>JARHVA010001280.1:1180000-1550000 GCA_037957365.1 Torreya grandis | reverse complement strand
CAATTTTAATATATTATCCTAAGCTCCCAACTTAAGAAAACATTAACTTGACTATAAACCAAAAATATAATTCACATTAACACCAGAAAACACCTAATGTCCCAATTAAATGCCTTCATACCCATGACTCTAAATGTGAAATATTTTGTTGTGAACCATATGGTACATCAAATCACTGGAAACTATTCTACATGAACTCAACCCCTATAATTAAAATTTATGTTCTCTATCTAGTTCAAACTTCATCTATTATTTATAAATGTCTAGGCTATATCATTCTTTGTACAGTATAACACAACTAACCTAACAACTCACATAATCTTATGTAAATTATCTCACATACATAATTGTTTAGTAATAGGGTAAGTTCATCTTATAACTTATGTCCCTATTTATTATACCATTGAATATATATGCTCAAGAATAAATAGAAAACCTATAGATATCATTATATACTACATGACTAAACTATTTTACCATTTAAAAAAATCAAAAAACACACAACCACGTAGATTAACATAGTATTTTACCTTATACATTCTCAATAATTTAACACATACTAAATGACAAACTCAATCTTATATTATTTATCTATGCAATTGACTAAATGTCAGAACCCAATGATCTAGATAGCTAACACACATAATTGAATCCATGTGGAAAATAAACTATTCACAACGGTATGTTACACTAATAATTTCCAATCACTTGTATTAATAAATTTATTTTGTACATAGTCATTACATCATGAAAATATAACAACATAACCATAAAAAAAAAACCCCCATTTTCATTCCAAACACCCTAATGAACCATATAAAAATAATAATGTCTCTAATCTATTCATTATTTACTAATACATAGCCATCTATTTAACCTTAATAAAAATGCAAACCCCAAGTCATTTATAATACCCTAACTTGGTAGTAATTTTTAACCCACAGTAATTCCATTTGAGCCAATACACACAACAATTTTAACAAAATGATAATACATAGTCATTTCAAAGTATAAATGGAATAAAAACATAACTAGAATAACTAATCATAAATTTCATTTCCAAAATTAATACCCTATAGAACCATGTTCATTTTTACATATATTGAATTAGTGATTTGATTATGTGGGGAGATTTATCCTCCCATAGGGTTGAAACCTAGTTCCATATCTTGGAATTAATAAATAAAATAAATTAGTATAAACCCAATTTAACATTCCTAAAAAACTAGAATGACATCAACATATTTACATAGATTAAATGAAAGAATAAAACCTACCTCTTGAATGTTGTTGAAGAAGGTTTTCTACCTTCATTATGCAAAAGAGACCTTATTTTTATTTTATCTCCTCTTTGTCGACCACATCCTCCTATTCAAAAAAACCCATCATATTTTATTATTTCCATAGCCATCTACACACACCGAAAACCCTTTGTTTGATGGTGAACCCTTCTCCATCAATAAATGCCCAATAATGACTCGCCATAACACCAAAAATTATCATCATGACTAACAACTTCCAACTTCGACTGCCAAAACAACATAATCAGATTATTATCTCAACTTAACTAGCATTAGAACCCTACCTCTTTTATTTTTACATGGATCAACCAAAAAAACATAATGATGACTCTCCCAAAATTAGGGTTGACAAAACAATGCCAATAAACATAATAATTATTTTAATAATTTGAATGCATATCACAACTTTAACTATTAATCAACATAAAGTTTAATACCCAATTTAACCCCTTAGGTATTTTAAAACCATGTTACCATATGCACCATAATATTTACCTTCACCTAGGATCTAGGGTATTATTTTTGATTAATTAAGGTGGCAAACTAGGGGCCGAACCCTATACAGTCTAAAAGGATAGGAAGGCTAGCAAATAAAATATGCCAACACCGAACCAATGGCACAACTGAGAAACAAAGATAGAAGCAAAAAAAACACTGGAAAGACTAGAGTCATAAAGGATGAAACTACATAACTTTATAATTAACAAGATCCTTAAGATTCTCATTGTCTACATTGTCAGCATTCCCTAGATTACCCACCACTTCCAACATAGTCATATTCAGTAGAATGTTATTTCAAAGGCCTTTGGTGAAGACCTTTTCTAGCTTTTGAATGTGGACCTTCAAGGCCCCAATATATATTTTCCAATCATTCTCATTCTCTGAACCCTCACCAACTTCTTCTACATGCATCTTCTCCTTATTATTAGTAGTTCCCCTAGAATCAGCACCCTACTCTTTAGTGCCCTCAAAAACTTGAGAAGCCTATTTCCCACTAGTGTCCTCTGAAATTTCTTGAATTTTTGGCTCTACATACCCCAATTACCACATTGAGCTTCGAACAAGTAACAAGCCCTCAGTTTTGTTTGCACTAAATGTAGATGTGAAGGCTCATTTTACAAAATGGCCCACCGTGGTGATATCTACTTTCATGCTTAAAAATAATTCCCCCTTGGTTTTCATGATGCGACTCTCACACCTCCACCTCATGATACAAGGAATTAATCATGAAAATCAAGGAAGTCTTAAGGTTATCATTTTCCATGATCTGCAATGGCCTTCTCCACGTGGATTTAGGGTATTGTTGGGATCAACATACCCCCATTTATAAAAAATGGGAACCCTTATTTAAAATTGTGCAAATTTTTACCCTAAAGTTTAAAAATCACTTGATTAGAGTACCACTAGCATGTTTTCACATTGTCTTTATCTAAAGATCATCCACACATGATTCTCATTTGGATGAATTGACATATTTTTAAATAATCATTTTTTTACCCCTTCTAATGTTTTTAGCAATTGTTGCCTATGTTTCTATAATGCAGGTTCAATGGAGTCTCATTTGGGAATGAAAATGATTAGGATTTTATGATTCAATGATAAATTTATCTTTTACTAGCCTTTTATTTGTCAAAGATTAATTCAATCTACTTTAAGTCATGATAAAATCCTAGTCTAATGTTTTAACCTAAGTCCCTTTTGAATTGGATTCAAATTTACGCAGAATTAATTTCAATGGGAATAATTAATTAAACCATAGACTTAGTTTAATTTTTATTCTAAGGCTTAGTCATGTTTATCAACATAACCAAACCTTAATCTAAAAATTCATACTTGGTCCCTTATGTCTTGAACCACACTTTATTCCTTTTATCTCCACACAGTCTAACTAATGCAGGGTCCCTTTGTTATATTCCTAACTTATCCAAAAGCATTATCATAAATTTCTAATTATACTTATCAATATAATGAAAACCCTAGGCTATAGATTTATAATATAACTTTTATAATTCATTGGATCCCTTTTATTATGTTTTATAACTTAGTTTAAAATTTTATCCTAAGGTTTTATCATGTTTATCAACATGAAGAAAACCTTAGTCTAAAATATTTTAACCTAAGTTCCTTATATTCCTTGAGCTTGACTTAGTTTTATTTTATTGATCAAAGAATGAATGGTACACATTTACTTGGGTAAGATTGATCTAACAGTGCGTGAAAATTCAAGACTTCAATGGAGCCCCAAAATAAGTGAGAAGGTGACAAGTGTCACCATCATAAGAACCTTGCCAAAGATCTAATGGTACACATAAAAAGATGATCTGATGGTGCAATATCAATGTTGATAATTCAAAGGAACTCAGAACTAGTGTGGAGATGCCAAGTCTCAAGCCCATAATGCATAATTGAAACTCAAACATGCCCTCAAATATTAATGGTACATGACTAAGCATACACATTCTAATCAATGGTGTGTGTCAACTCAAAAATTCAATAGAGCCCCTAGACAAATGAGAAGTTGATAAGTGTCATAATTTTAGAAAAATAACATTGAGAAGCCAATAATATTCCACCCTTTAGATTGAGATCTAATGAAGCACATTGATCCAGCTAGATAAGATCTAATGGTGTATGATGAAAGTTAAAAAGTTAAAGGTCTTGAAAATAAATGAAGAAATGACAAGTGGCATAACCACAAGTGACAAATTAAAACTCTAGAATCTTTCAAAGATTGACATTACATTGCCTCATGTACACATTTTGATCAATGATACGTAGAGCAAGGAACATGATCTAATTGATCAAGATCAATAGAGTGCATTTATCTAGGTAAGGATGATCTAATAGTGCAAGATCAATGATGACATTTCAATAAAGCTCAGGACAAATGTGTAATTTATTAGTGCTATAACCATAGGGAATATATCAAATTAGATAATTACATTTAATTTCTTAGATCAAGATCAATGAACTATGTTAATCCAAGCAAATAGATATGGTGGTGCAAGATAAGGCAAAATTTTCAAAGGGCCTAGAACCAATAAAATATTAACATGTGTCCAACAGTGATAAATGGTTATATTTTAAATATTAATGAGTATCATGCCATAGATAGGCCAATATGGATCCATATAAGCACCAAGTCAAATTAAAATATCTTATGGGCTTATAAAATCAAAGGTAGAAATACAAAAATCTAAACATAATCTATGTCACAAAGCTCACATAAGTTCAAATATATGCCACCATTAAATCACTCTAAAAAACTTTAGGAAAATAATAGCAAGTAGGAAACCTTGATTCAAACATGTGCTCATTATAAGCAAGCCATGGAAGTTGAATTATCACTTGTGCAAAGATAATTTGATCTAGAATTAAATTACAGACCACTCATGAATAATTTCATGAAATTCATAGCCATGGTAGCTCATAAAGGTGTTTAAAGGGAAGATTTGGAGCTTTATTTGACCTTATATGTATAAATAATAGTTTTTAAAGACACAATTTGACACCACACCTCTAAACATAGGAGACAACATTTGGTCGATCTTGTTTTGGACCATTGAGAACCAACAACCCATCACAAGAGAGGAGGAAAAGAACATTTTGGAAAAGAGGCTCTACTATGACATAGTTACCATTAAAATTATGGGTCTTCTTTATGTTTCTATAAAACCTAAGGTAATACATTTCATAGACATCCTTGATCCAATTTTTAAAGATGGTAAAGTAGATAAGGGCATGATTTTTCATGAACCTAATTTTAGGAAGATTGCTTACATTTATCCTATATCTTTTTAAAATTATTAAAAATTTCCTAAATATAATTAAACCTAACCATATTCAACAATTGGGCCAAATATAATGATTTGAAGAGCATCCTTTCTCTATGGCTATATTCTAGAAACCAAATGTTTTTTGACTTCAATAATAACATCCCCATTGGTCAATTTAGACCTAGAATAAGGATGATCATGATAAAGATGAATATATTATGTGTAAATGCAACCACTACATGTGTAGACAAACTTGGGGTCCCCTTGACCTATTTCATGGTTGATAAACAAGTCACCCCTCCTCTTGGTGAAGTAATTAACACTTGTCTGAGTAGATAATTTTTTTTAATAAAAAAGAGTAAGGCTTAATTCTACATGATGTCATATCTTTTGGATTCCCTCTTTTCCATAACAAAGATCCCAAACCTTATGGAATGGTCACTTGATAAGACATAAACTATCTCATAGTATTAATCCAAGTTACATATCTTTAAGTACAAGGATCACATCTAATTCATATGTGATTCTATCTATCATGCCCTTAATGAGGCCATCATAGGGAGCCCAATGATGATAGTCATCTTACTAATAAATAAAAATGTTGAAACCATAGGAGATATATGGATATATCCTAACTATAAAATCATCAATATTTAGGGAACCTAATGCACTCCCCTTAGACATCCAGTCCATGTGCCAAATAAGCTTCTAGAGAAAGAAGTAGTTTACCAAATATTTAATGGAATATCTGGTCTTTATAAGGCCAAAAGGAAGGGATTAATTCACACCCTCCCCATTACTATTGGTATAACTATTTTTACATCATGGGAAAATATTGAGGCTACTTTAAAACATATGACCTCCTTCAATATTCAAATTGATGAGCTAAGGTAGTGGGATCCCCATGGAAGGGTTAAGAAGCATTTTAAGGACAAAGGAAAAAATGTGTATTATGATCAATAGCCTATTCCTTTAGACCCCATATACACAAAATATTCTTCATTCTCTGAGGTCACCATTAGACTGAAAAGGTACAACATCAATCTAGGATCTAGGATGCAAAGGGAGAAAAAGGGAGATGATCATAAATGGTAGTTAGAGCTTAGGTAGTACCATTTTTTGAATGGTAACCTTATAAACCTCCACCAAATTAATTAAAAATATATTACACATATGAGACACAAATTGAAAAAAGGCCAAGGGAGAGAAGTCCTAATGAAATTACATCTTCTTCAGCCCAAGTAGAAGAACGAGGATCACTAGTGGAATACATTCACATAGTAGAATCAGACCCTGATGAGACCATTGAAGATGCCCTCAAAATGTTATAATTAGCATATGAGTCTAAAGATGAATAAATTAAGGAGAAAAAATAAGGGAAGGTGAAGGAAGTATTGGATCTAGTTCGTATAGAGACCCCTAAAAGAAAATCTAAATTATCCATTATTTTAGTGAAGGCAAAGAAGCCCAAGATGACTTTCACTCCTCCTTTGAGTGAAGTTAACCTCTTTAGTGAATAAAAATTAATTCATGGTCCAACCATTCCATAATGGTTTGTCTATGGAAATTTTCAAAAGGTACCAAGTGTACAACATCCGTGGGCTATGATGAAGGCCATCAATATCCCAGTTCATGAAGAGGTCAAGCCATGGACCCTAGATATAAAAAATGAAGATGAAAAGAGGATGGATATTCTAAGAGAATAAAGTGGAGAATAAATTTAGAATATAATGAAAAAATTAACACAAGTTTTAGTGGGTGTTAAATATTAACCCAACAACTACCAATTTATAGAGGATAACTAAGAAGAAGGCCATGGTTGGTGAAGAGGAGTTTACTTTCCAAAAGGTATAACCCTTGGTTGGTCTAACTCTATTTGGAGGAAAACATCTTGGGTAGGAACCAATGTTTGAATAAAAGGACCTTAAATTATCTAATCTCAGTTAGATCCATTTTAAATAATGATTAAGGGCATCTTGCAGTAGAACAAGAATTTTAAAGAACAAGCCATCTTGTCAATCCAAGAAGATAGATTTGGGTAATTTAAAGACACCATGGTTAATTTGTTAAATTATTTAAAATTATTCAAAAATAGGTAAGAGGTAGTGAATAAACAAAGCACCATGGATATAGGACAATTTGGCTAATGGCAAGATTTGAACTACCAAGTGAAGGATTTTATCAAAGTCTTGATTAGAAATCAAATCCTTGAGTTCAGGACAGTCAGTCTAGCCCACATGAATATGGATATGGATATATTAATTGATAAGATCAAGGTCCTAAGAAACTATTCCAATTAAATGAAATACATTTCCAAAGACCTCAAATAATAAGAGGGTAAGATATTACACATTTTGGATAGCTTAATCAAATATTCCACCACCCTTAGTCCACTAGGCCTTATCACTAATGACGAGTTAAATCATAGAACTACTTAATTCATGAAAGAGGTTAGGAATCAAGAACAAGGGAAAATATGGGTTGATAACAACAAGATCAAGGGCCTACTTTTATCATTACAAAAAAAGATAGGATATGCCAAGAGCATCAAACAAGCTTTGGAAAGGGCTGAGAGGGATCTCAAGGGCCTAGAAGATCAAGAAAAGGAATTATTCATGAGACATATCATTGATCTCCAAATGATGAATGAATAAAATTATATAATGAAGATCTTTTATTGAATTCAAAAGACTACATGAACACAAGGGTCCTAAAGTCAAGCCAGTTGACTTAGGATATTTTATTGTATAGCGACATTATATATTTTTAAAAATAGAATATTCTTTTTCTAAAGGCATGCATAATTTGTAAAGCACATTTCCTATAGGTTATTCATTTTATAATGTCTAAAGGGTTCTCAAAGAATTATAAAAGGAAAAATGTCCTTAATATTTAACATGACTAATCGACATACCTCATGAATTGTCTAGATAAAAAGGTATTGTCAAATGTAAAAAGTGAGTTTTTTAGAGCCAAAAACTATTTTGTAACTTTTAAGAAAATTAATATAAGAAAGGAGGTATGAAAATTTTATCCATATTTTCTCATTTGAATTTATATCAAGGTTCATCTCTCATTTGTGTGGTCTTATTTTTATATTTGAATGGTTCTTATGAATTCTGAATGTGCATATTTCAATGCAGAGTTTCTAATTTATGTTAACACTAGATTAGTTAAAAGTTATTAGGTTTACTTTAATTTCTTTGCTCTTCTTGCATTTGGGCAAATGTTATTTTCTTGTAAGTTTGAAATTATTCAAGTAAATATTACTCTTGTTTACATCTTTTCATACCTTAGATGTTTTCATGATATGTGATAGGATTTGAGATTATGCTACTTCATGTTGCATATTGGTGAAATGCACATTTAGATTAAATTAGAACTTTGTAATTATATATAAAATAAAGATCAAGAACACCTCTCTTTTCTTCTTTACCCTTATTTTTGCTCCTTTTTTAATCAATGCACCCTAGATTTACTTCATTGTGAATACTCATCTTAGTTTAGATTTAGGCTTAGGTTTAAACATAATTCATTTTAAATAGCACAGATCATCTTCAAAATCAAAGATCAACTATTAGTCCATGATGGCTCCCAACCATCAACTAATATAAATTTTCTAAACATTCACTTGTTCTACCTCTCTTACACCAAATATAGCAATATTATCATAACATACGACTCATGCATTAGATTCTTTAGATTTAGAAATGAATAGTGTTTCTTAAACACTAAGAACCTATTGATGCCTAAATATGTACCATAGGTTCCCAGAGTGTTTAAAAAACACTTCTCATTGTATAATTATTAAGAATCCAATGCATGAGTTATAGGTTATGATAATCCTATTATCAAGTGACTATTTCAAAATATTTATATTAATTGGTGGTTGGGATCCACCGTATCCAAATATTAGATATATGCAGAATTTGAAGTACTTATGCTAATAACAGTGAATTATGATCAAAGATAATATAAAGACTAATATAAGATGGATATTTACAATCACAATTAGCTAAGGTGATCTATTTAAAAAATAAGCAAAAATAAGGGTAGGGAAGAAATAAATGTTGTTGATATTCATTCCAAGTAACGTGACAAAGTTTAGATTTCATCTAGACATGTACTTAACCAAGGTGTAACATGAAATATAATAAGCCCAAATCCTATCACACATTAGGAAATTTTCTAAGAAAGGTGGAAATAATGCAAATAATAACCAAGTTCAATTTAAATATTTACCCCTGCAAGCAAACAACATTAGCCTAAATGCAAGAAGAGTAAGAAAATGAAATAAACTAAAGATATTTTAGTCAACCTAGCATTGTCATAAGTTATAAACTATGAAATAAAATGTACACACCAATAATTCATAAAAACCGTTCAAATTTAGAAATCAAAACAAGCAAGTGAAAGAAAAGTCATGATAACAATGAACACAAGCAAAAATTGGAAAATCTTTGCACAATTCCTTACTTATATTAATTGTTCTTAATTTATATAGTAATATTATCTCTAATAACTCCCTCCTTTTTAAAATTGATAATGTTCCTTTTATAAGATATAAGGAAGCATGTTGGTCAGTCTCATCTAATTATATCTGTACAAGTGTATAGGATAGGTGTCCTTTCTATTGCATTTTAGAACAAATGACCTTTTCCCTTTAAAAGACTATTTTATAGACAATGTGCTCTTAAAATTTTCATATTATATACAAAATAATATCCTATTTCAAAATACTATACAAATCTGATTATACAAGGAATATTCTTATTTCATTAATCTTTGGGACCCTTATGTTGTTGAAATTTCAAGTTACTACTATAGGGTCCTCATTGTTAATTGATGATGTTTAATATAGGTATGGTTCCATATTTAAGATAATAAAGTATAAAGGAAGGGGCCCCTTCATTTTTACAAATCCTTTTAAATTAATCACTCATGGAATCTAGCTTGACCTATCCTTACACAAGAAACACTTCAACTCCCTTAGGTCAATTATAATGTTCACAAGATTTGGTTATAATCTTTGTCCAACCAAGGCATTCTTATAGGTTCTAATAGTGGTCATGAGATCAAACATCCTGAGATTAGATCACAAACCTTACATTACCAGGTCTATTGAGTCATCGATTTCCTTATATGGCTTTGATGTGGCATTTCCATAGCATCCCCATATCATTTTGTTTATCACTATTCAAAATCTAACCTTTGTGTTTGAATTTGGATACAAAAAGATATGTTAAATTTGAAGTTCAAATGACCATCATTAGATAGTGGATGTCATTCATGGGCACACAACCATTAATTTTAAATGTGTCATTAAGGATATTTGTTGTGTTAAATTTAACATCCATACAATTGTAGTTTGATTTCTATATGGACATCATTTATGGGTGCATGACCATCAATTTTAAACATGTCATCAATTATTTTTGTTTTGTAAAATTTGGCATCCACATGACCATCATTAGATGCCTATATGAACATCATTTAGGGCTACACGGCCATCAATTTTAAACACATCTTGCCAATTTTCATTCTTTGGTTCACTCTACATTATATCAGTTATACCGATAAATGTCTTTCACCACATGGTGATCCTTCATGCCTTTTAAGCTTTATTGAAAAGTCTCACTTTATCTCACTTCATTTCATCATGATTTGTACACTAGAATGAGTACCATTCATCTCTATAAGGTGGTCAATGTTTCAATTGGGACCATGGCTTTTCATCATCAATATCACTCTTTTTGATCTTGGTCCTTCATTTAAATGTGGTTTGTTGATCCTGTATAGAATAACACAAGTTAATCTTGAGATTTGGGATAAAAAGATTAAGATAAGTTTTAAACATAATATGTAGGACCCCATTAATTTAAAAGAACTCAGCATAAAGACTTTGAACCATGGTTTTGTATTAATAAATAAATAAAATTTAATCTAAGGTTTTTAAGCTAAGTCTACAACATATAAAAAGGACCCCATGAAATTAAAATGACCTATGCATGAAGATCATGGACCAAGGCTATAAACATAAAACAAAGTACCCCACAAAAATACATAACATAAAGTCTTAGGCTAAGGTATTTATCATATTAATAAATATGATAAACCTTAGGATAAGACTTTAGGTTAACCCTTATAATAATGGGACCATATGATTACTTTGACCAAGCCAAGATAAAAAGGAACAAAGGTACCATGGGGCATAAAATAGACCAAGCATAGGGTTTTTAGCCTAAGGTTTGGTTATGTTGAAAAATCATGACCAAGCCTTAGGATAAAAATCAAACTAATTCCATGGTATGATTAATTTGTTCCCACTTAAAATTATATAAATAACTACCACCAATTTTAAATTTGAATTACAAGGTCTAGGTAAAATATTAAGATAGGGTTTCAAAATATGAATTTAAATAATCAATTATAGGCCAAGGTTAATAAAATATCAATTTAACATGTAAGCACAAACTTAAGAATGTCTATTCCAAAATGGGCTCCATTAAACCTACAACCTAAGACATAGATATTCAACATTATCACTTTAGATAAGATTAAAGTATAACCATGAACAAATAAGTCATCTAGACCATGGTGTAGATGATCTTCAAATAAAAATAATGTTCAATCATGATAATGACACTCTACTCAAGTGAATCTTTAATTTTTAGGCACAAATTTACACAATTTGACACAAGGGTCCCCATTTTTTAGAAATGAGGGTATGTTAACCTCAACAAATGGTGACTTATAGGGGAAACATAACAATATGTTAGAATTCAAATATTCTAGTTTAAAATAATAATTAAGATACTATTCAATATGTTAGAAGGCACCATTATTAAGATCAGTTCATGGTTAAAATAAATCATTCACATGTAGAATTAATATCAAACATCAAAACTTAGTCATATTGTGTGTGTGTTTTGATTTCATTTACTGATTGTCAAAATATTTAGAGAACAAATTCTAGGTTCTTAGTTTTAATCATTAACATTGAATTTTACCATGTTTAAATATTCAATAAAAACCATTCTTTAGTTTAAGAAAGTCTTGGGCATTTCTCTACTATTATCCAAGTATCCATACCCCTGATGGAGATGACTTTGGCTCCACTCAAGGCCTTACTTCACTACTAGTTAGTGTCTATAGCCCCAATAGAGATTACGAAAATCACCTATGCTTAGAATTTTTTTAATTTTGTAATAATATCTTATTTTTTTATTTTTCAAGTCATTTTGACTTTATAGCAAAGTTCAGGAACCAGGTTAGCTAGGTTTAGGGATTTGGTCAAGTGTTTGATTTTTAGAAAATCATCCTTGGCTACAAACTTTGTCACAGCCAATTAATGTTTTTTAAGTGAAAGCATGACTATGATTCAATAATTTAAGCTTTCATCGTACATGTTAAATCCTTCCTAAAACCAATATTATATCAAAATAAGGTTTAAAATCACATAGAATAATTAGCTTGCTCATCAATCTTTGCTAGTTTCTCTAAACTACAAAATTAATCTCATATTTCAAAAATCCATGATTAGCCAATGTTGAGAAGTCATACCTAAATTTTTAAATTATTAATCTCTTGAGAAATTATGTGATCTTTGAGATGAGGGTTGTTCAAAAGGACTTATTAGAAGCAAGGAACAAAACACAATAAAAAAGCAAACAGATATATACAAACATTATTTACAAATAAGGGACATGAAGAAAAGAAACTAATCTAAAGACCTATAATAACTTCATAAAATACTTACCTCTAGGATCAAATGGAAAGTTATTTAATCTACTAAATAACCTTAAAACATGATTACTTCCATTTAATGGCCTCTTCTTGTAGATAGGATTATTTGTATGCTTGTGTCTTTTAGGTGATGTATATTGGCCTCCTATCAACATTCTCTACTACATGGATTAAAGATATGGGTTTAAAACCCAATCATCATCCTCCCAAATTCTTCTACTTTATAGTAGGAGTGCTAGTCCTACTTCATCCATAGACATATTGTGGCTTATATCATCTTCACTCAATAATGATAGTTTGGATAGTATCCTTAGAATGATGTCTTCATTAGGTTATTTTGGAGGTGGACATGGACTATAAATCTTTGTAAAAAAATCCTCTAATTCATCCCAAAAGGATTCTTCATCATGATCAACATAAAGGATATAATATTTTTTTGGAATCTTACCATATGAAACATGTTTATCACATATTTCTGACCTTTTGATGGAGTCATATGAAGGTTCTTGATCTATTGTATTATCTTTATCTTCATCTTCATCTTCTTCATCCATAAGTATCTCAATGACATCCTCAGGAACTTCAACCATCTTAGATGCAGCTTCTTTCAAGAAATCCTAGTATATTTGCTTCTCATGGTCATCCTCTTCAGTATTATCTTCAATTTCATTAATGTCTTCATATGAAGTGTCCTCACATATATCTTCTAAAGATAATCCCACTTGTATCTGATCTTGTTCATGGGGTTGCTCATCTTGAAGAGTTGTTCCTTCTTCCAGACCATCTTTAGGTTCACTTTCCTCTTCAAATGGAAAATCAAAATATTGTACAAATCTAAATATCCCTACAACATTATCTTTATTTTGCACAATTTTAGAAGTGTATCTTCCATATTGATATGCTTCAAAAACATGACACTGATTAGCCAAATCTATATCACAAATATTCATTTCAAGAATGCTCTCAGATGACTCATTATTATTGTTTTAAAACCTAGGTATAGGTATATTTTGATTTTCATTATAAATTACATTCAACATAGGAAAATTAAGATTGGCATTTGGAATAGTATATGCCATTCAAGCCTATAATTGAATTTGGTCATTAATTACCATGACTCTAGTATAGGCTAAAGCTAATGTATTAATGACTCTAACATATCTTTTTAAAAACATAAAATTCAATGGATCCAAATAATCCTTATAAATATCTAAATCTAAATCCTCAACATGTATATAAGGAGATATAGTTCTATCAAGCATCTTTTGAAATATAGCATTAAAATTTATAATGGTTTCATTTGAATCCTTCTTCATAATAAGGAATTGTTGATAAAGGACATATGGACTAATGGTATTTTCAAATTAATCAATAAAATAATTATCAAAATAAATCCAAATAGAAATTAAATCCTTAGGAAGGATGAGAAACCAATCATATTCCTCTAAGAGTAAAAGGAAATAATCTACAAGCAACATCTTCATGAACAACATTTAATAATCTTAAAGTAGATTTAAGGAACTTGATTCTCTCTTCAGTAGTAATAGCATCCATAGGAATAAAATAAGGCAAATACCTTTAAATATTTTGAATAAGATCATGTACTATACCTCGCATATTGATTGAAGAACCACCTAGCCAATCCATACCTTAAACACACGAGTACCTTGAACTGATGAAGTGTTTGAGACTTTGGGAATTTTTCTCATCTAAGCTTCACCTTGGTCAATTCTATCTTATGACCTTAAAACTTATTAAAAATATGGCACATCAAACTAATATTTATAAAATACAATGATTAAGTTTGTACATTAAGCCAATTTTACACAAACACATATAAAGCATAGCTATATTTAACTAAATAATCTCAAATATACATCTAGACTAATGAATGAGAGGGATATTTACACTTTCAAGCTTGAATAAACTCAGATTTGTAAGGAACCAATCAATCTTTGTAAAAAAATTCTATTATTAACCTTAAACATGGGGAATACACAAAGCATGAGCTACCTTTGCATAAATATATATGTATCTTCAAATAATATCGATATTTGGCTAAAGGAAGCCCAAAAAATGGTTTAAAACCATCAATATTAGTTATATTTAAAAAATTATGCTCAAAAGAACACAAATAAAAAAATAATACACCAATATTTGATAAAAACACACTAACCTTAGCAAAGATTCTACAAATTCACAAATATTTGACTAAAGGCCCTACTTTTAGCACCAATGAATCTCTTCATATTGATTCATAAATGTTTACTATAGGTGCCTAGAGTGTTTAAGAAACACTTTACATTTTATAATTCCTAAGAATCCAATTAATGAGTTATAGGTTATGATAATCTTGCTATTTGTTGGTGGAATAGAGGTAGAACAAATGATTCTTTCACAATATCTATATTAGTTGGTGGTTGGGAGCCACCATGGTGAAATAGTAGATCTATGCAAAATATGAAGTACCTTTGATAACAATAGTGAATTATGATCAAAGCTAATATAAAGGCTAATATAAGATGGATATTTACAATGACAATTAAATTAAGGTGACTTGATTAAAAATGAAATAAAAGGGTAGGACAGAAAGAAATGTTGTTGATCTTCATTCCAAACAACATGACAAAGTTTTAGATTTCATCTAGACATGCACTTAACCAAGGTGTAACATGAAACAACATAAGTCCAAATCCTATCACAAATCAGACAAACTCCTAATTAACGTGGAAATAATGCAAATAAGAACCAGGTTTAATTCAAAGATTTACCCCTACAAGTAAACAACATTAGCCCAAATGTAAGAAGAGTAAGGAAATAAAATGAACCAAAGGAATTTCAGTCAACCTAGCATTGGCACAACTTAAAAACTCTACAATTAAATGTACACACAAATAATTCATAAGAACCATTCAAATATAGAAATTAAGAAAATCAAGTGAGAGAGAAGCCATGATAATAATGAACACAAGTAAATATTGGATAATATTTATAGAATTCCTTGCTTATATATATTTTCCCTAGGTTACAAAGTAATTTTGTCTCTAAGAACTTCCTCTTTTTAACAATTAACAATGTTCCTTTTATAAGATACAAGGTATCATGTCACTCAGTCTCATCTAATTACTATTGTATAATTATATAGGATAGGTGTCCTTTCTATTACATTCTAGAACAAATTACCTTTTCATTTTAAAAGACTGGTTTATAGATAATGTTCTCTTTCAAATTGAACATGTCTATAAAAAATAATATCCTATTTAAAAATATTATATAAAGTTGATTATATAAGGAATATTCTTATTTCATTAATTCTTGGGACCCTTATGCTGATGAAGTTTCAAGTTACTATTGTAGGGTCCTCATTATTCATTGATGGTATTTAATATAGGCATGGTTTAATTTTCAAGTTGCTCAAGAATAAAGGAGGGGTTCCCCATAATTTATACAAATCCCTTTGAAATTCTCACTAATGGACTCTAAATCAAATTATCCTTACATAGGCAACACTTTAGCTCACTTGGGTCAATTATAACATTCACAATATTTGGTTATGGTCTTTGTCCCACGAGGGCATTCTTGTAGGTTCTAATAGTTCTATAATGATGATCATGAGCTCAGACATCTTGAGATTATATCCCATCCCTTAAATTACTAGGTTTGTTAGGTCTATAATTTAATTATATGGCTTTGATGTGGCATTTCCATGGTGTTCCCATGGCATTCTATTCATCACTATTCAAAATATGACCATTGTCTTTGAATTTGGATCAAAGCAACTATGTTAAATTTGATGTCCATGAGATCATAATTTGATGTCTATGTGGATGTCATTGATAGGTGTGTGACAGTCAATTTAAATACATCATTGAGGGTCTTTGATATGTTAAATTTGACATCCACGTGGATGTCATTAATGGGTGAGTGACCTTCAATTTTAAACACATCATCTAGGCTCTTTGCTATGTTAAATTTTATGTCCACATGACCATCATTTGATGTTCATGTGAACATCATTAATGGGTGTGTGACTATAAATTTTAAACATGTATTACCACTTATCACTATTTATTTCACTCTACACTCTATCATTTCTATTAGGAAATGCCTTCTTCCACATGGTTGTCTCACAGGCCTTCATAGATTCATTCAAAAGTCTCACTTGATCTCACTCCATTTGATCAGGATCTGGACACTATGTACCATTGATCTCTCAAAGGTGCTTGTTTTTTAAACTAGAACCATGCCCTTTCATCATAAATCTTTCTCTATTCATTCTTGGTCCTTTACTTAAACATGGGTTGTTGATCCTACATATAATAACAAAAGTTAAGCTCGAGACTTGGGATACAAAGATTAAGCTAAGTTCTAAACATAATATATGGGACCCTATGAATTTAAAAGGAATCAACATAAAGACTTTGGACCATGTTTTATTCATATTAATAAATATGAATATTTTAGTCTAAGGTTTTTAAGCTGAGACTACAACATATAAAAATGACCTCATGAATTTAAAAGGACCTAGGCATGAAGATGATAGACCAAGGTTATAAGCATAATATAAATGACCCCATGAAAATACATAGCGTAAAGTCTTAGGCTAAGGTTTTTATCATATTAATCAATATGATAAACCTTAGGATAATACTTTAGGATAAGACTTATAACAAGGGGACCATATGATTACTTAGACCAAGCTAGGATAAAAAGGAAAAAAGGTACCACAGGGCATAAAATAGACCAAGCATAGGGTTTTTAGCCTAAGGTTTAGTTGTGTTGAAAAAACATGACCAAGCCTTATGATAAAATTCAAACTAAGTCCATGGTATGACTAATTTGTTCTCACTTAAAATTAAATAAATAACTCCTACTAATTTTAAATTTGAATTAAAAGGTCCAAGTAAAACATTAGGATAGGGTTTCAAAATATGATTTTAATTAATCAATTATAGACCAAGGTTAATAAAAGATCAATTTAACATGGAATCACAAAACCCTAAGCATGTTAATTCCCAAATGGCCTCTATTAAACCTGTAACTTGAGACATAGATATTCAATGTTAGCACTTTAGATAAGATTAAATTAGAATCATGAATAAATAATTTAGCCAGACCATGGTGTGGATGATCTTCAAATAAAAATAATGTACAATAATGCTAATGAACTCTGATCAAGTGAATCTTTAATTTCTAAGCAAAAATTTGCACAATTTGACATAAGGGTCCTAATTTTTTAGAAATGGGGGTATGTTGACCTCAATAGAACCACATGTGATACACTTTTAGGCATTAATAGGGAATGAACTCCACTAGCACTAAAAAGAGGGCCTAGTTAAATCTTTAAATATTTCCAACATCTTTTCTAATTTTGGTAAATTATGTTTAAAGATTGATGTATTATTTTCATATTTATGTTTCTTTTAACATATTTGTGTAAATATTATTAATCTTAAGGGTTTCAGACTAATCTTTATGCTTATTCAGATAAATATATTCTTTGAATGTTCATGAGTAATTATGGTAAAGATAGCTTAAGATCTATGAATCTAAGGCATTTGAGGTTAGTAATAGTTGTTTTATTCAAATATTGATTATATCTCTATAAATTTGAGTTTATCTAAGCTTAAAATGTGTAAAGATCACTCATACTTGCATATTTAGACATATCTTCCAGTTAATATAGTTAAATATTGGTTACCTTTGTTATTTTTTGTATATATTTGTGTAAATTTTCTTAATGTGTGAAGTTGAAGATTTACACATTGCATTTCAAATAGGGTTAAAATATTTCAAGATAAAATTTACAAGGATAAGGACTAGGTCAAATTTAGAGACAAGGGTTCCTTTTCTTTCATTAGAATATGATAAGAGAGCTAGGTGAGACAAAGGTAAGTGTATATTTTCAAAGTCTCAACCAACTTCACCAGTTCAGGGTGCTCTTATGTTCAATCCCTATCAGGGTATGGCTTGGCTAGGAGGTTATTCAATCAATGTCCTAGGTGTGGTACATGACCTTCTTCAAAATCCCAAAAAATATTTGCCTAATTTTTGTCCTAATAATGTTGTAACTACTGAAGAACACATTAAAAGTTTCAAAGTTGTTTTAAGACTTTTTAATGTTACTCATGAGGATGTAGCATGCAAGTTGTTTCCTTTTACTTTAAAATATGTTGTATATGAATGGTTCCTTAACCATCCTAAGAAATACATAGCTATTTGGAATGATTTTAATAATTAATTCATAGATCAATTTGGAAAAAGAATCAGTCTTGATCTCCTTTACCAATAGTTTACCATAGTTAAAAGAGACTCAAATGAGCCCATAAGTTCCTTTAATGCTAGATTCCAAAAAAAAATAGTAGAACCATATCTCCTTATAGACCTAATGAGGATTTAGCCTCAGATATTTACAAGGATGCTTTAAATCCCATGACTTTTGTGTTTCTCAAAAGACATGTTCAAAACATTAATACACTAGCCCTAGCTTATGTTGAAGTTATGATAATTAATTACCAGATGTAATCCTAGGGCCAAATGACATGTATTATTCCAAAAATTAATCCAAATTTTCCTATTCTAAATGTCATTCCCAGTGCTAATAAAAATATTCCTACCTTAAATCAACTTCCAGTTTTAAACCAATTGCTTTTGAACCATGCACATCCTAGTCAAAACCTAAGATTCTTAAACAACTCTACCAATGGATCTCATCCACAAGACTAGAGATATTTGATGCCTATAGCTAGTATCAATACTCAAGTTCATAATTTTTAAGCACCCAAGAATGAGAATGATTCTATTTTGAAAATGGTTCAAAATCTAAGCACTGAATTCATTTAACTACAAAATCAAGTTGACAATACTAGAGAAAGATCTAACAAGAACTTTTCTTTCAAAAAGTTTAATAGGCATTAAAATAAATTTAAAAATATAAATAAAAATATCCATAATAATGAGTCATCTATAAATAATAAAATTCTTTATATAAATCTCAGTGATGTAGCCTTGCCTAATTATTATAGAGTTTGTTGTACTTCCAAACATGGTGAATTATATTATCTAGAATTTTGCAATGATTTTGAATCCTTTTAAGAAGATTTAGATACTTTTGAAGTTATCCTTAATAAATATAATGGTGCAGGTACCTCAAGTTCTTCATGTTCATCTAAATCTTTTGATCCAACTCTCATAGTGGAAACATTTGAGTTCCCATTTCAAGAGGAAAATGAGCCTAAAGATATCCTTGAAGAGATTCATGTTTTTCAAAAATATCTAAAGAATACCTACCCTCTGAGAAATATGGAGTATAAATAACCTTTTACTACCTTAATTCCACCAAATAACTTTGATACTCCTCTTAATACTACATCAGATAACAATCTAGAGACTCCTAAGGGAAGTACCTCTAAACCTAATGCTGATGCATCTAATTCTTCCAATAAGACTAGATATAATATAGTAGAGGACATGAAAAATATCAAATCTAACATTACCTTACATGAGTTGACTTAAATTATAGAATAAATGGATTTGTTATTAGAATCTTTATCTAATAATCTTGGTAAGTCTCAAAAAGATGCACATGCTAACGTTGTAATACACAAAAATAAGGCAGATGTTCCACCTTTCCTACTTACAATCATGATATTTTGTAATAATTTACATAATTGTTTGTTAGACTCTAGTGCATCTACAAATATTATGCTTAAGGGTATTTGTGAACAATTAAGTTTGAATCTAATTAAATTTGATAGGGTTGTGACTTAGTTAGATAAATCAAGAGTCAAAGTAATTGATGAATTGTTAAATGATCACATGTAGATTGCTTCTAAACCAAGGATACAATAATTCATTGACATCCAAGTGGTAGATATTATTGATGCATATGAAATGCTACTAAGTAGAGATTGGAATAGATCATTGAATGGTTATATGTTTATTGATTGTTCACACATGTGGTTACCTTAAAAAAGAGATCCCAATCAGATCAAGATAGAGAGGGAGCCCAAGATGAATCATATGATCACCAAGTATAATGAAAATAATGAGAGGGTTAACATGGTTAACTTAGATCTGGGTGTTTGCACTCTTGATACCCCAAATGTATGCAACTCTAAAACTTCTCATGTTATGCCTTCATTATGGAAGATGTCTTTTGATGGTGTTAGATGTAGATCAGGTTTTGGAGTAGGAATGGTGTTAATCAATACAATTGGGAGAAAATATAATGCCTCTTACAAAATCTAATTCCCATTCACTAAAAACCTTGTAGAGTATGAGGAACTTATTCTTGGATTACAATTTGCAATCAAACATATGGTCAAGGAACTATTAGTTTTTGGTGATTCTAAACTAGAAGTTAATTAGGTCAGGATTAAATATCAATGCAAATTGTCATACCTTAAGAAGTATAAATTTATACTATGGGACTTAATTAAATGTTTTGATACTTTCAACATTGTGTTAATTCCTAGGGAAGAAAAAAATACTGTTGATGAACTTGCTTTATCTTTAGCCAACCTTATGCCCAATCAAGGTTCCAAGTTACAAAGCCTTACAATTGAATTAGTCACATGTCCCTTAGTAGCAAATAATGCCAACCACTTGCAAGTATTAAGTGATGATCAGTAGATCATAGACTTCAAGACTAGCTCAAGAGTATTTGAAGGTCACATCATTGATGAAGTCAATGAGAATACCCTTTGATGATGACAAATTTTAAGGCAAGTTTGATGGAAAAGTCATTTAGATTAATGGAAATAAGATTCTAGAAAGAATTATTGCCCTAGAAAGGTTGTTTGATTCTCAAAAACTAGCTAAGACAGTCAAAATTTTCAAGGTTGATGGGAAGGACTAAAATGTAGTTAACTTGGGTTCCCAAGGTCAACCTCAATTGCTATAAATTGGTACATCTTGCATGAGTATTGAACTATTGAGATTTTTGTCCCAAAAATCTTATCACATTTAACACCTTAAGTGAGACCCCATTTATTTTTTAGTAAAAACACTTAAGCCTAAAAAAAACCCATCTTTCCTTTTTTCTTTTGGAATATAAACTATACATGTAATTTTCACTTGTGTAAATTGCTTCATGGGGTTTGGGTCCCACAAAACACCAAATTACCTTTTGATAAAATCCTAGAACCTATCATGCACTTTACACATTTGCAAAAAAAAATATGAGATTTGTGTCCCAAAAATCTCATTACATCTAACACCCTAAGGGAGACCCTCTTTTTTTTTTAGGAAAAACCCTTAAGCCTCCAAAAAAAACATCTTTCCTTTTTTCTTGTGCAATCCAAAATTTTGGATGAAATTTATACTTTTGAAAATTGCTTTATTAGTTTTGAGTCTTATAAAGCACCAAAATTCCCTTTCGATAGAAATTATAACCCATCATGTATTTTACATATTTTCACAATGTGTAAAATTCACTTTAGGCTCTAGATCTTATGAAACACTAACACTTAAGAAACTAGCAAAATCTAGAACTCACCATGCACTTTTCACATTTTCACAATGTAAAAAATACATGGTGGGCTCTAGATCTTGCCATGCACCCATATGATAGAATCAAAAACTTAGTGTGCACTTTACATGTTTTCACAACATGAAAAGTGCATAATGGGATATGGATCCCACTAAACCTATAACTTCCCACTTTCATAAGAACTTTTAGGTGCTTCCATCACCTCTAACCTCTATGGTAACTTCCAAGTGCTTCCAACACCTCCAACTTCTGTGGGAACTTCCAAGTTCTTCTAGCACCTCTAACCTCCATGGGAACTTCCAAGTGATTTTAGCACCTCTAACCTCCATGGGAACTTTAAGGTGCTTTTAGCACCTCCAACCTCCATGGGAACTTTTAGGTGCTTCCTACACCTTCCACCTCTACAAGAAAAGGTTATTGTAGTAATAAATGAATCACTATGAAATAATTAGAGACAGAAGGAAAATCTTGAAGGAACAGATCAATAAGGATTTTTAAAAGAAAACTATTTGATGTTGAGAAAGAGAAAACATAGTTTACACTTTATATATTTTATAATATGTTTCAAATTGTACTTTCTATTTTGACAATTATAGATTGATAAAAAATGTAAAATTATGAAGTGCAAATTGCATGGTTCATTTTAGCAAAAGTGATAAAGACTTACAAAGTTTTAAAAGTCTCACTTGAGTTTTACAAGTTAGGATTTTTGCATGGAAAAGTGAATTAGAATTATTTTCAAAGTTATATTTTATTTTTGAAATACAAGTTCTATTTTGGGTGCCTCTTTTACATGAAGAGTTATTTTTAACCATTACTAGATGAATAAGCATTGCATGGATATCTAACAGTTCTAGCCATGCCATACCATGCCATGTTCTAATAAAGATAATTCCCATCTTGTGCATGCCATTTTCCATCTATTCTACAAGTTTATAAATACCATAAATATAATATCTCACCTCTCTTGCATAAAGGTTTCAGATTTGCATCACTTTCTTCACTAGGTGTTTGAGTTTCAACAACTACATGTCTTCTATGACATAGTTTGTATAAAAATGGGTAGACCTTATGGACCAATCTATATTTTTTCTATTAGTTATATTTTTTTCACTTTGAATGTATTAACTATAATTTGTAGCCTTTGAAGAGAAATAAAGTTAAAGATTTGTCTTTCTTGTCTAGAGAGATCTCTTGTGTGTGCAAGTTATTTGATTATTTATGTAATATTTGTATTTTTGTTTCACTTTCAATAAATTAATCTATGGTATTTTATCCTCTTAAATATATTGTTTAGAATAAATACCTTTTTCCCTTTTGTGAAAGACATCTAAAATATTGCCTCTTATTCCTCATCTGCATAAGTTTATGTTGAAACAAATTTAACGTAATTTATGCTTTATTATGTTTATAAAGCAAACAATAAGATCCACTAAAAAATATTTTGTGAAATCACCATATTTTAATTTTTTTGCAAATTTCAATTCTTTAACCCTTTTCCCCATCAAAACACTAGTTTAGGATTCAAAAAGCACTAAAGAGAGAAATTTCCAAAAAACTAGAATCTATCAGTTTGCATCAGATTTAGTGAAATTAATCTAGTCTTATCTTGATATTAACCTCAAATTTCCAAGGTCCCATGGCTTTAGAGGTTTTTAAATTATATCATTAGGCACTTGAAAAAAAAACTACTGAATCAAGATAGGTGCAATCCTATGTGATAACAAAAACTAAGAGAGCTAAAGATCTACTGACCAAGTATAAGGATGTAATAACATGGTCCTATGATGACTTGAATATATTTGATCTTAGAGTCATAACCCACACCATACCTCTAAAATAATATTTCAAGCCATTTAGGAAAAAATAAAGGCCAATCAATTTTGTCCTAAAACTAATGATATACAAAGAAGTAAGGAATTTACTAGATGCTAAAATTGTGTTTCCAATTAGACACTCAACTTGGGTAGCTAACTTAGTACCATTTAATAAAAAAATTGGTGAAATCAAGTTGTGCATTGATTCTATAAATCTAAATAAAGCATCTGAAAAGGATAATTATTCCCTACCTTCTCTTGACCAAGTAATCTAAACTATTTCTTGTTCTACTATGGTGTCTTTTCTTGATTTATTTTTAGGGTATAATTAGATGTTAGTGAACAAGGAATACATGATGAAGACTACATTTACTATTAAATCAGACACTTTTTCCTACAAGAAAATACTCTTTTTACTGATCAATGCAGGTGCAACCTTTCAAAGAGTAATGGACCATGATTTCTAAGGGCTTATTGGTAAGTTTATTATTATTTACATGGATTATTTAACTATATTTTATAAAAATAGGGATGATCATGTTATGCACTTGAAACAAGTATTTTGGAGATGTAGAAGTTATGGAATCTCCCTCAATCCCAAGATAATCATCTTTTGTGTAAATAATGGAAAGATAATATGACATGTCATAACCAAGGAGGGTATCTCTATATATCCTGATAGATTAAATGTAATATCAAAGATAGAGCCCCCTACTAGTAAGAAGGAACTAAAGTATTTCTTTGGCAAAATCAACTTTGTGAGAAAATTCACTTTTGATTTTGTAGAGATTATAAATCCTTTGAATGAGATGTTTAATAAAGATGTCAAGATGACATGGAATGAGGAGACCAAAAAGGATTTCAAAGACATCAAAAATGAATTTGGACAACTCATGTACTTAGAAGTCTAGATGTCACTAAATATTCTTATCTTTATTTCTTTACCTCTAATCATACAATAGTTTTTCTAACTCAAAAATAGATAAGTATGATCACCCCATTTCTTTCATGAGTACTTACCTTAAAAATGTTGAATTAAACTATTTTTTATTGACCAAAAAACATTTAATTTAGTCAAGGTAGTGAATAAATTTAGGCATTATATCCTTAGAAATAAGGTATATGGAATATTACCAAACCCTGCCACTAAGCTAATGTTGAGTTAATGTGAACTTGTATAAAGAATAGGTAAGTGGATGTCTATTCTTCAATAATATGACCTAGATATGAAGATTTCCAAGTTGGTAATATGCCAAGGTTAAATTTAGTTAATTACTAATACTAATCCCAAACTAAGTGTTTACAAGTTGATCAATAAAGATTTCAAGCTAATGATTGGTATGATCCTATTGTTCATTTGCTAATCAATGGATATTATCTTGTAAGGTTAAGTAGAGAGTAAAAGCAAGATTTGAGACTCAAATCAACCCATTTCTTGATCAAAATCAGGTACTATATAAAAATAACTTTGAAGGCATTTACCTAAGATGTGTTTTTTAGGAAGAAGTAGCTAAGAGCCTAAGTGTTTTCCATGAAAATATGGGAAGTGGACATCCATTTGGAAGGACTACAACCCACAAGATCCTTAGAACTTGTTACTACTATCCTACTATCTTCAAAGATGCTCACAAGCATGTGAGAGAATGCCACTCATGTCAGATCTTCAACACTAAATATCCCAAGGCAGCCATGCCACTGAATCTAATCATGATTGATAAACCTTTTGCTTAGTGGGGATTAGAATTTATGGGGGTCACCAACCCCAATTCTTTAGATGGTCATAATTATTGTCTAACTACCACTAACTACTTCACAAGATGGATTAAAGCAATAGAAATCAAACAATGTAGGACTGAAGAGGTGATCAAATTCTTAGAAAAAATATATGCACAAGGTTGGGCATACCAATGTCTCTAGTCTATGATAATGGATCTACTTTTATATCTATCAAGATGATTGAATGGGCATATGACAATAAAATTGTTCTCAAGTTATCATCAAACCATTTCCCTCAAGGCAATGGAGTGTTGAATCAAAAAATAAGAACTTGATGGTGGAAATAAATAAGTCTATCACTGATAAACTAAAAATATGGCAAAAGCTACATAAGTATGCCCTTTGGGTAGATAGAATAAGATTCAAGAAAGCTCTCAAGGCATCACTATTATTGTTAGTAAATGTTTAAGAACCTATATTTTCCATCACACTCAAGCTACCAACATAAAGGTTCATGCAAGAGTACATGGAGGAGGATAAATAATTTATAAGTTCAATACTACTTGACATTATATGAATATAGATGCAAGAGAGGAATATTTTTCCAATTTTAGCAGACATCAAACCACAGTAAATAAGTGGTTTGACAAGAATTCAAAGCTAAAAGTGTTTAGACAAGGAGATCGTGTTCTTATTTGGAATAAAGATTCAAAATCAAAAGGAAATCAATGGAAGTTCACACCTTTGTGGATTGACCCATATTAGATTGTTGAGACCCTAGGAGACAAAACCATTAAACTAAAAGACTTATAAGGAGTAGAGTTTACATTTCCAACCAATGGGAAATACCTCAAGAACTATTTCTCTTCTATCACACTAGAAGTATTAATAGAGTAAACTATAAGACAAGATAAAGTTAGTGTAGGCAGTCTTAGCTTAGTTTCTTTATTTATTATCCCTTGTTTGTATATAGTGCATGTATATATTATTTTTATTATTTCCTCTACTTTTTATTTGGTGTGTTTTCTTTCCTTACTTTATTCCTTGCCTTTAATAAGTATATTCTATACATCCCTTAGCTCAAGATTCATATGATTGATCAAAGAAGCCTCACAGTTCATAAATTTAGATATGACCCCTCAACATTGGTTGATCATGGATTATTGAAATGATAGCCTAAAGTTATAGTTTGGATAAATTGGTAAAGACTAATAAGCAGGTTAATTGATCCTTGAAATTCTAATCCTTGTTTTAATCTAAGTTTGGCTCTAAGAAGGATTGCACATATAGGATGAAATCTTGAATTATTAGGATAAAACCATGTTTGCACTTTTAAAACATTGATTACTTGGGACAAAGTTTACAACCAAATATGATTGTCTAAAGATCAAAAATTTGAATAAGTCATAAAACCTAGTTAATCTAGTTCCCAACCTTTGATATAAAGTTAAGATGTTGAACAATAAAAAAATAAGAGATTATTACAAAAATCAAAATATTTCTAAGCAAAGGTGATTTTGGTAATCTCCACTAGGGATATGGACACCTGGTTGGAAGTGGAGTAAGGCCTTGAGTGGAGCCAAATGTATCTCTATCAGGGCTATGGATGCCTAGCTAGTAGTAGAACAATGCCCAAGCCTTACCTGAGCTAAAGCATGATTCTTAATGAAAATGTAAATATGTTATAAGTTAATTTCAATGGTCAATGTCATGATTCTTGAAGATGTTCTTCAAATTCTATGACAATTAGTAAGTGGATTCAAAGCACACACATAACATGGCTATGTTTTGATGTTTGATCCTAATTATACATCTGTAAGACTTGTTTAACTATGAATTGGTCTTAATAATGGTGCCTGATCAAGTGGAATAAGTAACCTAATTATTAATTTAGACTAGAGTCTATGAATTCTAACATATTTTTATGTTTCACCTAGAGTCACCATTTTTTGAGGTCAACATACCCTAATTTCTAAAAATGGGGACTATTGTTTTAAATTATGTAAATTTATACTTTAAAGTTAAAAAATCACTTGATCAGAGTAAAAATAGCATGTTTTCACATTGTCTTTATTTTAAGATCATTTACACATGGTTCTCATTTGGATTAATTGACATATTTTCAAACAATTATTATTTTACCCCTTATAATGTCACTAATGATTGTTGCTTATGTTTCTATAATGTAGGTTCAATAGAATCTCATTTGGGAATGAACATGCTTAAGGTTTTGTGCTTCAATGATAGATTGATATTTTAATATCATTTGGTTTGTCAAAGATTAATTAAATCTAATTTAAGTCCTGATAAAACCCTAGTCTAATATTTTAACATAGGTCCCTTTTGAATTGAATTCAAATTTATGTGGAATCAATTTATGTGGGAACAATTAATTGAACCATGGACTTAGTTTAGTTTTTATCCTAAGGCTTAGTCGTGTTTATCAATATGACCAAACCTTAGTCTAAAATTTCATACTTGGTCTTTTATGTCCCAATCCCCCCTTTGTTCCTTTTATCTCCACATGGTCTAACTAATGTAGGGTCCCTTTGTTATGTTCCCATCTTAGCCAAAAGCCTTGTCATAAAGTTTTACTTGTATTTATAAATACAAGGAAAACCCTAGGATAAAACTTTATGACATATCTTTTATCATTCATGGGGTCCCTTTTATTATTTTTTTGAACTTTGCCTGAAATTTTATCCTAAGTTTTTATCATGTTTATCAACATGAATAAAACCTTAGTCTAAAAAAATTTAACCTAAGTTACTTATATTCCTCAAGCCTGACTTAGTTATATTTTATTGACTATAGATCAATGGTATGCATTTACTAGGGAAATATTTATCTAATGATGCATGAAAATTCAAGACTTTAATAAAACCCTAAAATAAGAGAGAAGGTGACAAGTTTCACCATCATAAGAACCCTACTAAATATATAATGATATTGTAGACACTAGAAAACTACATATGATGGTTCTACATGTGGAACTATCACCTAGACCACCTTGAGACCCACTAAAGACTATCCCATAGCCTATCAACCCCAAACCTAACTCACCTTGACTAGTTTTGACCAACTTAAACTTTTTACCTACTGACCACCAAAAACCACCCTAACCTATGACAGTTAGGCATAACTATTGATGGCCATCCTTTAAATACCTAAATAGTTAACTCTAATCAACTCTAGCATACTTTTTATATTTATCTTTTATAATTTGTGTGCGAGCCAATACATGTAAAATATAAAAATAGACAACTTGTTGAGCCCCATATTGATCTATTATTTAACCCCTCCTTTATTTCTATAAAAAGAGAAGAGGAGGAGGAAAAATAGATAAAGGATCCACATCTAGAGTTAGATCCTCTTACATCAACACTTTATTTTATAGGTATTCTTCTAGTAAACTAGTAAGTATGATAGATATCCAAAATGACACTACTCATCGATAAACTACCAAGTACCCTTACTCTTCCTAAATTTCTCCAAACTCTATCAAAAAAAATTCCAACTACACACCTTGACCCTTATTCAGATCAATAACCAGCAAGCTAAGTATCTATTTTTAGCAACTAGTCCCTTTTATTCTATTTTTTAACCAACCTAACCCAAACCCACTTTCTAAATTTCCATTCTATAACCTTATCAAAACAATTTCTTAAACTAGATTAAAACCCATAGTAGCCACTAATGGTCACCCTAACCACCAATGTTTTATCTATAGCCATCGATGGCTTTCCAACCATTGATGGTCACCCTAACCATTGATGGTTACCCTAACTACCGATAGTTATTATATGATAAATAAACAAGAAGCTATTTTTACCCACTAGACCTCAACCAAATACAACTTTCTTTGCCTCTACCTAATCACAAAGCATCACCCTATTTTTTGACCCACACTTGATTCATTTAGCATTAATATAAATTTATTTATAGTCATAATTAGTCAAATTCATCTATCCACTTATCAAGAATTTTTTGTATTTCATATTAATATCTTTCATGATATATGTGAGTTATTTATCTTTTGCTTTGAGAACTTAATTATTTAAAAGCATGAATTGATATCCTTTAAGGAAGATCATGATTCTTATATTTGGCTTTCTAGGCAATCCATCCTACTACCTAACTAATCATCCATTTATTTATTGATTTTGTATCTACAGGTCATTCCTCTCAAACTAAAGAGAAGTATCTACAATCATCTATATCAACATGTGCAAAACATAGAAAGTTCTTCTATCATATCCTTCTCAAGTTTCTTCCTCTTTTTCTTCCAAATAATATAAATGAAAACTCACTAAAACATTTTGGCACGCTTGATGGGACCCTTGAGTCTTTTCTTAGGTTCATAGTTGCATCTAGGTGCCTCTTCTTCTTATCTCTCTACTCATATAATGAAATCAAAATTTGCATTTTGGGCTTAAAAATGACTACATACCTCATTTTATTGCTTATTTTATCTCATATATATTAGTTAATAAATTTAATTAATCATAGCTTCACTCTTATTACACACACAAGACCAAACCACTTACACCTAATCAAACATAAAAACATTGACATAAGGCCTAACTAAGATTTCACTACCTAGTGGTCACCTTTCCCAATTATCCTATTTGGATTAAATCACCAAGGGGAGAACCAAATTAGCTCTCTAGTTAAGTGTAATATATGTAAATTATTATACCTTGGCTAAGCACCTAACACCCTTATTAGCGTAGTGTTTAAAGTGAGGGGGTAGGCCCCAATATCAAATCATATACTGATTTCTAATAGATATCCCTTTGAGATCATGAACACAACCTAAAACCAACCATAGAATTATTTTATATTACCTTCTCTATAATCCAAGTTGAGTCACAAAATTCTTAAAGTTTAAGGCATAAGCCACAAGAGAGACTAAAAATAACCTTAGGATTTACGTGCTTTAGTGTGTGTTTCATTTTGTTTAATTTTTCTTGTCTTCTCTTTGTTTTATTTTTGAAATTGGTTTTATCTTCTTCTCTTACTTTTCTACATGGTTTTACCTAGACAATAGCTAATAAACCAAGTAAACCAAGATCTACCTCCTAATCATCCATCTTCCTCTTCCCCCTCATCCATGGAATGCATCTCAGATGTAGATATCTCTCCCCATCCTTTAGGGAGTCAAACCATCCCTCACATGGTTTCCCAAGGTGATGTATATTTCACCACCTTTCTAGATAACAACCCCATATCCCTCCAACATTACCTTAACACCATATCTCATCATACCCTACTTTGGTTCTACCTATTAACCCACCCTACAACATGCCATATTACCTTATGGGTGACAGTTCTATAGCCACCATATATACCCAACCTTTAGTCACTTAGGCATCATATTCTACCAATAACTCCACCAATACCAATATCCAAAACTAACCCACTCAACTAAGAAACACTCAAACACCTTCTTCCCTAATTAACAACCCTCTTAGTATAGGAACAACCTAACCTTTAGTTACTAGTACTTACTTTACCATAAGAGTATCCTCTACTAGTGTCACCACTATTCTTCTCATTTCCAACCTACTTACCTCCACCCCATTTCATATTTTGGTGGTTCCCATACCTTCTACCTATCAGTACCAAAGTTAGCACTTATCTTCTACCTACTAACACAACCATACCTCTTACCTAACCTATGGTAATCTATAAATAGGTTCTCATTGCATAAAACATAAGCTATATCCCTAACCCATTAGGGTATGTACCTCTACCTTCTACACAACCACCTATCTCCACATATTCATATGTGGCATCATCCTAACTACCCATGTCCACATACTAATATGTGGTAGCTTCTCAACAACTCACTAGTTATCCATATGTTGTACCTACCCAAACCCAATATAATCTACCCTATAACTATGGGGATGAAAAACAACATACTAACATTTTCAAAATATTAATGGACAAAATGACTACTTTGGAGTCATCTTTTTTTGGATCTCATATCTTTTATCATATGACTAGATCTGTAATGAACCAATTCATCCATCCATCCCTATTCGACCCTATCCTCCTCAATGAGAACTTCCAAAGTTTTTGAAGTTTCAAAGTAAGGAAGACCCTCAACAACATCTGAAAGAAGTTAGACATTCATATTATATGATTTCCTATTATGATGCTCTCCTCCACACTTTCCCCATGTCTCTATCAAGTTTGGGACTAGATTGGTACAGTGTTATTACAAAACACTACCTCTTTTATTTTTCCCAACTAGCTCATATTTTCTTAGATCACTTTTCCATAAAAATCTCTAAGAAAGTCTCCATCACTAATCTTTACTCCATTTCACAATTTTATGATGAGCCCATAGCCAACTTTGTAGCCCATTGGAGAGCTTGATAAATAAACTCTCTTTCTCTTTACCCCAACCCAAGATAATTAAAATCTTTACTTGGGCTTATGTAAAACACATATCCTCTACTTTACACATTCAAAGCTTCAATACCTTTGATGAAGCTTTCACCATGGAACATAAATTAGAAAATAAATCTATTGATGAGGGGAAAATAAAATTGAGAAATAATAATTGCACCTTAAAATCGTATGAAACTCCCACCTCTAAACCTAATAATAAAACCAACACTAAATACAAAAATAAAGGAACCAAAATTTTGATTGTCCTTAAAACCACTCTTCCATCTATTATTAATAAACCTAACTCCTCTAATTCCTCTAATCAGAACACTAGAAACCTAAACTGTAATAATCAAAAGTAATTTACTCCACTGGGGGAGTCATATACTTCAGTCTTGGAGAAGTTGTTAAAATAAATTATCATATAACTTCCACCAATCAAACCTCCATATCAATTTGATTCCTCTCATCCTATGCCTTATTGGTATAAGGAGAACAAATTGTGTGCCTTTCACCATGTCAATGGACATTATGTTAGTAGGTGTAATACCTTTAATAACATCATCTAAAACATCATTGATAAGGGGGAACTTGTGTTGGATAACACTAATGCACCCCTGAATGAAACTCTTGAAATCTTTAGACATTTATTTTGCAACCATGCCCCATTTATGAACAATGAAAATAATCAAGTAAAATCTTCTTACAACCATGAAGTCCATATAATTCAAGTAGTCCTTAGTTGACCCATTACTAAGGAAGACATTAGCAAAACCACCTTTTTTGCCCCTCCATTTATTGAGGTAGTGGATTTACCCTCTATTTCTCTAGAAAACAAAACCCAAGAAACAACCTCTTCATCTTCTCCACCCATTAAGACATTTGAGCCAATGATCCCTCCTTTGAAAGATATACCAAAAGAGGGAGACATTACCACCATCTCCTTCTCCTCCATCATACACCAATCCACTCTTCCTTTGGAAACTATTCCTAAATAAAGGGCCACTCTACCTACCTCTCCCATAAGAGACCCACCTTCCTAAACCTTGGATCCTTTGATTAATGAGAAGGATGAGGTAACCACTTATCTCTCTCCACCCATGGGTTTGACAGTCAAGATCAATATCATATGGATCAAACCCATCTATAGACATTTCTCTAGGTTGGTTCAAAATTTGGACTACTTATCCTAACCTGATGTAAATCATGCCACATGTTGGCACCATCTCAAGCTTCCTTACCAAACCAAGAAAGAACCTCCAACCATGCCATTATCATCCCAACGTTTTATTCCCACTATCAATCTTGATTTTACCATAATTAAGCCATTGGAAATGTATACCAACCAAACCATACCTAAACTATCCAAACAAACCCTACCTAAAATAACCAAGCTACCTCCTACCATTATAAACAAGCCTACCAAAAACTTTGGCATACTCCATCCTCAAGACCCTACACACCCCTCATTGAAATTGGAATTAATTCCACCAAACCAAGCAAATAAATCCCAAATTAAGCCAATGAAGAAGGTGAAAACACCCAAGATTCCACAAACCAAAACTCTCCTTCCCCTCTCAACTTTTCCCTCTATCTTGGGACCACATCCCTCTACGTTAATTGGGAAACTAACCATCCAAATCAAAAATAAATAACCACTTTTGGTAATGCCATCACTCTTAATTTCATCCACACCTATTTTCACTAAACCACCCATAACCAAACCTCTTATCCTCTAATCCTCCATATACAAACCACTTACATCTCAAATGTATACCTCAAAAACTTCTAACCCTGACTTATCAACCTCTCTACCAAAATAAACCCCATCCACTAAGGATGCTCCTTTACCCAAACCTCTAACCGTCAAACCTACCTCTAAAAGAGATTCCACCTCAAATACCAAACCAAAGACATCCATGCCTTTTCCACCATTAATTAAATCTTTCTCAACCATCCTATAGAGGCTATTATAAGAATTTTGATTAACCATGCCACCTATCAGACCATTCGACCCACACAGTCCCAAACCATCTTGGTACAACGACAAAATAGTATGTTCATACCATAAGACACCTTGACATGACATGGATAAAAATAAATCTCTCCAAATACTATCCCATCAACTGTATCATAAGGATGACTTATTATGAGATAAACCTCTAATGAGCCCACCAATAATCTAAGAACCAAGAATCATCAACTAACATTTCCCTACTTCTCCACTCTCAAATTAGAGTGAAGAGGAAATAAATCAATCCTCTAACCCAAATCCTCCCTAAATCGATACCATCCATGTGGTCACATAATCATAGGCTTAACCAAAAAATAAGGGAAAAATAAAAGTGTTCATTCTATGGATATATCCCTTTTCCACCACCCAATCTCCTAGTCAATACCAAGCACCTCCACCTTCAACCCAACCCAAGATGTCCATCTTAGGTCCCTTATAATCCAACCCTTTTGAATCAATTTGAAGATTGTTTCTGAAATAGCTTCACCAAACACCATTAAAGATGAGTTTATATGAACTGATCACTACCTCATCCCATCATTGTCCGGCAATGATAGAGGATTTATTATTTATAAAGGTCCAAGTAGAAGATCCATAACCTCTATTCACCTTTATCAGATCTCTTCAAATACCCAACCTTGTTACTTTAAAGGATTAAAAAATACCTTCCATCCATTTAGATGACCCAAATCATCCCCTCTTAATTATCATGTACATCAACCAAACCCACATCAAGAGGTTTATTATTGATGGGGGAGACATTATCAAAATTATCTCCTCCCACACATACAACTAACTCAAATTAATTGAGAACATTATGTCAAAATCCTTAGTGGCTCTGATCATTAAATGATACCATGGATACAACTCTAGGAAATTTTGCCCTTCACATTTGTTTAGGACCCTGCACACTTCTTAAGCTCTTCTACATAATAGAAGGAGATTTTTAGTATAGAGTTTTACTAAGATGACCTTATATGCATTCTCTAGGATATGTGTCATCAACCCTACACTGATACATCAAATTTGAACATGAAGATCAAGTTGTTACCATACAAGCTGACCTGAGTCATTTTACATCATGTGACATGATGTATCGACCCAATGATGTTCTCCTTCCTCCATCCAACAAGCCTTCATTAGTAAAATATGAAGCTCCATCTTATTCTAACATCAAAGCATCCACCTATTCATCCATCCATTCTAACCAAATTCCCATAACAAACCATTTGAAATCAACCTTCTAATATATTTCATTGGGGGAGTATCACCTTTTGAAACTAGACACTTTTTATACTCCTTAATAGTATGGGAATCTTGACCAACAACATGATTATGACCCAAATATTAGAAACATTATTCCTTTTAGGACCTCAACTTGTCAAACCAGTTTTATCTATGGGGAACTTGATAAACCCCTTGACACTTATGCCACTTGTTTTTCACCTCGACCATTCACCTCCATTTTTTCCTATATAGATAAACCAAAGTTTTTCCATACATATCTTTATTGGTGTGCTTGTAAGGGATTTGGTTTGGGCTGATATGAACATGGGTTATATGAGTTACTTCCAATCAAAACTTGAAAACCTCATGAAAAGCATGGCCTTAGTTTTATGCCACCTAAACAACAATTCAACCCATCTCCCATTATCATCATTGATAAAAAAATCCCATCCACACCATCCACCCCACCATTAACAACTAAGGATTCTAATATCATTCCTCCTAACATTAATTTTTGTCAACATGATTAGCCTTGGACTCCTAACTTATCAAAATGATGTGATGATCATAACCATACCTCTAACCCATCTTGAGATGATAGGAGATAAGTCTCCTACCATTAATATCATTCAGTGTTAGGATGATAATTCCATTCTCACTTATCTTGGTACAGAAGATTCTTCTATCCAAAAATATCTTCCTCTTGAGACTTCAACCATTTTAAATGAATCCACCATGGATATCAACTTGGGCACTCCAAATAAACTATGCATTGTCAAAATTAGCTAATCACTAAATTTTGAGGAACGTTGGGACTTCCCTTATTGTAAGATCACAACATGGAATTTTCTTGGTCTTATAGAGACATACTAGGAATTGACCCCTCCAATTCTACCCACAACATATTCACTAAATACAATGCCAATCTAATTAGGTAAAAACTTTGTCAAATGCACCCTTGTATAGCCTTTCTCATCAAAGAAGAGCTTAAATGTCTCTTATCCATCAATTTCATTTAACCCATTGACTATCCCTAATGGGTCTCCAACATTTTACCTATTACCAAAGCCATAGAGGGACTACACATTTGTGAAAACTTTTATGACCTTAACCTCACTTTCCCAAAGGATGACTTTCCTTTACCAAGCATTGACTAGCTAGTTGATCTTACAACTGGCCATGATATGTTATCTCTTATGGATAGATTCTCAGGTTATAAACAAATCCTAATTTCACCTAAAGATCAACACAAAATAATTTCATCACCCCATGGGGCACTTTCTACTATAGGTTCATGCTTTTTGGACTAAAAATTGTTGGTGCAACATACCAACACACTATGACCTACATCTTCCATGACCTTATTCATAAAATCATCAAAGACTATGTTTATCACCTTCTTGGGAAATCTAAATGTCATAAAGATCATTTAGTTATTCTTAAGATTATCTTTGAGTGACTCATCCATTACCATGTCTGCCTTAACCCCAAGAAGTGTATATTTAAGGTCTTGTCAAGAAATCTCCTTGGCTTTATCATCTCCCTTTAGGAAATTGAAATTGATCTAGCCAAAATCAAATAAATCCTTGACATGCCTCCTCTTACCCACCTCAAGCAACTATATAGATTATATGGGAAGCTTCAATCCATTTGTCACTTTATCTCTTAGCTCTCAAACTGATGCCAACCCTTCCACTACCTCTTAAATAATGACGTATATTTTTAGTGGAATAACAACTACCAGAAGGCCTTTGACTCACTTAAAAATTACCTTCTATCTCCACCTGTCCTCATTCCTTCCAAGGAAGATCAAACTTTTTACCTTTATATATCTACTATCAACCACTCCTTAGGGGTAATGTTGGCTTATTAGGATGAGCATGATAAATAATAAGCTACCTATTATATTAGTCATATGATTTTAGAATGTGAGACTCAGTACAACCATACTAAGAAACTTTTCCTTGTCCTAGTCTTCATGGCCACCAAACTCTGCCATTACCTTCTCAATCGCAAGACCTACATCATAACCAATACTAACCCACTCAAGTATATGTACTCTTAGCTATACCAAAACCAATGTATGGCCAAGTGGCTCATGATTTTAGATAAGTTTTATGTTGAGTTTCTAAAATAGAAGTTAATTAAAGGGTAAGTCATTGCTGACCAATTGGCTAAAGCACCATTAACAAATGACCAACATCCTCCTCTTGAGTTTTTAGATGAGTTTATCACAACCCTCTCTCTAGTAGACTTCACCTATCAAGTGACCATGTTCTTAAATGGATCCAAATGTCAACATGGTGGAGGAGATAGCATCATCCTTATCCCCCTTAATGGTGATCTTATTCCTTTAACATTCAATATAGATTTTGAATGTACCAATTATATGGTTCAGTAAGAAGCCTTAGTGATAGGACTCTAAACTACGTTAGCCTTGGGAGTCAAAATGATCAACATTTTTGGTGACTCTCAACTTGTGGTCAATCAAATCAATGAATATTACCAATGTAAAAATTATGTTTTGAAATAGTACAAAAAATTAGCTGGCATACTCTTAGAATTATTTAAACACTACCACATCCAAACCACTCCATGATCTACAAACAAGTTTTCCAATGCGATGGCTTCTTTCATGTCTCAAATTTTATTTGTACCCTCTAAATATTAGCTATCTATAATTATCTATCAATTTACCTAACCCTCCTATGTCAAATCATATTCCCCCACCATCTTTAATGTAGAGGAGACCCAACCAAAACTTTGGTATTAGCAGACCTTTAACTATCTCAACCTTGCCATCATTCCTTCTAGTCTTTCTAGGAATACTCAAATATAATTTATTTAGATCACCTCATGTTATACCATACTAGGGGGGATTCCTTATAAATATAGCTTCAATGGTCTCCTCTTCTATTGCCTACATAGTCACAAGGATTTCATTATATCAAGGAAACACATGATGGGATATGTGGGGGACACTTTAGTGGACTAGCTATCATTAAACACATCCTTCATCTTGGATATTATTTTCCCACCCTTAATAAATATTGATTTAATTATGTGAAAAAGTTTGTTAAATCTCAACAACATGCCAATTTACATCACGTACCTAGTCATAATCTTTGAGTATCCAAATATTTTTGACCTTATCATAATGGGGTCTAGATCTCATTAGAGAAATTAACCCCCATTCTTCACAATGACATCATTTTATCATCACTATGACTAAATAATTTACCAAATAGTAGAGGTTATTCCTTTCATATTAGCCAAAGATGAAAATATTGTCAACTTTATCAAGCATCACATCATCTATCATTTTGGTGTTCCTCACAAAATTATCACCGACAATGGAAAATCTTTTAAAAATAAACAAGTCAAAAGTCTTTGTGATGTGTTCAATATCAAGTTAAGTTTCTCATCACCCTATCATCTATAAATAAATGGAAAAGTGGAAGCCTCTAACAAAAATCTCAATAACATGCTTATAAAAATGGTTAAATCATCTATTTAGGATTGGTATTTATAAATCCCCTTAGCCTTATGGGCCTATATTACTAAGCATTCAAACCCCTACAGGTGATACCCCTTTCTCTCTAGTTTTTAGAGTTGAGGTTGTCTTACCTATTGAAGTCTAAATTCCCTCTCTTTGAATATCCTCACAATATCTTGTATGTAAGAGTGATTATCATCAAGAATATTTATTCCAACTCATACTATTTGATGAGTGTCATTTATCCATGCTTTCTTACCTTCATGTCTATCACTAAAGCATAAAGAGTGCTAATAAAAAAACACCTTAAAATGTGAGAAATTGATATCAGAGACCTCATCCTAAAGTAAAATCAACATGTCACCAATATGGATAAAAGAAAGTGGTGCAAGTTTGTTTTCAATTATCTTGGACCTTATATCATAATTCACAAGTATGGATCAAGAGCTTACCGATTATTCTATTTTGAAGGAAACCTAGAACCAAAACTCCTCAATACTTCACATTTATATCCTTTATTTTGTTAAAATAGGATCAAACTTACCTTTTGTCCAACTTAAGCTCATCCCTTATTTTTAAACCACATTCATCTCCTTATTTTAGGGACAAATAATTAAAACTAAATCATGTTATTATATCTCACAATCATTGCCTAATCTTGAATAATGGGTACCATGGTTCTACCCATGGTATGATTCTCATGGTACTTTACACCCTTTTTATAAGATGGATTCCCATGACCCTTATCACGTAAACCTGTTTTACACATAATCAACCTTCTTGTGCTTTTAGTTTTTCCTTCATAAAAGATGAACCTTTAAGCCTAAATAATCAAGTCTATGTCAAGAAAAAATTAAAAGAATAATCAAAATCAAAAGAAAAAATAATCATGGTTCATTCCTAGCATATTTAGACTACTCCCTTGAAGGACAACTACCCAAAACATATCAAAAATTCTCAAATATAAGGTAGAGTTCTCCCTTGAAAGATATTTATCAAAATATTTAAATAAAGCACATAAAACTTTGACCACTCCAATAATATATGACTGAGTACAACATTTTTAAAAGCATATCAATTTCATGGAAGCTTCTCGCATTGATCAACTTCCCCAACCCCTCCAAAACAATAACAACATAGAAAAATACCCATTATCAAACATCAACAAAAATAACAAAATAATTTTGATATCTATAATCAACTTTCATATGTATACTTCCCAGATCGATTAGTTTACACATCATATGACATGGACTTATTTATAATAGATCTTTGGTAACCTACAAAAGAGGTAAGCTAGTCTCCCAAGAAGGTTCCATTTTTACCTTCCTCCCCTTCATAAACTCTATAAAGTAAGGGATTTTGTGCTTACTTTAAATTATGTGATTAAGACACCTTTTTAACCAACTAATGCATGTTAATGTGAAGCATTTTAAAGGCTTGTGTTCTTTAGGCCAATCCAACTTTGGTTTGTTTTAGTCCTAGCCAAAGTAGAAACATCATGTCTTCTTATTCTCTCATACTAGTTGATACATTCCCTTAGACATTTCTCTCTAGATTGTCTTCTCTTTCTCACATGTGGTTTTGTTATTTAACTTAACTTTATGTGCTTCACCTTAATCTAAAAAAAATGTCCATAATCATAACCACATCACATAATATCATCATCACATCATAAAAAAATAGACATCATTAGCATAATCACCACCTCCATGGATAAATCAACTATCACCATCACATCCTCATAATCACATATACCATATCCACCACATGTCTAAATCTAAATGAGGAAGCATATACTCATAAATTTTAGCATGAACACAATAAATCATAACCATATCATAAACATCATCATAACATCATCAATGTCCTGCCATTTATTACATCAAAATAAATATGATCCACAGTCCATACACATAATAATAATCAGATCATAACCTTGTCCACCTATGCATAATCAGTAGCCATAACCATAGTCATATCAATATCATAAACATGATCACCTCAAACATGAAATTAAATGATTACATCCATAAGCAACATCATCAAATACCATAATCATACTATCATAACCATCATCCTAATCATCAAACAACATCACATAATCATATTGGGATCATCATAGTCATCCATAACTATCACATCATAATCACATCAAGAACTTCAATCCATATCAAACATCATCATTAACATAAATTAAAGAGACATAGCATAACATGCCTAGCTAGGTAAGTCCACATAAACATCATCATGAGCATAACCATAATCAATATGACATCATCAATAATTAATATGAACATCACATAATCATATTGGGATCATCATAGTCATCCATAACTATCACATCATAATCACATCAAGAACTTCAATCCATATCAAACATCATCATGAACATAAATTAAAGAGACATAACATAACATGCCTAGCTAGGTAAGTCCACATAAACATCATCATGAGCATAACCATAATCAATATGACATCATCAATAAATAATATGAACATCACAACCATGAACCACAAGCCATAAGTAAAGGATCACATCTATATCTCATACATAATCATCATAGTGTATACCAAATATACAAGTCTCTCAAAATATACATCTCACTACATGAACTCATAGGTCAGTATAAAAAACATATGTAACATAAAAAATATAATGTCTCATAATCAATATATGATCCTAGGGCACCACTACCTCCTATAGCCTACCCTCTTACACCGACATATCCACCTATATATGTAACCCACTGACCTGGTTTCATTATACTATCACCACTTGCAATCTAAGCCTTATATTCACCCCATTGAGGCTCATTTTATAGGTGCCTAAAGACTAAAGCCTCATCGTATTGTATCTCCTCCACTTTCACTACATATCTCTACATCAAGATAGTCCTTTTTGGTCCTAAAAATTTTGGTACTCCACCTCTTACCTTTTAGAGAGAATCTCTCTCCTACATCACCAAGGCTAGCTAAGACTTAGCTTGATCTCTCTCCCTTACCAGAGTGGCCACCTAACCTTGTACTACTATGAAGGATGTTTGTCTTACTACTAAGGATGCCTATGTTGTGGCGAAAGCTTCCTATGGTTGGTCCCTCTTAGTGGTCACTATATATATATTTGGGGCAAGCCCCTACACCTAAGCCTACTAATTGTCTCCCCTTACATCAACATCCATGTCTTATCAACCACCATCATCACATCCAAAACTAGCCACAATATAGTGTGTTTAGTACCATTTAGGATAACTAACTATAACACCTACATTATCCATATATATCCTCATAAGTAACTCCTTGTGATTAATAAAATCATGGATTGGCTATGGATCAGGTGGCAAAAACTCTACATCCTCTTGCATCTTGAGAATGCCTTAGGTTTATCCTAAACAAGGTCAAACTATCTGTGTACCCTATCTAATGGAGTGAGCTCTATCTCATGATCTCACCTTCTATAAATCCATCTATAACTTTGAAGAGATAGAGTATGCCTCCTATAATGTGTCCAACCTAGAAACCTAACATATGGTCTCCAAATCACATCTCCCATGACTAAGGCATCTAACCAACCCTTATACTAGTCTATATCATGTGATCCTCCTCTTGGTCCTAAGAGGGCATAGTTACCTCTCCACCTCATGTATTTGACCCATTAATCCATCTGTACAAATCCATCCTAGGGTTATCCCATAGGTCCCAACACCCTAATGTTCTTATAAGCCAAGCAATGAAGAATAAAGCCAACAATGATCACATATCTCCTATGGGCATAGAATCCCCATAGCTCTCTTTAAATCTCAAATAATAAAATAAGTTCCCATGTGAACACTATGCAACCCAAACACATAAATGATCACCCCAAAAAATAAGTAAAGGAAATTTCCACTAATACAATTTGGTAATGCATAACATGTGATCACTATCATCATCATCATCATCATCATCATGAAAAGCCTCCTCATATCCCTATCCCTCTATTACAATGGTGTGTAGTGAAAGCCTCCTAAGTTCCACCTTACAAAATCGAGGTAATCTCCATTTAAGAGCTCCATCTACCCATTCTGCTCATCACTCTCAATACAATAGATTGGCTCACCCTAAATGGGTAGTTGCATGATCTTATAGATGTCATCAAGTAAGATAGTTAGCTCACCTATAGGAAACAAGAAGGTATTCATGACATGGTCCCATATCTTGATGAGTGCTACTACAATTGCTTCATCCCAAGGTACATACTAGTAATACCTCATCCTCCTGAGGCCCACATCCTTCATGTGTTCCCAATCATCATCAGTCATGCCCTATTGAATCTCATCCAATATCAGAGGCATATTTTCCTTCATCTATATCCTCTCTTATGCCTATAAGTTTTAATAAATAAAAACCTTAGTTCACTAACATATTTTTCCTATAAATTCTATAGCTTACACCTACCCCCTATTCCAATATACTCAACTTTTAACATTTACATAATATTTAACCTATACCTATTACTTTACCCCATCATTCAACTTTTTTAAACCCTACACATTACCTTCACCTAACCCCTTCACCTAGCACCTTAACCTAAACCACAACCATAACCCTACCCTTTTAACCTTCCAACTATCAATAATTTACCCAAACCTTAACCTTAACCTTAACACTACTCTTAAAAACTTTCAACTCATACATTGATTGTTGACAGTTGACTATTCCTATAGTAAACCACTGATGGTTAGGTGACTAATCATCATCGGTCACCACATAGTGGCTTATGAATAGTCAATTATCAATCATTGAAGGTTAATAGTTGACCATTGATAGTCAATAGTGACCAATGATGGCTAAAACTAACCATTGATGGTCACTATAAAGTGATTTCCAGTTATCAAACCTAAACCCTACACCTCAAACATTTCTACCAAACCTTGTAAACAAATAAAAAACTACCTATACCTACCTATACCCTCATTTATCTACCCTACCTCAAAAAATTTTGCATCTAACCTACTATTTCAACCCCACACCCATAAATACTATGAAAACATAAACCTAGGTCAAAACCCTAGCCCTAGGTCAAACAATCAATAAACACCCAAATTCAAATAAACATTCATTTCTAAAAGTGAAACTAATCTACTAATTAAAAACAAGCCCTACCTTGTTTCTTGACCACCATCAAAGAGGAACCTTGGGAACCACCACCTACCCTCATTTTGTCCCTCATCCCATCTACATCCTCGGTCACTCAAACAACCCCAAATCAATTCACTCGATAAATCAACCTCAACCATCACCATTTTTCTCACCCAATGCCAAGTAAGCTAATTGTAAAGGGTTTAAATTCATAATGAATGAATGAAACCCCTAATGATCTTTTGTATTCAACCTTTTAGGGCTAATGTCTGACCACCAATGGTCAAGATGACCATTGATAGGCAACCTTGACCATTGATGATCGACCAACTTTGGGGAAAAATAATACTTTTCAACAAATTTTTAAACACACATTCACCTATTGCCACCCAATGGAGATTACCTTCATCATCAAAAATTCCCATAAATAATTTCCACCTCGTCACTAGCCATTTCTACCTAAGTATTGCATATTTTGTGATGACCTCACCTTGGTCATTTTAACTGCACTAATTGAATTACCATGTTGAAACTTTTGAACTTACACTATATTGCACATACTTGACCAAATTGTGTCTTCATGGGAGCACTCCCACCTTAGATAACCATGAAAACACTGACCTTATCTAAGAGGCTTACATTTACAAGTGTATCCCAACTATTACATATGGTCATGTGGTCCACTTACCACTTGTCCTACAAATACTGACCATATTTTTACCAACCACGGTAACCTAGTCATTGCATGATCTTGGATATCACACTTAGTCATACTTTATGCATGGGTTTATACTTTTTAGCCCAACCTACCACCCATTTCATCAGCAACATCCCACTTATCAAACCTACACCTAATTCTATTTCACCTCATTGATTCTTGGTTTGAGTAGGAACATTTCCTCCCATGCTTAGGATAACTTAACATTTGACTCGTAAATTGTTTTTGTTTTACATCTTGATGATATAACTTGTATAATAAAAAAGGGGGAAATGTAAACACTAAAAAACTACACATGATAGTTCTAGATGTTGAACTAGCCCCTAGACCACCTTAGGACCCCCTAAGGATTGTCTTGTAACCTATCTACCCTAAACCTAACTCATCTTGACTAGTTTTGACCAGCTTAAACTTTTGACCTGTTGATCACTAATGGTCACCCTAATCACCAATGGATAGGCCTGACTATCAATGGTCATCCTTAACTACCTAAATAGTCAATTCTAGTCAATCTAATTCATGTACGAGTTAATGCATGTAAAATCTAAAAATAGATAGCTTTCTGAACCCATTGTTGATCTATTACATCACCCCTCCTTTCTTCCTATAAAAAGAGAAGAGGGGGTGAAATAGAATAAGGATCCACATCCATAGTTAGAGCCTGTTACATTAAAACTTATTTTTGTAGGTATTCTTCCAGCAAACCAATGAACAAGCAAGTGTGATAGAGATCTAAAGTATCATTTCTCATTGATCAATAACCAAGTATTATTACTCTACTGAAATTACTCCAGAATCCATTAATGAGTTTTATAACCACACACCTTGACATTGATTCAAATCAACAACTAGAAAGCTAACTATCAATTTTTAGTAACTAGTCACTTTGCTTCTATTTCACAACCAACCTAGTCAAAATCCACTTTTTATATTTCCATTATGTATCCTTCTCAGACCAATTTATTAAACTAAACTAGAACCCATAAAAACCACTAATGATTACCCTAACCATTGATGGTCTATCCATAACCATCAATTATTTCCCAACCACCAATGGTTACCCTAACCATGGATGGTGACCCTAACTACCAATGGTTATTGTGTGACAAATAAACATCAAACTATTTTCACCCACTAGACCTAAACCAAATCCAAAAAAATTTCCTTCTACCTAATCACAAAGCCTCACCCTATTTATTAAACCACACCTGATTCATTTATCATTACTATCAATCTGTTTATTTCTATAATTAGTTAATTTCATCTATTTATTTATCAATCACTTTTTATATTTCATTTTAGTATCTTTTGTGATATATATAAGTACTTTATCTTTCACTTTCATAACTTAATTATTTAAAAAGTGTGGATTGACATCCTCTAAGGAATCCCATGCTTCTTGGATATAGCTTGCTAGGTAATCCACCCTACTACCTAACTAATTAACCATTTCTTTAGTGCTTTCTTATCTATAGGTCATTCCTTCCAATCCAAAGAGGAGTATTTATAATCATCTAGATCAATGTATACATAACATATCAAGTTCTTCTACCATACCCTTCTGCAGTTTCTTCCTCATTTTCTTCCAAATAATATAAGTGAAAATTCACTAAAAAAGATATGTAGCAAAAGATGATCTGATAGTGAGAGATTGACATTAATAATCTAAAAGAACTTAGAATTAGCATGGAGATGCCAAGTGTCAATATTGTAATTGACAATTAAAGCTAGAACATGTATCCAAAGATTGATGGTACATGATTAAGCATACATATTCTAATTGATAGTACGTGTCAAGTCAAAGATTCAATATATCTCCCAAATGAATGAGAAGGTAACAAGTGTCATAATTTCAGAAAAAGAACATTGAGTAGCTAATGACATTCCACCCTTTGGATTGAGATCTAATGGAGTGCATTGATCCATTCAGACAAGATCTAATGGTGTATGATGAAAGTTGAAAATTTAAAGGCCCTAATAATGAATGAATAAATAACAAGTGGCATAAACACAAGCCATAAATTAAAGCTCAAACATCTTTCAAATATCGATGATATGTGGCCTCATATACACATTTTAATCAACAACACATAGAGTAAAGAACATGATATAATTAATCAAAATTGATGGAATGCATTCATCTAGGTGAGGATGATTTGATGGTGTGAGATTGATGTTGACATTTCAACAAAGATTAGGATAAATGTGGAAATGAAAAGTCTCACAACCATGGGGAATATAGAAAAATATCCAATGTCATTTGATTTCTAAGATCAAGATTAACAAATTGTGTTGATCTAAGTAAATAGGTCTGATGATGTAAGATAAGGTAGAATTTTCAAAGGGACCAAAAAAATAAAATGTTGACACATTTCCAAAGGAAACAAATGATCATATTTTAAATATTAATTAGAAACATTACATGGAAATGCCAAGATGGAGACACATAAGCACCAAATTAGATTAAAATATCTTGTGGGCTCAGAAAAGCAAAGGTATAAATACAAATATCTAAACACTATCTAACTCATGAAGCTCACATAAGTTTAAATAGTTTCCACCATTAAAGCATTATAAAAATATTTAGTAAAGGCCTAGCAAGTATGATAACTCCATTATAACCTTGTGCTCATTATAATCAAGCCAAGGAAGTTGAATTATCACTTGTGCAAGGATAATTTGAACTAAAATTCAACTATAGACCACTCCTAAGAAATTTAGATAAATTCATAGCCATGGAAACCCCTAAAGGTGTTTCAAGAGAATATTTGGATCTCTTTTTGATCTTAGATGTATAAGGAAGAGTTTTCAAGGACACACAGTTTGAAACCATATCTTTGAACATAGGGGACAATAATTGGTCAAGCTTATTTTGGACCATTGAGAACCAACAACCAACCATAAGATATGAGGAGAAGAATTTATAAAAAAAAATAGGATATACTATGACATATTTTCCATTCAAATGATGGGTATCCATTATGTTGTTGTAAAACTTGAGGTACTACATTGCATAGACATCCTTGCTCTATTTTTTAAAGATGGAAAAGTAGATAATGGCATGATTGTTCATGAATGTAGTTTTAGGAAGATTGCTTACATTTATCCTATATATTTTGAAAAATATTACAAATTTCCTAAACCCCAAGTAGAGCTAACCACAATCAACAATTAGGCCAAAGATAATGATTTGAAGAGCATCCTTTCTCTACGGCTATATTTTGGAAACTAAGTATTTTCAAACTTCAATAATAACAACCCCATTATTTAATTTAGACCTAGAATAAGGATGATCATGATAATGATGAATATATTATGTGGAAATATAACCACTATATATGTAGATAAAATTTGGGTCACCTTGATCTATTTCATGGTTGAGAAACAAGTCACCCCTATTCTTGGTGAAGTAATCAACACTTGTCTAAGTAGATAGTTTTTTGTAATAAAGAAGAGGAATAATGCTCAATTATACATAATTTCATATCTTTTTGATGCCCTCATTTCCAAAAAAAATATCCCTAACTTAAGGAATGATCACCTGATAGGACACAAACTATCTAATAGTATTACTCCAAGTTACAATCTTTAAGTATAGGGATCACTTCCAATTCATATATAATTGTGTCTATCATGCCATTAATAATGCCATCACAAGGAGACCAATGATGAGATTTAACCCTATGATAAATAAAATTATTAAATCCATAGGGGATATATGGATATATCCTAATTATAAAATCATCAAGGTTGAGGGAACCTAATGCACTCCCCTCAGACTACCAGTCTATGTGCCAAATAAGCTTATAGAGAAAGAAGTAGTTTACCATATTTACAATGGAATATATGGTCTTTAAAAGACTAAAAGGATGGGACTATTTCACACCCTCCCCATTACCATTGGTAGAACTATGTTTACATCATAGGACAATATTGAGGTTACTTCAAAACATAGGACCTCCTTTAATATTCAAATTGATGAGCTAAGGAAGTAGGATCCCCATGGAAGGGTTAAGAAGCATTTCAAGGCCAAAGGAATAAATATGCCTTATGATAACCAACCTAGTCATTTGGATCCCATATACATAAAATCCTCTTCTTTATCTAAGGTTACCATCATATTGAAAAGGAATAACACCAATCTAGCATATAAGATGCAAAGGGAGCAAAAGGGAGATGATGATATATGGTAGTTAGGCCTAGGGCAGTACCATTTCCTAAGTGGTACACCTTTTAGACATCTACCCACCTAACTAAAAATATATTCCATACCCAAGGCATAAATTAATCAAAGGATAGAGGAGAGAAGGCCTAATGAAATTACATCATCTTCAGCCTAAATAGAAGAAGAAGGATGACTAGTGGAAGAATTTCACATAGTAGCATTGGAACTTGATGAGACCTTTGAAGATGCCCTCAAAATTTTATCATTAGCATATGAGTCTGAATATGATGAAATGGAGGATATAAAAGAAGGTAATGAAAAGGAAGTATGGGATCTAGTTCTTATAAACACCCCTAAAATAAAAGTTGAATTGGCCATTATTTTAGTGAAGGCAAAGAAGCCCAAAGTGACTTTCACTCCTCCTTTGAGTGAAGTTAATCTCCTTAGTGAATAGAACTTAATTCATTATCTAACCATTCTTGAATGGTTCATCTATAGAAAATTTCAAAAGATGTTAATTACACAACATCCATGGGCTATGATGAAGGCCATCAATATCCCAATTTATGAAGAGGTCAAGGCATGGATCCTAGCTCTATAAAAGGAAGATGAAAAGAGGATGACTATTCTAGGAAAATCAATTGGAGCACAAATAGAGACTTCAACTCTTAAAGTAACATAAGATTTAGAAGATGTCAAATTTGACCCAACAACTACCATTTTTTAGATGATAACTAAGAAGAAGGCCATGATTGGTGGAGAGGAGTTCACTTTCAAAGAGGTATAACCCTTGGTTTTTCCAACTCTAGTTGGAGGATAGAATCCTAAAGAGGACCCATTATTTAAATAAAATGTCCTTAAATTGGCCCAGGCTTAATTAGATCAATTACAAATAATGATTAAGGGCATCTTATTGTAAAACAATAATTTCAAAGAACAAGTCATCTTGTCAATCCAAGAAGATAGATTTAGGCAATTTGAAGAGACCATGGCTGATTTATTTAATTCTTTAAAATTAGTCAAAACTAGGTAAGAGGAAATGAATAAACAAAACACCATGGCTAAAGGCTAAGTTGGCCAATGATATTATTTGAGCTACTAAGTAAAGTATTTGATCAAAGTCTTGACTGAAAATCAAATCCTTGAGTTCAAGACAATCAGCCACTCCCACCTAAATATGGCTATGGATATATTATTTGATAGTATTAAGGCCCTGATCTACTAATCCAAGTAGATGAAATACATTTCTAATGACCTCAAATAGAAAGAGGGTAAAATATTACACATTTTGGATAGCTTAATCAAATATAGTCCACTTGACCTTATCATTGATGAAAAGTTCAAGCATAAAACTACTCAATTCATGTAAAAGGTGAGGAATCAAGAACAAAGAAAAATAGGGTTTGATAACAAGGAGATCATGAGCCTCATTTTATCAATAGAGGAAAATATAGGAGATGTTAAGAGCATAAAAAAAGCTTTGGAAAGGGTTGATAGGGTTCTCAAGGGCCTAGAAGATCAATAAAAGGAATTGTTCATGAGACCTATCATTGATCTCCAACTGATCAATGAACAACATTATATAATGTATATACTGTAGGGAAAGCATAAGAATACATCAGCACAAGGGTCCCAAAGTTAATCTAGTTGACTTAAGATATTATATTATATAGAGACATTGTATATTTTTTTAAAAAGAATATTCTTTTTGTAAAAGCATGCACAAATTGTAAATCACATTGCCTATAGGTTAGTCATTTTAAAATGTCTAAAAGGTTATCAAAAAATTCTAAAAGGATAACTATCCTTAATATTTGACATGACTAACTAACATACCTCATGAATTGTTTATATAAAGAGGTATTTCCAAATGTAAAAAGAGAGTTTTTTAGAGCCAAAAACTATTATGTAAATTTTGAGAAAAGTAATATAAGCAATGATTTCTTCAAGGTTTGTCCATATTTTATTATGTGAATTGCTATCATGATTTGTCTCTCATTTATGTGGTTTTATTTCAGATTTAAATGGTTCTTATGAATTTTGGATGTGCACCTTTCAATGTAGAGTTACTAATTTGTGTTGATGCTAGATTAGTTGAAATTTCTTATGTTTACTTTGCTTTCTTTACTCTTATTGCATCTAAGCTAATGTTATTTTCTTATAGGTGTGAAATTATTAAAGTAAATTTTGTTATTATTTGTATCTTTTCATACATTCCTTAGATGCTTACCTGATATGTGATAGGATTTGAGTTTATGCTACTTCATATTGCATATTGATTAAATACACATTCAGATAAAATTGGAACTTTGTCATAATGTTTGAAATAAATATCAACACCTCTCATTTCTTCTTTACCTTTCCTTTTGCTCTAATTTATCAATGCACCTTAGATTAACTTCATTTTGAATACTCATCTTAGTTTATATTTAGGAGTAGGTTTAAACATAATTCACTTTAAATAACACATATTATATTCAAAATAAAAGATTGACTATTAGGCCATGGTGGCTACCAATGACCGACTAATATAAATTTGTGAAACAATCACTTGTTTTAACTATATTCTACCAAAGATAGCAATATTATCAAAACCTGCAACTCATGCATTGGATTCCCTAGATTTAGAAATAAGTACTAGTTTTTAAACACTAAGAACCACTTGTGATACACTTTCAGGCATCAATAGGTAGCTTAATTTTTATAAAATCAATTTGTTAAATGAATATAAATGTAATTTATTTCCATGCCATTTATAAATATTTTATAATGATACTTTTTATATTAATTGCTTGTAGGTACATGCCAAGAGTCATGTAGTCAAAAATTCAAAAGTAAAGTCATCTAAAAGATATATATAAATGCAACATTTCGTAATGGCATCAACATTAAAATCATAAATAATAATAACTATAACTTTGACCACAATAGCATCTAATCACAGATCAAAACTAGTCAACATTATCAAGCATAAAATAAATAAACATAACTAAAATTAGAGAAAACATATAACTATTCACTCGTAAATAAACATGTATTTAAGTGTACTACATGGTGTGTGTAGGGTTCCTTGTCAAATCTCTCCATCCCTAACATAATCATCTGTTTCACCCTCCTTGATGATACTCTCCTTATATATTTTTCTGGAGAGTGGATTATCTCCTTCATCCACCTCAAAAATGTAAATAGTAGCTATCTCATAACAATAATAATAAATAAAAATGATACTAAATCATAATAATATTGAATGAGCATGAGCAATATACAAATGAAATTCATGTATCACTAACCTAAAAGTAATGAGTCACACAAAATAATCATTATATATTTGTCCGTACATCAACATAAATGAAAATATTTTTCTAAAATAATAATTAAATATTATTAACTTCATTAATATCTATTTAATGAGAAAATCAAGTTTAGTGAAGAAATTATGATGTAACATCCTTCCCCATAAAACCGATCATCATTGTAATGACACTTATTTCAAATCAAGGTTCTGAAATTAGATAACATCAATAAATGATTTAAACAAATAAATGTGGAAATAACCTATAAAAATCATCATAGTCCTCCCAAGTCATACTATCCTCATAATATTTTATCCCACTAGACCTTGTACTATGACACTTCCTTATTATGCAAATTAAGTTTGTGAGTGTCAATTATTCTGACTAGTTCTATTGTGACCACCCCAAGATTGAGAACCTATAAAGAATTCCAACCAAATACATGAGAATGATTAGTTACATACTTTCTAAGATATGACACTGTAAAACATTATGCAAGAGAGCTAGAGATGGTGGAATATAAAGCCTATATGCAATATGATTGAACACTTCCAAGACCTCAAAGGGTCCAACATATCTTGGTGAAATATTTGTTGATTTACCAAAATTAATAAAACTCTTCTAAGGCTTAACCCACATAAAAACTTTACCACTAACATAAAACTATATGGCTGTCCTTTCAAATCAACATAACTTTTTCTATCTATTATTGAGCTCAACTAACCTTTGCCTAATTTACTTGACTTGATCCTCCATTTACATAAGTATTTTAGGACCAAATACTACCTTATCTTCAATATTGTCCCAATTTATTGGTGTTTGACACCTAATTCTATACAAATATTTAAATGGATCCATCTTCAAAGTTGATTGGTAATATTTATTATAAGTAAACTCTACCAGTGGAAGATAATCTTCCCACTTGTATTATTGATCCATGCAATACATTTTAAGAAGATATTTTAGAACTTGGTTTACTCTTTTTGTTTGGCCATTTGTTTCTAGATGTTATGCAGTATTAAAGCTCAATTGTGTGCCCAAAACTAAATTTAGAGTCAATCAACACCTAGATTTCATTCTTGGATCTCGATCAAAAATGATCTTCTCTAGAAACTCATGTAACTAGTACACCCCTTTCAAAAATATTTTTGCAAGCATTGTGCAATTATTTTAGCATCATGATACTCTAATTCTATGTATCAGGTACATACATTCTACCATTATACCTCAAGATACCATCATTCTCCAACTTTAATCCTTTATTCTTAGGTTTAAGCATCCTCTAATAAATATTTCTTAATTTACTCATATAATTAATCTCTAGGGGAGAATTTAATAACTTGATTATGAAAAGTACTCCTAATAGTAGATACAAATTTTTTTGTACCTTCTATGACTTAAAGCATATACAACTAGATTTTACTTGCCCTTGATGTATTTACTATTGAAATCATAGTTGGATAAGATCTCTAACCAATGTCTCTAAGGGGCATTCAAGTTCAGTTGGGTGAAGATATATTTAAGCCCCAAGTTGTCATTATTGAGTTCAAATGGCTTTTCCAATATGTAATGCCTCCAAAATTTTAAGGCATGCACTATTGCATCAATTTCCAATCATGTGGGGAATAATTTCCCTCATATGGCTTAAGTTTCCTAGACTCATATGCTACAACTAAACCATCTTACATAATAACTCCAATACCATCCCAAGATGCATTAGTGATTATTGAGAACTAACCATTTTGATGGGAACTCTCAACATAAGTGCAAAAATAAGCCTCCTTTTTATCTTAATAAAGGATTTCTTCACTTTTTTGACCAAACAAAACTTTGATTCTTCCATTAAAGAGAGGTAATTAGGTTATATATTTTTGAGAAATTTAGAACAAATTTCATGTAATATACTACTAATCCCATAAAAATTCTCACTTCATGCACATTCTTAGGTGTTGGCCACTCCATTACACTTCTTATATTCCTTAGATCAATTGAAATCCCATCTTTGGAGATAATGTGTCCCAAATATTGCACTTTATTTTGATAAAACACACATTTGGATAATTTACCATATAATTTGTGCTTCCATAAACTCTACAAAATCAACTCCATATGTTGTAGATGTTCTTCCTCTTTTTTTAATAAATGAGGATATCATCTAGAAAAAATAACATAAAGTGGTCTAAATAATCCCTAAACACATTGTTCATAAGATTCATGAATGTTATCAGGGCATTTATTAACATAAAAGGTAAAGTTGTAGTGTCCATGTCAGGTTATAAATGATGTTTTAGGAATATATTATTCTTAGTTTCTCAACTGGTGATACCCCACTCACAGATATATCTTAGAAAAAACTATTTACCTATGAATTTTATCAAAGAGATCATCAATGTAAGGTAAAATATACCTATTCTCAATTGTCTCCTTGTTCAACATCCTATAATCAATACACAAGTGAAGAGTGTTATCCTTATTTTTAACAAACACCACTAGTTCACCCCATGGTTACACACATGGTCAGATCAAAAATTTAGATAAAAATCATGTATTTTAACATTCAAATTTACCAATTCTATAGTCATCATCTTATAAGGTGCCTTACATTATAGTTCTAAACCTAGTATTATGTCAATTGAAAAATCAAACTCTTGCTTGGGTGGTAAACCTAGAAATTCCTATGGAAACACATCCTAAAAGTCTATAAGAAAAGGATAATCCTCAATGGATGATTCCTTAGATTCCTCAATTTCATTTATTTTAATAATAAATGCCTAGCATCCTTTCCTATGAGCCTTTTTAAGCTAAATTGCAAAATTCTACCTTAGTTTTAACTCCCATTTCTCACCTTGAATTTGAGTTTGATTCCTAAAATCATCCTAACATTCTAACTTCTTAAGATATAGATCTACCTTAGCATTATGATTAGAAATCCAATGTACCCTTTGAATTACATCATATGTTCCCATTGGTTTTTCATAAAGATCTACTATAGATGTGAATTTTGGAAATTCCATCTCAACTTCCACTAATAACCTGTCAACTTTGACCTTGGCTTCATTCCCATATTTCATGAACCATGCATTTTTCATTAAACCAAATTTCATAAACAACTTAGATAGCATTCATGGATAAATAAACTTTTTTGTATCTCTAGTGTCAACCAAAATGGAAATGTGTTGACTAAAAAGATTACCTACAACCTCAATAGGTGAGACTTAAAAATTAGTCTAATGATTGTTAATAGCTACATGGATTCTTTATTAAAAATTTCCTTGATTCATATTAACCCTATATTTACCTTAAAACTTCCTTGATTACATTCCCTATAATAGTGATCACCCCCATAGATGAAACTTCCATCAAGTGGTCCTTTCCTTTCTAATTGCTAGTTCCCTTTGAAATGAGTCTTGAACCCACCATCTATGTTTTTGCTATTTGAGAAGTTACTGAATTTAGCATTCTAATTTATAAACTAATTTTTTGAATTTCTATTCCTTTTTAAATTATTCTTTTTAAGAGTGGGTTTGGAACCTCCAAAATTATTATTGAACTTCTCTCTGACTTGAGAAAAAGACTTTCTTCTTTCACTCCTTAACTTCCTTCTCAAAGACATGATCCATCATAGATGGTCTATGCACATCTACCTCACATCCAATTTGGGTATTTAATACCAAAATAAAATTCCATATTTTTGTAAGCAAAATTTTTGATATGAGGGTGGATTACTCTCTTAAAAATTTCTTTCAATTCCTCCTTAGCATACATTAACCATCAAATCAATATATAGATCAAGCAATGTATAATCAATTAACTATACAAGAATGAAAGAAGATTACACAAGACAACACATCATATATATGGGAAACCTTAAATGGGAATAAAACCCATTGATACCTAAAAATAGACTACAGTCCTATAATTAAAAATATCAAAATTTAATAAAGCACTAACTCCATATAGAGCACCAACCCCAAATAGATAAGCACCAACTCAGCTGGCTTTAGCAAGCACCATCTTACAAGGAGGCACCAACCACCTAGATGAATTAGCACCAACTAAACCACTTAGAATATTTTCTCACCTTCAAAACAATTTTTTTATTAACCAAATGATGATGACAACCTCTTCATCTCTTCACATTTTTATCCCTCTCAAACTATCTTCTACATCTCTTAGCTCAATTAGGTCTCTTCAAGATTGATTAGGTCATATGACCTTGATATTCATATATAAACACACTTTATTATATTCATTATATATCTTATAAACCTATATTACAGTCTAAAATTCCTACTTATACTCACACAATGTTATCTCATTCGCATACTCTCATACATACACAAATAGGCCTAAAATTGTCTTGTATATATACCATTCCTTGTTCATATGACACTTAGTTATTTAATCACCATTAACCTCTTATGTAATACATGAAATAATTCTTATGATATATCATAAACATTAATAAAATGTATTTTATTCCCTTTAAGTCTGACATATCTCAATTAGGCCTTATTTCATCTTTAGGTCTCATGGAGACTTAATTTCATTAGGTCTACTTTATGACACATTACATTTTGATCTCCTTAGAACACTTTAAAATTAAAAAAACATCAATAATATTTCATATTCCACTAAAATAAACCATTCCAATCTCATGTTATATCCATAACACTTTTTATCACCAACCCCTTCATGAACACTCCTTAGAACACTATTCACAATTAGGCTTGTGAACCTACAAAAAGTCTGCCAAATAAAACTGAAGCATGTACAAAATTTAGTCATAAAAACATGTAAATAAATAAAATTAACAAAAAAATTTATCTTAAAAGCATCAATATGTTTTTTATACTTCACAACTCAGGTAAAAATGACTCAAACACTTCTCTATAAATAGCCCACTCAAAACTGGGAGAACACTCCAAAACCTAGTCATGAACAACTTGATTTAAATACCTAAAATAACACTTATCATGACAAATTATATTTTAAAAATATCCTTTGACATATATATAACACTATAAAATAAAAAAATAACAATTTCTAATGTCAAATATTGGTCTTGTAGACCAATCTTTTGACCTCACTACACACAATCAAACTAGAACTAGACAAGCCATTTTGGCTTCAACATTTCAAACACTTTCACTAACTATAAAAATTTATAAAAATAATGGATAGGAAATATAAGTCCAAAATCAAAAAAAACTATGAGCATTATATATTTCAACTTATGGCATAGAGCCTCAAACTCATCATTATAACTTGCTTACCCAGAACTACCAGTTTACCTTAAAGCATAGTCAGGGTGGCATTGGCCTTCAAAACCTATATGACAAATTTAAAAGACTTATTATGTAATTATATGATATTATGAGAGAATTATACCATTTTTAAATATAAATATCATATGTCTATATGCAAAATATTGGTCTTGCAGATAAATCTTATGACTATACTATACATAGACCTTACTAAGCCAAACAAGTCAACTTATGAGAAACTTTTTACTATATTCACTGATATCCAAATATTATACCAAAAATGAGCATGTATTCAAATTATTTAAAAACATATCCATGTAATTATTTTCATGGTTATATCATTTTAAAACATTCCTAATCATCTTCTCACTATTACCTAGGTTTCTCATTGTTTGCACCATTAGGCTTGTTAGTGACTAGCTCACTTGAATGATAGGTTTAACATAATTTAGGGTTTAAAACTATCCATATACCTTAATTTACATGATACATGAGTCTCTACCTTCTTCCTCTATCCATTTTCATACTTTGACCAATGTAACTTTTGATTGCTACAATAAATTACTCATAAATAAGCCTATATCTATGCATTTTTTCTCTCATATGACTAACCAACACCACCTAGAGGTACTTGGGAGAGTTTATTAAATTATAAAATAGTTTTTATATTCATTTTAGACTATTATAGGCTGTTTTAAACAAAATATTTCACATTGGGTCCTTGTTAAGATTTTAGAGAGGTTCAACACAAGTTTTGGTGTTAATTATTATTCATAAAGGATTTCCCCTTAAATACAAAACCAATGGATATATTTATTATTTATGTAACTTTACAATATATCCTTAATATACTAGGTTCCCATGTAGAGGTTACACATTCTAATGAACACTTGAAAGTCCTCAGGCATGCATGCCTTCATTTTGTATACTCGAGAGACCTCAAAACCACTTTTCATGACTTTTATTATAAATCATGACCTAAAAGTTTGTGAACATGATTTTAAAAAATATAATACATATTCCCATGTTATCATATTAAAAGTTATCTTTAAAACTAATCTTCATGCCTCATTAGGCCATACAGGGTCTAGGAGTGATCTTGATGTAGATTTGATCTGAAGGTCCTACCCCTATAATCTCACCCTGAGACTCTCATGAGTGATATAATGCCTCACATACATGGTAAATTAACTTCATACAAACTATAATTCCTTTTTTCATCCATCTCACTAGGACTTTACATGCCATTACTAGGATTCTTAAGCACTTGAAACTTGACCACTAAACTTGAAATACTTATGAAAGTGTCTATAATTTAATTATATGATCACACAATGACAAAAAACCTCTCATAATATTGTGCTTGCTTATTTACCAAACTTTACTATGCACATCTTCTCATAAGGTTTAGACTAGGCTTCTCAAGACACCTTATACTCAAGAACTAGTACTCAAACATGCTTACCTCAATGATATCAAATAAGAATCCTTTTTAGATATCAATCTAACATAACTATATTAATCTCTTTATAATAAATATGACATGATATAGAACTAGATTCATATAATCATGCTTCAATTCTCACTTGACCATCATACTTCTTTGTGACAATACTAAAAACTTGACCTAAACTTTTACATCAAATTTTAAATAAAAAATAAAATATATATTAGGTTGCATTAAAATTCTCTCTTAATATAAGATACATTAGGTTTCCTTCAAATTCTCTCTTTCCTTAAAATTCTCTCTTTTCACATGGCTTCCTTGTCACATCAAACACACAAGCTCATACCTCAAAGACCACTCACCATACATCTTCACTAGATCCACCTTGACATCAATGAAAAAACTTCTCAAAAAATCCCCCTTTATCATTTATGGAAAAACATTATTCAATCTAATCACTATCATCCCCCCCAATCTGGTTAATCTTATTGAACTTTTTCCCCCTTTGACATTAATGACAAAGGGTCATACATATTACAACTTCTAGAACCACTCATTATCCTTATTTGGTAACTAATCTCATAAAATATTCTTGTTTGAGATATATAAATGATTTCATGGAGGTTTCAAGGTGAGTGGATTAAGTGTCTTGATAGTCTAAGTGTTAATGACAAAGTGTGTAGTGTGTTTGTCCTAGTATGCTTGAAGAGGGCTTGGTTGATATTAAATTTTGGCATGATTAGGGACGAGTCTAAAGTATTGAGAATATGTGAAAGATCCTATTATATTTTAATGATGATTAGATATATTTTTTAAGTACATGTTATTCATTTGGTTATTCATTATGTTCATCTTGGCATAGTTGGTTTTGTGATAGAAAAATCTAAGTAGGCATATTGATGACATTATGTTTCACACATGTAAAGGTTATAGAATCAGATTGATATATGAATGGATTAACCTATGTGATTATATCATATGGTTTAAATTCTATGTCATGTGATTGATATAAATGAAATTTATTAAGAGGAAAAGTTGGCTTCTCAAACAGATCTACTATGTTCTCATACTTATCTAGATCATCACTACACATTATGTAGATATGGATGTACCAAAAAATTTGATAATTTATTTTTTATACTTATAAATTCAACCAAGGATAAATTATTTCATGGAGATATTTTCTATAGTTCAAATAATTTCCCTTAAAATTTTGGACTCTTAAAGTGTTCTCTAGATCAAGATATAAAACTTCATAATTGCTCTTACAAATTGTGTTAGGTCAGAGACCATCAAGAATAATTACACTAAAGTCTGAGGTCACTAGTCAATATATCTAATGTTTCAAATTAAATCATATATATTTATCCAATATTTCATGTAAAATTCAATATGTCAAAGAATGAACACATTAATGACAAGTATCACATTCACAGAGCTTGGATAGAAGATCAATAGTTCGCAGGCATTCATACTGTTAGAAGATCGATGGTGTGAGTTAAAGTCAAAGAGTCAAATGTGTAAAATTAATTTATAGATATCAAGTGGAAAATCATGAGAAATTTTATATTATATCAATGATGAGTGATGAAATATAAACACCTAGTTAATCTACAGAGATCGATGGAGTGATTTGTTCTAAATTATCAGGAAGTAGTGAGATGATGATAAGTGTTTGATGTTTAAAATTAAGCAAAGGTAAAGACTAATCTAATTTTTAGAGAAATAAATTATTTATATTCAATAAAACTATGAGAGGGAATGATATATTTACAAATTTTTCTAAGTTTAACAGTTGCTCAGTGACTGTTGGAATTCAAATATTTGAATTTATGAAGGAAGATAACTAAAAATTTTGTGTTATAACTATTGATATATGTCAAATTATATCATGGTGTAAAATGAAAATTTTTATAAGATGTCATGGTGCATCTATAAAACCTATTAATTTTTACATTAAAATTTATGAAGCTCCAAATTTTACTATGTATATGTTCATGCTCTGCAAGTAACCTAAGAAGGGTAATTGAGTTGTTCTTAATGCTATCTTGATGTTTTAATATGAACTAATTATTATATTGTTTTGTATACTTAATGAGTACCATCTATGTATATTATTTAGGTTTGACTAAATCTAGATTATGTATGATCAAATTCATAGAAGTTGACCATGTGTTCATTCTTAGTCATCATATGTATAGAATGATGTTTGGGCTAATTGTGTTATAGCAGAATGGTGTTGTGATGGATGTTATAACTTAAGGTGGACCTGTAAATCATTTATAATGGGTATATTTATTGTTAAAGTGTTATTGTGTTTTAATTTTTCTTGGAGAAGTGGATAAATGGGTCTCCATAAGACCTGAAAGGACACTTAGGTCTATTTGAAAGAGTGTACTACTTAAAGGTGACCCATGTAGATGAATTAAGTGAAGGAATGTGTTGTGGCTAACACAGAATGTTTTGAAGATAATAATATTGAAGGATATATAAAAGGTGAAATCAAAGGTGGTGATTTCTATACTTGAGAGAAGATGTGTGTGAGAGAGATTTAGAGTGAAGGAAAAAATAAAGCATGGGTGCCTAGTGGATGGGTTATAGAGCAGAGTAGGTTGATGACTTTGTGTATTCCCTGTAGGTAATATTTATAATTTTAGAATAGTGATTTTGGATGTTTAAATATTGAGGATGAGTGAAGAGGTCTAGAGTGATCCAAAAGGATGTTTTGGATGCCTTAAGTGTGAGCAAAGAATAGATGAAGTCTGTGTAATATTTGTGGTTGATTTGAGAGGCAAATAAAAGTATGGAATATGTGTATGACCATTTGTTCATGTTTTTGAGTTTGTGACAAAGTTGTTTGTAAGAATTGTATAGTGATCCAAAAAGTGGTTTTGGGTGTTTGTGGTTGTATGAAGAAGTAAAGGGGGTTGATATACATTATATCTCTAGTATATTGTTAGGCAATAAGTGTTTAATATATTTTCATACCATAGGTGTTGGGAGGGTTTTCAACATCTAGGTCAGAAGGACTTGACCATCTTAGGGGTAGGTGCTCCTTATGGAATATGTGTTTTACTGAATTCTAGTCAGAAGGACTTGACCATCTTAGGGGTATGTGTTCCTTGTGGAAAAGGTGTTTCACTAAAGTGTAGTTAGAAATAATTGACCATCCTTGGGGAAGGTGCTCCTTGTGAAGTAGGTATTTTACTAAATTTTGGTTAGAAGGACTTGACCATCCTAAGGGTATGTGATCTTTATCGAATGGGTGTTCCACTAAAGTTTCATGTTTGTAATACCTTATAGGATAAGTAGACCATGTGTTTGTAGGATCGAGAGTGGGTTTTATTCTCCATGAGGGTTTCCCACATTAGATGTTGTGTTATGATGTGCTTCTCTTATTCATGCTTTAATGGTAATCTAGTTGCATATGTTTGTTATGTTGATTCATGAATGTCAATGAATGAATGATAAGTGATCTAAAAGTGAAAGATTGGATGATTTATTCACCCCCCTCTCATTCATCTTGTACCTCCAAAAATTGGTATGAGAGTAGGTTCTTCAAAAGGCTTAATCATCTTAGAGGTGATCCTTCTATTACAAGATGTCTTTTGGTGAAGAAGAGGAAGTTGATCTAGAAGCTAAGATCATGAGTACACTTGGTGAGCTAAAGGAGAAAAATAAGATGAATCATAAAATGAGTTATATGATAAGAGGTCTTGAAGCACAAGTTAGGTCTCTTGAATGGAGTTTATCAATCAATTCCATAAGTGAGGAAAATAAGTATCAAGAATTGATCAAGTCTATGGAAGAGAAATCATGTAGATTGAAGGATGACATGGATAAAGAAGCTAATAAGGATAAGGAAATAATAAAAGATATTAGATTTCAATTAGAGTCTACAATTTAAATCATGAGAGATAAAGAATATGATTGTTTTAAACTAAAGACTAAACTTGTTTCCCTAAATGATGAGTATGAATAGGTCATAGTCAAAGAAGATAAGATGACCATGCAGGATCTTGAGGATCAATTAAGAGTTACAAAGACTAATATAAGTTTAAGAGAAGAAGAGTTTAGATATCTCAAGACTAAATTAGAAGAAGTCAATACCAAGGTGATTTCAAAGAAAGGTGAGTTTGATGATTTGAAGACTAATCTTGATTCCTTGAGAGTTTCTCATGAACAACTCATAGATAAGTTAGACAAGATGGAAAAGGAACATGTAAATTTTGAGCAAGACAAGAAGAATGCAATATTTGAAAACAATGTAAGAAAGTCTGTTAGGCAACCAAATGATTCAAGGTATGCTAGTTTATTCCATGGTCATTGTTATACATGTAATAAGTATGGTCATAAATATAAGGACTTAGAAGGAAGTCAGTCAATTATGGAAATTCATGGAGTTATGATAGGAGTGTTTGGCCAAATATTGATCATAATTCAAATCTATCAAAAGGTATGAATGATTTTATTTATTTCATTTATGATAAAAAGGGTCATATTTCTAGACTTTTCCCTATTAAATTTGATAATCCCTCAAGTCATTGGAATAAGGGAGAGACTCCTAGAAAGCATATCAAAATTAAAAAAATTGATGTGGAGACATAAGGCAATGAAGGCTAGTCCTATTGAACTCAAGAATAAAACTTTTGATACTGTAGAAAAGGAATCCATTTTGAAGGTGTCTCAAGAGTGCCAACGAAGTTTGATATCTATCCAAATGGAGAAGAAGGTGGATGATCCAAGAATAAAGTTAGTTATACCATTTAAGGATAAGGAGAATATAAAAGAAGGATCTCAATCTGATGGTTTATTTTTTATAGTTGAATAATTTTTAGGTAAGGAGTTTCATGATTTCCAAGAGCTCTTGTTGTATACTTTCAAAGAGAAGAAGGTGTTAGTTGAAGAGATGGATGTCAAAAAAGTTATTTCAATCAAGAAAAGGAAGAAGAAGAAGAATGTTCTTCAGTCCTATGATGAGGATTGGTATGTTCCTATGTTCTAGGTCCTTGTGAATAAAAGATGTGTTTTTTATGCTTCATGAAGACATCTCTCAGCTTGAAGAAGCATGTGGTCTTGCAAGGGTGAAGTGGTCTATAAGGTTAGATTGAATGTTTCTAGGTGAAAAAGCATGATTTTTGAGTTTCTAATATGAAATTTTTCCATATAAAGGTTTTTTGAGCTTATTATAGAATGCTTCATGTGGTTTTGTGGTTCAAATGTATGCTAAAGTCAAATTGGAGATTTTTAAGTGCTCTCAATTTTATTTGTTTTAGCTTAAGGGAAAGCAGGCCTAAATTAGGTTGTATATTTTATGGGTTCCCAAAGGTTTAAAATCTAAAAAAATTATCTAGAGGTGTGTGATGGTTGTATCTAGGTTTTCAATAAGTTTTAGAGGTGGGCATTGACCAGCAGGAGGCTTGTTGATCTTATTTATTTTAATATTCTAAAGTTTTAGGCTATGATAGAAAAGTGGTTTTATTATGATTTAAGTTATAAGGTTTATTAATAGGTTTATTGGGCCAAATGGGTTGTCAAATCAAGATTCATATATATATTAAGGTTTATGGTTTTCAAATTATTCAAGTTTTTGTCAAGATAGAACTCTAATTGGCTAGTAGGTTTGTGATGAAATTATGTTACAAAAGATGAGATAGGTGATGAAAATTAGTGTTATTGAGGGGTCATATTATAGTTTTATATATATGATTTTTTAGGTCTTGAAGATATGTATGCTAAAATTTTTGGAATCTACAAGTTCTAGGTAGGGCTATAAGGAGTCTAAATAGGCCTAGTGTGAAAAAGAGTGATTTTTGATCAATTTCTCAAAATATAATGGTATGAGTGTTTAAATTAAATTTATATGGTTTATATATAACATATTTCCTATTTATTATGTGGATTGAAGATATTTTGGTACTCTTGGAGGTGTTTTTCAAGTGAGTGTATGAAAGCAGAGTGGTGTTATTTGAAGACTCAAAGTAATATAGTGTTTTAAGTTTGATATTTTCATGTTGTTAAGGCCATTAATGTTTTTTCATAAGTACTATATGTGATCTTTGGTTATGAATATCAAGGGGGATTATTTCAAGTTGACATAAGGAGGAGCATGGAATTAGGGGGAGCTAACTCAGATAGCTTAAAAAGTTTGCATGATTAAAGGGGGAGCTAGATTTTTTAGTTTGTCAATTCCAATGATCTAGAAGGATTAGAGTAGAGGTTATTGTTGTATGATCAATGTCATGATGCTATATTCATGATCCTTGAGGTGGCTTGAGAAACAAGGCTAGTAAGCTTGTGTGGTGGTTCTTCATAGTGTGTGAATATTTGAAGATGCTCAAGAGGTGAAATGGCTCAAATATATTAGGGAGACTCCCTATTAGATGTTTATTTTTGATTTATATTATATTTTAGTGATTTTGTGTGTTATTTATTCATTGGTTGTGCTTGGTTGAAGAGAGTGTTGGTATATAGCAAGAGGAAGTTTTCAAGGTAAGAAGATGTAGGCTCAAGGTAAGGGGGAGTTTGTATCATCTTTCTAAGGTGATCCTCTCATGTTGATGGAATTTTTAGGTTTTCAAGATCAGTATGTGCCCACTTTGTCATTGTGTTAAATGGGGAGAAGGTTCCAATTGTGAGAGTGATGGAAGAGAGAGAAGGAAGGTGATATGTATAATGGGTGTTGACATAAATGACAAAGGGAGAGATTGTTGGAGAGTTTTCAGTGATGCCATGGAGGTATCCAAGTGAGTGGATGAAGTTTCGTGATAGTATAAATGTTAATGACAAAGTGTGTATTGTGTTTGTCCTAGTATGCTTGAAATAGGCTTGGTTGATATTTAGTTTTCTCATGATTAGGGATAGGTATGAAGTATTGAGAATGTGTAAGGGATCATATAGAGGTTAATGATGATTGGAGAGCTTATGCAAGTTCATGATATTCATCTATTTATTCATTATGTTCATCTTGGCATAGTTTGTTTTGTGATAAAAAAATCTAAATAGGCATATTGATGACATTGTATTTCACATGTGTGAAGATTCTAAGAGCATATTTATATATGAATGGATTACCTTATGTGAGGATATCATATGGATAAAATTTGAGGTAATTTGATTAATCATAGTGAAATTTATTAAGGGGAAAAGGTGGCTTCTCAAATATATTTACTATGTTCCCATACTTTTCCAAACCATCACTACACGTCATGTAGATATGAATGACCCAAAAAGTTTGAGAATTTATTTTTTGTATTTATGAATTAAATATATAAATGAGTTAATGGATATATTATCTATATTTACAATAATTTACCCTAAAATTTTGGACTCTTGAGTGTTTTCTAGCTCATTTTATAAAGCTTCAAAATTACTCTTGCAGACTATGTCGGGTCAAAGACCATCAAGTTAAAATATGATGAATATTAAGTTCACTAGTAAATATATATAAAGTTGAAATTTAAATCATATATATTGATCTAAAGTTTCATGTAACATTAAATATTTAAAATAATGAATGCACTAGTGACAAGTATCACATTCATAGAGCTTGGATAGAAGATCAACAATACATGGGCATTCGTGCTATCAAAAGATCGATGGTGTGAGTTGAAGTCAAAGAGTAAAATGTTAAAAATGAATATATATATATATTCCAAATGGAAAAATATATGAAATCAGTGCTTATATCAATTGTGAGTTCTATAAGATAAAGACCTGGTTAATTTACAGAGATCGATGTAGCAAATTTGTTCCAAATTATCAAGAAGCAGTGAGATGATGACAAGCGCTCGATGTTTAACAATAAGAAAAGGTAAAGACCAAGATAATATTGAGGGAGATTAATGATGTGTATTTTTTAAATATATGAGATTTAATTATATTTTTACAAATTGTTTGAATTTTAACAGTTGCTCAGTGACCATTCGAATTCAAATATTCAAATTTACGAGAGAAGAGCAATCTATAGTTTTTATGATATAACTTTTGATATATGCAAAATTTTATCATGGTGTAAAAGGAAACGTTGTAGAGGACTTAATGAAACATAAATATAACCTATTTATAAGGTCTAATTATTTATATATTCAAATATATAGATCTCAAAATTTAACTATGTATGTGTTTATGCTCTGTAAGTAATGTGAAAAGGGTAATTGAGTTGTTATTGATGGTATTTTGATTTTTTAAGATGAAATAAGTATTGCATTGAGTTGTATATTTCATGAGTAAAATATATATGGATTATGGAATTTTTATCAAATCCATATTTTGTATGATTAAAGTCTTAGAAGTTGGCTATGTGTTCATTCTTGGTGATCGTATGTATAGAATGATGTTTGGGCTAATTATGTTGTATCAAAAGGGTGTTGTGATGTATTTTATCACTTAAGGTGGACATATATATCATATGGCATGCGTATATGTATTTTTAAAGTGTTCTTGTGTTCTAATTTTACTTGGAGAAGTGTCAAAGAGGTGAATGGGTCTCCATAGGACCTAAGAAGACACTTAGGCATATTTGAAAGAGGGTACTGCTTAAAGGTGACCCATGTAGATGAATTAAGAGTGAAGGCATGTGTTATGGCCAAAAAATAAGGTTGTGAAGATAATAATCATTAATTATCTATAAAAGGTGAAATCAATGGTGGTGATTTCTATACTTGATAGAAGATGTTGGTGTGAGAGTTGTAGAGCAAAGGAAGTAAGAAAGTTTGGGTGCCCAGTGGATGGGTTGTAGAGTAAAGAAAGTTGATGAATATGTGTATGAATTATAGGTCATATTTATGATATTATAATAGTTCTCTTACAAGTTTGAATATTGAGGATGAGTGAAGAGATATAGAGTGATCCAAAAGGATGTTTTGGATTCCTTGAGTGTGAGTGAAGGATAGATGATGTTTGTGTAAGATTGGTGGTTTAATGGAGAGGTATATTAGAGTTTGGAATGTTTTTATGACCATTTGGTCATTTTTTAAGGTTATGATAGAGTTTTTTTTAGAAGTGTAAAGTGATATAGAAGGTGGTTTTGTATGTTTGTGGTTGTGTGAAGAGGTGAACAAGGCTAATATATAATATCTCCATCAGATTGACAAGCAATCAATGTTTAGGAGATGTTCATATCATTGGTGTTAGAAGGGTGCTCAACATTTAGGTCAAAAGGACTCGACCATCATATGGGTAGGTTCTTCTTATGAAATAAGTATTTCACTAAATTATGGTTAGAAGGACTTGACCATCCTAAACGTAGGTGCTCTTTGTGGAATAGGTTTTTCAGTAAAGTCTAGTCAAAATCACTTAACCATCCTAGGGGTAGGTGCTCCTTATGAAGTAGGTGTTTCACTAAATTATGGTTAGAAGTACTTGACCATCTTAGGGGTAGGTTCTCCTTATAGAATGGGTGTTCCACTAAAATCTCATGTTTGTAATACCTTATAGGATAAGTATTCCATGTGTTTTTAGGATTGAGAGTGGTTTTTATTCCCCATGATGGTTTCCCACATTAGATGTTGTGTTATGATGTGTTTCTCTTATTCATGCTTTGATGCTGATCTAGATACATATGCTTGTTATGTTGATTCATTAATGTCAATGAATGAATGATAAGTGATCTAAAATTGAAAGATTACTTGATTAATTCACTCCCCCTTCTCAGTCATCTTGTACCTCCAACACTTTTATGCTTGTCAACAACTACATTTGGATCTTATGAATAACCTAAATAATTCCCCCTCAAACTAAACATCTATCATGCTTTTTATAAATTAAGAGTGTCTCCATGAAGCCTAATGGAGTTAACCCTATCCATAGGGCCCTAAAAAAACATAAACTTAGGAGATTCCTAGATATCCATTCTCTCATAAGACTGAATATCCTTCAATATCCTTTTAGGCTTGATTAATCTCTTTGGCTTGAGCTCTTTATCATCTATACGGTCAAAAATTTGAGTTGATAATTTACATTCCTGACTTGATTTCACCTCTAAAGTATGTTCTACCATATTAAATAGTCCACTTTGACTTGTATATTAATCATGAATTACCTTTACTATCTTTGGTTTCCACACATTCAATTATCTTTTGTCTTTTACTCTAGGGGATTTAAACCTATTATTTTGACATGATGGCCTTCTAACTCTATAAGGACATAATATTGCAATGTATCCCACATTGTGAAAACTATATCAAACAACTTCATTCATGCCTCTTGACCGATGATTCCTTTCATAATCCCATGCATATTCATTTTTAGAGGGTCTTCTACACTGTCTTGATATATGACCAAACTAATTGCATGAAAAATAGTAACCATTGAATGAATTAACATACATCATATCATTAGGTTGTCTAATTGGTGTTTTCATTTTTCCCTTCTTGTCTTCATTATCCTTCTCCTTGAATTGATCTACCTCATTTTGGTCTTCTTTAAAACCAAGACTTATCTTATCACTTACATACTTCTGACTACTCAAGATGTTATCTAGAGCATCAATACTCTTTTAAAACTTCATAAAGGTCTTTAACTTATTAGATGCTTGATCCAACTTAGCTTTCAAGGATTCCATTTTAGTTCCATACCTGATGCATTCTTTGTCTTTAGCTTTTAAGCTAGTAGTCACTATCTCCATTTGTGCTTCAATCTTATTCATGATCTCATCTTAATCCTTGGATGTTTTACTTAGTCTCTCTTCAAACAAACCAATATACTCTTTGTAGTCCTTAAATAATGACTTCAATTTATGATTCTTATTTATTATGAACTTCAACTTCTCTAGATCAATAACTAATTTTACCTCAAGGTTCACTTTAGCCTCTTCTTCTTTTTATTCTTCATCATCCATAAGGCCTTTCAATTTTGAGTAACCCTCATTATCCATTTCTATAGCCATGAATAAGGTTTCATTATTGTCATGTTCATTACTATCATCATCACTATTAGATGTACTTGTGTCACTTACATCATATAATTTATTATATTATTTGGTATAGAAACTTCTCTTGTTCTTGAATGACCATGTCCTACCTTCATACATCCTAAAATATTTATTGCTTTTGTCAAGCTTATAAACCTTCTTATCATCACCATGATGTTCATCATGTTAATCATCATGCTTAGTCTTATCCTTTTTAGGACACTTAGATGAAAAATGACCAATATTGCCATAGTTGAAACATTTTAAAGGTAACTTACCCTTGTATATACCAAATCCAAACCTCATTTTCATAGCAAACATGGCTATTAGTTCATCATCATCAACATCTAAACATACCTCAGCCTTGAAATTCTTAGCTTTTGACTTCTTATAAACTTTGAATGTTGATTCCTTCTTGGTAATATTTACTTCATTTTTTATCATCTCATAGTAATTCAAGATGCCATGAAGCCCATCTATTTATAGCTTGTCCAAAAATTACATCTCTTCTAATGTAGACACCTTAAAATAAAATTTAGGAGTTAGTGATCTTAATACCTTTTGAATAACTGTAGACTCTTTCACTTATTCTCCTAGTCATATAATTATATTTACCTCTTCATCACCCCTAACATGTATTATGAAATTGTTTCAGCTCCATTCATCTTCAAACTTTCAAAATCTCTATGGTGGGTCCATAACTCAGCCATATTCACATTGGTGTCTCCTTCATAGATAGTCTTTAATTTGTATCATATATATTTTGATGACACATAGTGCATCACCTTAAAAAAATCTACCTATTAGAGGACACTTATAATGACATGCATTTCCTTGAAATTTCTCTCACTCTCCTTCTTGTATGTTACATTAGTTGGTGGTGTAGGAGGTGAAGTGTCTCCATCCACAACTAACTACCATATGTCATCACCCATTAACATTATATATGTCTTTATTCAAATGATCCAAAAATAATAATTATTTACATTGAATAATGGATCCTTACTATTAGAGAAACCTCTTTGAACTTGGCTACTAGCCATCCTTGCTTTAAGGATATCCTTTAGGCTATTAGGCTTGATTGAAAAGACCAAGCTCTAATATAAAATGTTATAATCACAATCATAGAGAGGGGGGTGAATCAGTGTCTTAAAACTTTCCTTTAATTCCTCTTTATCATACATAAACCATCACATCAACATATAGATCAAGCAACGTATAAGCAATCAACTATACAAGCATGAAACAAGATTAAACAAGACAACACATCATATATGTGGAAAACCCTAAAGGGGAATAAAATCCAATAATTCCTATAAATTTAATATATTCCTATAATTCAAATTATCACAATTTAGTGAAGCGCCAACTCTACATTAAACACCAACCCCAACTAGCTAAGCACCAACTCAGCTAGGCTTTAACAAGCACCAAGTTACAAAGAGGCACCAACACCCTAGATAAATTAGCACCAACTCAACCACATAAAATATTTGATCACATTTATAAAACCTTATTTCTCAATGAACTTATGATGACCACCTCTTCATCTCTTCACACTCTTATCCCTCTCAAACTACCTTTTAGGTCTCTTCGCTCAATTAGGTCTCTTCAAGACTAATTAGGTCATATGACATTGATATTAATATGAAAACACACTTTTAGATATTAATTATAGATCCTATACAATTATATAATGGTTTAAAATACCTATTTTTCACACTATGTTATCTCATTCACACACTCTCATACATACACAAATAGGCCTAAAGTTGCCTTGTATATATACCATTCCTTGTTTATATGCCACTTAGTAAGATACTCACCCTTAACCTCTTATTTTTTCCATGTAATATGTCTTATTAAATATCATAAACATTAATAAAAATTTATTTTATTCCCTTAAGGTCTGACATATCTCAATTAGGCATTATTTGATCTTTAGGTCTCATGGAGACATAATTCCATTAGTTCTAATTTAGGACACATTACACTTTGATCTCTTTGAAACACTTTTAAATTTCAAAAATGGTATAAGAATTTAATATTAAAATAAAATATACCCCCACTAAGCTCATCTTACATCCATAACATGTTTTAGCTCCAACACCTTCATGAACACTCTTTGTAACACTATTCATAATTAGGCTTATGAACCTATAAAAAATATGCCAAATAAAATTGAAAAATATACATAATTTAATCACACAAAAATGTAAAAAAATAAAATTTAAAAAAAAACTAAAAAACATCACCATGTGATTTATACTTCATAACTCATAGAAAAAGGACTCAACACTTCTCTACAAATACCCCACTCAAAACTTCGATAACACTTTAAAAACCAATAATGAAAAAATTGATCTTAAACACTTGATAGAACACTTTCCATGACAAACGATAATTTAAAAATATAATTTTACATATATAAACCACTATAAAATACAAAATTCATAAGGTCTAATGCCAAATATTGGTCTTGATTACCAATCTTTTGACCTCACTCTACACAGTCAAATTAGAACCATACAAGCCATTTTGGATTCAACATTTGAACCACTTTAACTGACTATAAAAACTTATATAAAGCATTTATAAGACATAAAATTCCCAAACAACACTATGTGCATTGCATACTTAAACTTGTGGCATAGAGCCTCAAACTCATCACTATAACTTGCTTACCTAGAACTGCAAGTTTACTTTAAAGCATAGTCATAGTACCATTGACTTCAACACTTTTATGAACACTTTAAAAGAATTATTATGTAATTATATGATTTTATTATATCATTATACCATTCTCAGATATAAATATCATGTGGTGAAATGTCAAATATTTGTCTTGCATATTAATATTATGACCTCACTGTACACAAACCTCACTAAACTAGACAAGTCAACTTATGAGAAACTTTTTACTATATTAAATAATATCCAAAACTTCTAAAAAACATGATCATGTATTACAAGTCCTAAAAAAATATATCCATTCACTTGGTTTCATCACTATATCATGATAATACATTCATAATAATCTTCTCATTGCTTTATGGGTTTCTCACTATTTGTACCATTAGGCATGTTAGCAACTAGCTCACTTGGATAATAGGTTTAGAATACTTGAGGGATAAAACTTATCTATAAAAATTAATGGACATGAGACATTATTCTCTACCTTATTCCTCTATGCACTTGCATACTTTTACCAATGTAACTTTTGACAACCATAATAAACTCTTAACAAATAAGCCTATATCTATGTATTTTCTCTCTCATCTGACTAGCCACCACCAGCTTGAGGCACCTATAAGAGTTTAATAAATTATCCAATAGTTTTTATAGTCGTTTTATACCATTATAAGCTATTTTGAACAATATCTTTCACATTGGTTCCTTGTTAGGGTTTTAGAGACATTTAACATAGGTTTTAGTGTTAATTATTGTTCATAAAGGTCTACCCCTTAAATTAAAAACAATGACTTTAGTTCTTATATATGACTCTTCCCCATATATATTTAATCTCTTAGTTTCCCATGCATAGGTTACACCTACCAATGAACACCTAAAAGTCTTTCGGAGGTATGCATGCCTTTATATTATGTACTTGAGAGACCTCAAACCTAAACATTTGTAAAAAAGATTTTAAAAACATATAATACCTATTTCCATTCTCATATATTCAAAATTTCCTTGAAAATTGATCTTCATGCCTTATTAGGCTAGGTAGGGTCTATGAGTGATCTAGGTACAAACTTAATATAAAGGTCCTACCCCTATAAACTTACCTTGATAATCTTAAGAGTGATCTAATTTCTTACATACATTTTAAATAAACCTCATAAAACCTCTTATGCCTATGTTTATCCATATCACTAGGACACCATGATCAAACCTTCTCACTAGGACTTTACATGCCATGAATAGGCTTCTTAAGCACTTGAAACTTGACAACTGACCTTGAAGCACTTTTGAAAATGTATATATTTTACTTACATTATCACATAATTACAAACAACCTCTCAAAATCTTGTGATCACCAAACTTCACTATGCACATCTTCTCACAAGGTATATACTAGGCTTCTCAAGACACCTTATACTTAAGAACTAGTACTCAAACATGCTTACCTCAATATAAAACAAGAAAAAGTTTCAAAAAACACTCTCACATCACTAAAAAAATCTATTTTTGATCAAAATTACCTCATGTAGGCCTAGAGCCGCATAGTCATGCTTCAATTCTCACTTGACCATCATACCTCTTTGTGACAATATTTACAACTTGATTTAAACCTTGAAATCAACATTAACATAAAATTTAACATCCACCAAAACAAGAGACATTCAGTTTCCTTCATATTCTCTCTCAGTATAAGAGACATTATGTTACCTTTAAATCCTCTCTTGCCTTCAAATTCTCTCTTAGCGCATGGCTTCATTGTCACATTAAGCACATTAGCTCATACCTCAAAGACCACTTATATGTAATTAGAAATGAATCATGTCTATAAATCAATCCCAAATCAGAGAAGATAGATCATACCATACACTTTTGATTAGGGACATATTAGATAATCAATAACATGACCAATATGGGGATCTTCTAGACTTGATTAGGGAATCTCTTACCATAATACACTATGATATGGGGGTTTCAAATCCTATAGTCAATAAAAATCACATAATAACCCTAAGGGAGTCATATGTTTTATATTCACTAATCTAATAACAAATAAATTAAAACCTAATCTAGTTCTTAGCAAAGCTTGTGGCACAAAGTGGGGGTTAGAAATAATAAAATAAAACATGCATAAGAGTCATATACTCATGTCAATGTATATGGAATCCTAATTCATGGAAGTGAATTATAAATGCATATCTATGTACTCTTACAAAGGATTAACTAAGTTAGGAATACTTACCTTTGAAGATGAACCTACGAAGCCTCAATCTCTCCCTTGGCCAAGGTGATTCATAAGAGGTTGTTGTGGTATGTAAGGATGATAAAGATAAATCATATTTAGGCTACACAACCTATCAATTCATCTAAAAGAATTCTCCATAATATAAGATCCATATCTCCAAGTAAAGTATTAAACCCTAAGCTTGCTCTTGAATTAGAATGGTGGATAAGTAGATGTGCAATAACTCTTACTTCTTATATTTTATACATAATGGTGAAATGAACTTGTATATATATGTGGATTTAATCTTAATCCCTTCCAAAAGTTTCAACTAATAGGGTCAACTTAGTTTACCTAGCACAATTTTGGACAAGAATTCACTAGGTCACAGGCTAGGTTGGTTGATAGTCGACCTAGATGCTAAGTGAATTTTACCCAAAACTGTATAGGGTCGACCCAGTCGACCTAGTATAAAAAATAGTCAAAAAGGGGATAAGTTTGGGAAAAGGGGGAAAAAATGTAGAAAATGGTTGGAGAGTGTATAATAGAGTAAAATAATCCTAATAAAATGGTTTTCAAGAGATAAATGTGTAGATAATAAGTGGTAAAAGGGAAAAAAATCATACGAAGCACCAATGGTCTACCCACCCCTTTCTTAGTGCACCCCTTAAGGCATGAACTTTGAGATATTAAGACTTGATGGGTTATTACAAGATAAAAAGTGTCAGTAAGTGATAAAATTTTGAAAATATTATGTGTATACATATGCCCCACTCAAAGCTCATCATATGTCACATAAGTACAACATGGGATGGTGCTTCGAGAATAGAACATGATGACACATAACACTAATGCTAAGTATAATGTAGTAAAGAGAAAATGAGATAAATGAAATGATAGAGTTGAAAAACACATACCTTTACTTACTTTAGTGATGTAGATTTAAAAGGAGACTGTGAGAGATGTGAAGGCATCCAATGTGAAAAACTTTAGGTGAACTTGTAGAGATTAATGCAAAAAATCGCCAAAAATCAAAAAAAATGGAAGATAGGCATATAGTATTGGAAAATATTATTTATGATGTCATGATTACAAAACATTTTATGATTTGAAAATGGATGAGTAAAAATAAATATATGAATAAAACAAGGAATTTGACAAAAAATATTTTAGAGGTAATGAATTTTGCCAAGTAACTTTAAATAGGGTGAAAGGGAAGTCATTTGTTATTTTTGACTTATGGATGAGAGAAAATGAGCTCTAAGAGACTAAACAAGCTATGATGGTGAAGAGATGATAACCGAGATGAGAGGGACTCCCAATGGTGATAATAAGTACAACACATATAGGCAACTAAGAATTTCAAACTTGTTTTTGAATATTTTATTGAAACTAAGCATTTTATAAAAATTTGTAATTTAGATCAATTTTAAAAATTCAAATGAACCCAAGAAAGTTGTTAAAGGTAGGAAAAAACAAATAGGGAAATGAGTTTAAAGGGATGAGATAAATAACTTTTGGAAGGCATTTATTATTGAAAATAAAAGAGGTTAGCAGGCAAAAATAACTAGGTCAACCCAATGACCTAATAGGCTAAAAATTTACTAAATCCATATTGCTAACCTAGTAGGTATGTGATGACTTAGTTTGTTTTTCACACTACCAACTTAGTATATAATTGTCGACTTAGTAAAAAAATACACTCTATTGACTTAGTACCAAGGGGGGAAATTAAAGGGTTAACTTAGTTTATTAGGTCAACATGGACAAAATGAAGAAATTTTGGTCAACCTAGTGTTTGACTAAGTGATTAGAATAGTACAAATATGCATGACATAGGTTGAAAGAGTGTTATAAAGGCCCAAAATGGTTTATTAGGGGATAAAAGGTGTGATTATGATAAAAATATATCTAATTGATTAAAATGGATAAATTAAAGCAAATTAGACTAGTTTTTGGTAAAATTTAAAAATAATGTATTTTGATTATAAATGAGATGGAAGATGTAATACACCTTTTATTGTTTTGTGATTGTAGGGGTGTCCAAGATTTTGGTGCTTAGTAGATACAACATGGAGCTTAGACCTCTTAGAGTTATTGTTAGCTAAGAAACATTCAAGATTGATTACATTAGGTTTAGGAGGGATTGTAGATATGTGTTAGATCCCATTGAGTTCAAATTTGATAGTCATATTCCTAGGAGCTCAGGAATGATTGAATAATACATTTAGGTGGAAGGTGTATGGGGATAAAATTGAGGTGGGTATCACCTTATAGGATGTCCATACGATCCTTGACTACCTATAAGAGATATGCCCATGGTAACAGGGGTACCAAATGGATAGGAGGAGAGGAAAGCCTTAGCCATATAGGTGATGGTCTAAGAGAGGATATATACTGGATTAAGAGTCATCTTGTTTTATGTTTATACATATTATATTATGGATATCTAGATGTTGGTTGTAGTACTTGTGATAACATGAGTGTTTTATCATAAGTCAGATGGCAAGGTACCACTATATTTGATAGCGTTATAGCAGACTATATTAGAGTATGGTGTTTTATATGATTTATATTATATCATCTAGGTATAGCTTATGCATGACATATATGGGATGTTTTCCATAGGGCATAAGTCTATAAGGCCTATTATATTACTAATTGCATGGATCTATGAGAGGTTCCCTATGTATCAACCAGCTAGGTTTCCCCATGTGGTTGATGATAGGTTACCTCAAGTACAAAGGTGGTGAAAATATCAAGTAGCATAGACCATGCCCCACATGATAAAAATGTAGATATTTAGGTTATAAAACGTTGTGTGGAAGCCTTAAAGGCACATTTATATGGTATGGGTGATTTAGGAGATAATGACACCACTATTGGCATAGATAGAGATTACAAGCCACTATACCTAGTGGATAGAGACAAATTCAATGGGTCATGTATTGGGATAGATAGGACTCCCTCACCTAGTATTAATAATAGTGGTGCCCACATTTTAGTATAGGCATGTGAGAGAGCCAAGGGGGAGAGGAAGATTAGGGATGCTAGTTGCTAGGCCATTGATTAGACCATGTCATGAGAGATCATGGATTGGTCAAGCATGATAGGTAGTGGATAGAGAGGATATGGATGTAGACATAGTAGTTATAGAAGTACCACTACTATCACCACATTATGAGGAATAGTTACCACCTCTATCATATCATCAAAAGAGGCATTGATAGTAGGAGAGAGTATAGATAGTAGTCATCCCAGATGACCCATCAGGTAGGCTAGGATAGAGTTGGGTGATAGAGAGACCACTTAGGAATAACTTGAAATGGGCACGAGTGGTGACTCTAAGATTTGATTTTGGGTGGTGACCCATATAAGAGGTTCTTGGAGGATGCACTAATGTGAATAACATGCTCAATAATCGCATAAATGGTGAACTGTAGTAGGTGACACATAGATAGATAAAAATAAATGGTTAAAATTTGCTTAGGTTATTTGAGATAGATTATAAATAGATAGATTTGTAGATATATTTGTGATATGATATCTATCTAGTTTTAATTTTGAATAACCTATAAATGAGGAAACCAGATGGGGATCTTAGGTGATGGGAACATTTCATGATATCTTTGATGAGGCACTGACACCCTATGACTTGGTAACACTAGAAGATCATGAGATAAATTATGCCCCGAGGAATTAGTTCAGAATGGTAGGAGAGGTGGTGAGACAAGTACAGGTACCTACATAGGGACGAGCCATAGCCACCAGCAAGGGTGGGAATGGGAAATGTGAAGGAATGGTATGACTTGGTTAAGGAGAGAGCCATGTATATGGCTACCATGACCTAGCTAGCATATTTACATGACTAACTATTGTAGGTACATGCCTAGTTACCCAACCTATAGGTATAAGTGATAAGATTGAGATATTGGATAGCCTCTTTATAGCATGCTATTCATATAGGATAGTTTGAGGCATCTATGGTCAGTGTGGCTAGGCCATGAGATAGATAGGATAGACCCCATTCATAGATATATGATTTTGTATATTGTTGTACTTTATATCAATCTCATGATATATATAGATATTAAATTTTGGTAGTTGCATGTTTGATTCTATGTGTTTGTATTATGGTGGTGGTTGTGGATGCTTAGATATATTTGTTTCTATCACATGTATTTAGTTGTTTGTTGTATATGCTATAGGAAATATATGAGTTGTGTTTTCTTTTATAGCATTATGTAGGACACATGCATGGTTAAAAAATAGGTGAAAAAGGTTTTGTAAAATATAATCAATCAAAAATAAATGTACTACACACTATTTCACATTAGGAAATGTGTAATAGAAATAAAATGACTAGGTATAAAGAACCAAAGGATTGTAAATAAGATGGTAAAATGTTAATTTTTAAACCATGAAAAAGATTGGCATCAAATTAAAATAAGTAAAATCACACTAAATCACGTCAAAAAGTATGAAAGTAATGTAATAAAGTAGAAAGCATGTTAAAGAAAAAATGGCATAAAAAAAATTAATTAAGTCAATCAATTATAATAAATCACATTGAGAAGTATAAGAGAAAAAGAAATTGGAAAATTTTGGTCTTAAATTTAACACAATAATTTAAATTCAAAAGTATGAAAATTGAAGAAATGGTTAGATTCTTACATGCAATCATAAATAAAAAGATAAAGGTGAAATAATAATGAATTATTCATAAAACATACTAAATCAAGATGGGAAGTATGTCAATGACATGTAATTTCATAATCAATCACATCTTATCTCATATTTGACACATGTAATTTTGTATTGTGACTTGAAATATTAGAAAATTTTGTGAGGAAGGCTAGGTCCTATCCATGGTCTTACACTATAACTCATAAAAGGAACACCAATGAGAAGGAAATAAATGTGAAAATATGGTGAAAAGGCGATGTTGGTAATAGGAAGGTGAAATTGTGGTAATTTTTTAGGAAGGTCAGGTCCTATCCATGTTCTTATAATGCAACTCACAAATGGAATCCCTAGGGGAGTGATCAGTGAACAAAACAATATTTCTCAAGAGGAACTATGAGGAATGTAGGGTGTAAAAAAGGGAATGTAAAAATAATAACTTAGGCATATTATGAGAAGACCTTAGGAGATTAGAGGCATATTAGGGACATGAGAAGACACTAAATGAATAGTGACCATCAATATACAAAGGAAACCTATTCACTATAGACACAAATATATGTAGTCGAATAAGCATGTTACTAAGATCAAATCATGAAGGTAATTGGTACAAGAAAATTAAAATGGACCTACTTTCTCATGATGTGTTCCTCATTCCTTAGGACCCCTTACAGATCCATTGGTCTATTTCAAAGATTATGTACTTGCATGAGAAAGTAAGTAGCACTAAAATAATTTTTTATTATCCTTTTCTAATATACTATCCTACCACACCCAAATGGACCTTAAATCTATTGTGAGGCCAACTATGGAGTTTAAGATTTGACTAAAAGAAGGAGATGTGCTTTAAGATCATGTCTTTTAGTGAGATTTGACTTTTAATAATTTTGAATGTTTTTTCCTTTTATATCATTGCCTTTTGTGAAATGATTTATCTTTTAAATGTTTTAAAGTATATTTTTAAGATTCCTCCTCCATATAGACTTGGAATGATCAATCATGACAGATAAAGTGATACCCATGAATGAGCTATAGGCTTAGGCTAAAGGAAGATAAGTGACCAAAGACAAGACTGGCTAGAACGCTTAGGCTTAAAAATGAACCAACATGTTATCTCAAGTCACATTCTATACATATGCTTAGTTTTAGAAAAGGGAATAAAAGGAATAAAGGAGATCCAAAGTGGATCAATAAAAGGAGATTATAAAGAGATGAATTATTTTCTAACTAATCACTTATTATAAAAGGAATGACTAAAGGGAACAAGGTTTGTATAACCAAATCACAATGAAAATTAGCCATGTATATAGAGATAAGAAAGTAAACAATCATGATGGGAGAATAAGTGATTTTTTAAGAAATAAACTCAATAAGAAAAATAAAGTAATGATAAAGAAGACATTCATAGGCAAACATAAATGACATTAAAATAAATATAATGTGCAAAATCAAATTCACCATTTAAGATAAATAAGAATTTGACATGATATGAAATGATATAACAAATAGATGAAGATAACATTGGAGCACACATCCAATCAAAAATGAAAATATAATAACACCATGTATGTGTTCATAAGTAATGATAGATTTTACCACACATATTATCTATAACATATGATAAGTCTCTATGAATATGGATGTGAACTGCAACTAATGTCTCATCTATCTTTAGCAAAAACTAGGAAAATACTTCACATATGATCTACCTAATAGAAAAGCTAGGAATTCTTGATAGATCATGATAAGGAGAGATATCAAGAAAGGTATTCTCAAAATAATTCATGTGAGTGGAATCTATGGGAGATAAAGGGATAACTAGAGGAGAAATATCCATAGGTGAGGGAAGGTCCACGGGTGAAGGATCATGGGTGGAGGAATATGAGCTGAAGTAGGGACCATAAAAAGAGATAGAACCATAGGATGTGTAACCATGGGAGAAGAAGGGGGAGCCTTCTTATAGGAATCACCTATGGGAATAATGGTATAAGGTATAAGAATAGTTAAAATATGATCTTTAAGGTGTTATTGAATGATGAAGAAAAGATTGGTGTGATGGGTGACACATTGGTGACAAAGACAATACACCTCTCCATACTTAGGAATATAATCAATAAGTACCTTCTATGTAAGTATGGACTTGACTAAGGATTGAAGGGTATAAAGATGCAAAGTATTAATATATTATCATAGCTTATGATAATGCATGGATGAATGATTATGTGTTGTGCAAGTAATTGATATGCCTATGAGTAAACTTCGTACATGTACTCATATGAGGAGGTGCAACATAAATGGAAGGAGTTTGGGAAGTCTCATTAGCCCATTTGGTGGGTAACGGTGCCATCTATGGTAAAGGCAACAAACCATCACCAAGAGAAGGTGGTGGTGGTGAAGGAACTTAACTAAGCTCAATATAAGTGATGGAATTAGAAGTAGGGATAGACTTATCTAAAATGAGAGAAAGAATTGGCTTTGAAGAGGGATCTACTAAGAGAGGATTAAGGTCTACAGAAGGTTGAAGGTGAGTTTCATGCATCTCAGAGATAAGCAAGCTATAGGGGTCTTGGTACCTAGCAAAATGAAAGGGCCCAGTCAGAACATGATCCATAAGCATACTCTTATGTGTTATTTATAAATTAGAGGTGTTTACATGATGAACCAGTTCTTTGATGTCAAAAATAGCCGCTGGACTCCATTTCTTGTCATGACCTAAATAAATGTTGAAACTGCATCTAACTGTATACAAGGTTGTGTTTGAGTCGAGGCCTCCAATGATGAATAAAAGTAACTAGCGACTCACCTAATGTCATAATCATCACCTAATTCTAATGCATTGTAACGTCCGAACATTAAACACCTTGTAATGTCTAGCATAACTTTAAAAATAACCAGAATTGAATTCAATATGTGGAAAATTGCTCAACAGTCATATGCGACTCAGCATATAGGTCCATCAACTAGTATGATTATTACAGACCCAACATTGGTTTGACATTCAAACCTTTGAGTTTCGATGGAAACAACTTTGATGAGCAAACTACTGGAGTTGTATCAATGGCAAACAAAATTTTCACACTCACAAAGAACACACTTTTATTTAATATATCAGAGAATATACATTTGTGTGTGTCTGCTCATCGCAGATCCTTCTCACACTATGTCCCTGCGCCCATTGCCCACATATCCCCTATTTTCACAAAAAAAAAATCCCCATACAAAGCATACGGTTATTACTTAGATAACCGATCCTATATTAGGCTAAATCACAATATCCTCAAAAAAAAATTAAAATGATTCTTCTAATCATAAGAAGAATCAATTTGCCAGATATCTCCCCCAATAGACTTAAAATCATCATAGGTAGATATTGGTTTTATTTTATTTAAAAATAGACAAATTTGAAAACTTAAAAAAAATGAAGAAATGGTAGGAAACTAATATGTTAAATAAATTTCCAAGCACAATGATGCTCCTGCATCATTCTTCCAAGGAGCAAAAGAAGTATTCTTCACTTGTTGTTTTTCTTCAGTAGTTCTTCTTCATGTGCCCAGCTTAAGGATGTCATTTATAGTCAACCATGTTGCATCTTCAGCTAGTAGATTCTTCCACTTAGCTAGATACTGGAAATATTCTTTGCCCCTTGTCTTTTTAACCATTTTTTTGTCTAAAATGCTCTCAATCTCCTTTGTCACTTCCTTTGGTAGTTGTTGCTCCCATTGGATAACTTCATCGACCCCTATTTTAGTTTCTTTGGCTGGTTATCCTTCATCTTTATATGGATATAGATCTGCAACATTAAAGATTGGAGAGATTCCAATCCCCTTTGGCAATTCTATTTCATATGCATTATTTGAAAACTTTCTTATTACCTTGCATGGTCCTATTTTCTTTACCTTCAGCTTGTTGTATTCCCTTTTTGGGAACCTCTCTTTTCAGAGGTGAGCAAGAACAAAGTCTCCAATACTGAAACTAACCTCTCTTTTCTTTTGATCTGCCCTTAGCTTATACTTAATGGTATTTTCTTCAAGTTTCTTCTTTACCTATTCATGCAAATTTTGCATGGCATTGGCAAATTCTTCTGCATCAGCACTCCTTATCTCCATGCTACTTAGATTTATTAACTCATACACACCTCTTAGATGCATTCCATACATGATTTGAAATGGACTCAATCCTATACTTCTGTTAGGAGAATCATTATAGGCAAATTCAGCTTGTGCAAGTGCAAGATCCCATTGTTTTGGATGCATACTTACCAAGCTTCTCAGGATGTTGCCTAAGCTCCTATTGACAACCTCTATTTGGCCATCAATTTGGGGGTGGTAGGCTGAACTGAAACTCAATTGTGTACCCAATTTCTTCCATAAGGTTCTCCAAAAATGTCCAACAAATTTGGTGTCCCTGTTAGAAACAATGCTTCTAGGCAATCCATGTAATCTAACAACATCTTGAAAGAATAGATTAGCTATGTGAGTAGCATCACTTGTTTTTGTGCATGGAATAAAATGATCCATCTTTGAAAACCTATTTACCACAACAAATATGGAATCATGGCCTTTTTGAGTTCTTGGCAAACCAAGTACAAAATCCATACTTATTGAATCCCAAGACCTATTTGGAATGGGTAGTGACTGGTACAAACTTGCATTTTAACTACTTCCCTTGGCATATTGGCATGTTTTACATCTTTCAACAAATTTCTTGACATCAGTACCCATACCTGGCCAATAGTAATGAGCACTCAATTGTGCTAATGGCTTATTCTACCCAAAATGTCCTGACAAGCTGCCACTATGCTTTTCCTTCAACAAATTCTCTCTCATGGAACTCTTGGGAATGCAAAGCTGGCTACCTCTAAATAGCAAACCCTCTTGGACCATGAAATCTACCCAAGGACTTCTATCAACCCCCACTGGATTCATGCAAGCTTCATATGGTTCCTTGAACTCTGGATCTTCCTTATATAGCTCCTTCAAATCTTTAAATCCCAAAATACTTACTTGAGACTCCTGCATGATTAGATTCCTCCTGCTTAGAGCATTTGAAACCTTGTTAGATTGTCCTTTCTTGTGATTAATAGTGAATGTGAAACTTTTTAAAAATTCAATCCATTTGACATGCTTTTGATTCAACTTATGCTGCTTGCTAATGAACTGTAAAGCATAATTGTCAGTGAATAAAACAAATTCTTTAGGCAAAAGATAGTGCCTCCATTTCTTCAAATCCTGTACAAGAGCATAGAATTCTTGATCATAGGTTGAATACTTCTTCTTAGCATCACTTAATTTCTCACTAAAGTATGCTATAGGCTTCCCATCTTGGCTTAAAATAACACCTATTGCAGTTCCACTAGCATCACATTCTACTTGAAAAAGCTTATTAAAATCAGGCAAGGTCAAGATTGGTTCTTCAGTTACCTTCTTTTTCAATAATCTAAAACTCTTATCAGCAGCCTCAGTCCAACAAAAACTTCTTTTATCACCCTTGATTGTATCCATCATTGGAGCAATAATTCCACTAAAATTTCTTATGAATTTCCTTTAGAAGCTATCCAAACCGTGAAAGCTTCTTACCTCATATGTGCTCCTAGGTGTAGGCCACTCAAGTATAGCTTTAATATTTTCCTTATCCATCTTCAATCCTTCTTTTGAAATCACAAACCCCAAATATATCAACTCTATTTTTAGAAAACTGCACTTTTTGACATTGATTATCAATTTCTCCTCATGTAGCTTACTCAATACCATCCTCAAATGTTTCAAATGATCTTCCTTAGTTTGAATAAACACCAAAATATCATCCAAATACACTATCACAAACTTACCAGTGAACTCCTTCAGCACTTCATTCATCAGCCTCATGAAGGTGCTTGGTGCATTAGTTAGTCCAAATGGCATAACTAACCACTCATAGAGTCCATCATTAGTCTTGAAGGCTATTTTCCATTCATCCCCTTCTCTTATCCTAATCTGATGGTAACCACTTTTCAAGTCTATCTTAGAGAAATATGTAGCTCCACTCAAAAAATAAGTAAATCATCAATTCTAGGCAATGGAAATCTATACCTGATAGTAATCTTGTTGATTGCTCTAGAGTCTGTACACATTCTCCAACTCCCATCCTTCTTAGGACTCAACACTATGGGGACAGCACAAGGACTTAAACTCTCTCTTACCAATCCTTTGTCTAACAATTCTTGAACTTGGTGCTTGATCTCTTCATTTTCCTTTGGTGTTAACTTGTAGGTAGCCTTGTTTGGAAGATTTGCTCCTGGAATCAAGTCTATGTGATGGCTAATACTTCTCAATGGTGGTAACTCATTAGGTAAATCATCTACCACAATGTCAATGTACTCATTCAACATATCTTGAATCTCTAATGGCAAATCAATCAACTTAGTACCAGTGACTACACTCCTTGGTTTACCAATTACAGCAAAGTTTACCTCTTCTTTCTTCATTTGATGTAGAAACTCTTTGCCACCTATTATCAATACTTTAGAATTCTATCCAAAAACAACAACATCCTCTTCTTTCAATGGTGTGAGTGTATGCTTGATTCCATCCTTTTCAAACATGTATGTATTTTGCCTTCCATCATGCATGGCCTTCCTGTCAAATTGTCAAGGCCTTCCAAGCAAGATATGACATACATCCATGGGCATGACATCACATAAAATCTGATCCTTATATGTTCCTATCTGAATATCTACTTTACATTGTTCACTTACCAGGAGTTTGTGTCCTTTTTGTAGCCAAGAGACTTGATAAGGTGTAGGATGTACCTCCTTCTTCAAGCCTAGTTTCTCCACCATCTCAGTTGACACAAGATTGTCAGTACTTCTTCTATCTATGATGACCTTACAACATTTCCCCTTACTTTTACATGTGGTTCTAAATAAAGTTTTCCTTTGAGGTGGTTCTACAACTTCTCTATTTGGCTTTGACAAGATTATTTTCATTAAAAAGGACTCACCTTCTTTTGGGGTATCTTCATACGCTGCTGCAACTTCTTCATTTTTTTCTTCACCTTGGGTCACATGTACGCCCCTCTCATGGCTGGTAGAAGGGTTCTCTAGACACTCATATGCCCTGTGTCTTGCATACTTGTTGCACCTAAAGCATTTGCCCATGAATCTTCCTTTTCCTCTTTGATATCCTTGGTATGGTCTTCTTCCTCTTGGTGTGTAGCTACCTCTTGAACTTTGTGAGTTGCTAGCCTCTTCTTGAAATGTTTGCAGCTATCTTCTACCTCCTTGAAATCCTCTACCTCTGATGGATCTGCCCCTTCCTCTTGAGAAAGATGTTTTTTTTCTTACAATCTTCTCCTCAACTTTTAAGGCAAATTGATATGCCTCCTCAACTGTCTTAGGAATGAGAAGACTAATCTCATCTTGAATGGAAAATTTCAAACCATTAGTGTATCTAGCTACCTTTTCTATGTCATCCTCAATATGACTTGATCTTAAATTCAACCTGTAAAACTCTTCAGTGTATTCTTTCACAGGCATTTCTTTTTGCTTTAAATTTTGTAATTGCTTAAAATATTTGCTTGATAATCTTTAGGCATAAAATTACCTTTCATTTTTACTACCATTCTATCCTAGCTTCTAATCTTTGGCTTCCCTTTCCTTATTCTTTCTTCTTGCACTCCATCCCACCATAGGGATGCATGGCTCTTTAGCCTTGTCATGGCATACCTGACTTTCTTATCATCTTCTTCAATTCCTTCATACTCAAAATATTTGTCTAATGCATTAATCCAATCAATTAATTCTTCCACATTCAAATTACCTTCATACATTGGAACCTCCATTTTTGGCTTTATGTTCACCTTCATAATGGCTATGATCAACCTATCTTTAGCTATTTCTTCTTCCACCACCACTTCATCTTATGGTGGCTCCTCTTCTCTATCACTGACTTCACCCATGTTAGTGCCTCTTCTTTGAGCCATCTCTAGGTCTTGTAGCCTAGCTATCAGGTTCCTAATATCTTCTGCCAGTGCAACCTATCCTCCAGGTCTCCTTCCTCTAGTTCTACCTCTATTCCTAATTCTCATGGCCATCTTGCTTCTTCTCCTCTTGGATCTTTAGATTGTGCACAATCCCTTGTGCTTTGATACCAAATGATGAACCAGTTCTCTGATGTCAAAAATAGTCGCTGGACTCCATTTCTTGTCATGACCTGAATAAATGTTGAAATTACATCTAACTATATACAAGGTTGTGTTTGAGTCAAGGCCTCCAATGATGAATCAAAGTAATTAGCAACTCACCTAATGTCATAACCGTCACCTAATTCTAATGCATTATAATGTCCTAACATTAACACCTTGTAACGTCCAGCATAACTTTAAAAATAACCAAAATTGAATTCAATACGTGTAAAATTTCTCAACAGTCATATGTGACTTAGCATATAGGTCCATTAATTAATATGATTATTATAGACCCAACATTGGTTTGACATTAAAACCTTTGAGTTTCAATGGCAACAACTTTGATGAGCAAACTACTGGAGTCATATCAATGGCAAACAAAATTTTCACACTCATAAAGAACACACTTTTATTTAATATATCAGAGAATATACATTTGTGTGTGTTTACTCATCGCAGATCCTTCTCACGCTGTGTCCCTATTCCCATTGCCCACATATCCCCTATTTTCACAAAAAAAAATACCCATACAAAGCATACGGTTATTACTTAGATAATCGATCCTATATTAGGCTAAATCACAATAGCCTCCAAAAAAAATGAAAATGATTCTTTTAATCATAATAAGAATCAGTTCGCCAGATATCTCCCCCAACAGACTTAAAATCATCAGAGGTAGATATTGGTTTTGTTTTATTTGAAAATAGGCAAATTTGAAAACTTAAAAAATAATGAAGAAATGGCAGGAAACTAATATGTTAAATAAATTTCCAAGCACAATGATGCTCCTGCATCATTACACCATCTATACGTTATGCTAAAGAAGAAAATGCTAAATTTAAGAATGATATATGATGTAATATGGGAAGAAGCACTATAAGACTAAAATAAAGAGGAATGATAATGGATAATCTCAACATCGCATGCCTAAACAAGATCACCTAACAATGGATCACCTAAGGAATAAACATCATCATAATCAAGTGTATGAAGATCAATGATGTAGGTAGGGATGTGATTATCATTTGATGAGGTCTGATGAATGGAATCCCAAGTTTTAGTTAAGACAATGGGGATGTCATCACAAGGTGTTTTGTGAGAATGGGGTGAAAAAGAAGTAGGAAGCTGAGAGATGAGATGAGGTGAGAGATTGGAAGTTTTAATATTGAGATTGATCTAATCAATCTCATAATCATCAAAATCTAGGAGGTTATGGGGAATATTCTCAATAAGTTTAGGATGATCGTTTTAACCTTGAGTGGAATCAACAAAAAAGTTAAAATTGTTGAGACTCATGAAATAAAACACTGGGCAAAGATTCAAGAGTAAGAATCTTGAAGACACCACAATATTTTAATTATTTAAAATTCCAAGGGTTAGCATCACCATAAATCCTATATATGGCTCTATTATGAGGGAATTTAATGCATTGATAGGTATAAGAATCAACTACTCTCATAAGATGATTCTATGTCCTACCAAGAATAATGTTGTAAGATAGAGGAAAGTTAAATATCATCACCTTCACATAAATTATGATAGGTGGGATAGTAATGGGAATACACACACAACCTAAATGAAGAGTATTACTCCAATCATAGGCTTGACATGTGTTGCATGTTAATTTGAGATTACATTCATAATATCTAAGGGTTTTGATAAAATTAAGAGAGATAACACAAGTATTGTAACCCTTGTTAATCAAGGTATGCTTGACTTGGATATCTCCAATTTTAACACTAATGAATAGATGAGGATCATCCACATGAATATGAATCTCATCAATAATCATGGAAGTGATGGGAAACTTTATGGAAGCATAAGTGTTAATTGTTTCATCAACATGGATGAACATCTCTTCACATTGTTGTAATATCCTATCTTTAGATCTAGATAAGGTTATTTCACGTCCTGCTAGGGGAGGATGAGAGATCTCTAGTTTGAATATAAGATGAATAAGATAGTTGTGATAATGTGGAGAGGTCCTCATAAGATCATGAAATGTAATTTGGGATAGGATATTAGTGAGTTCCATGATGGGATCCCACTCATCATAACCCATAAGAAGATTGTCATAAATAGGTGCATAGTCTTGAAGGAGGTCCTCAAAAGGAGAAACTAAAGTACATTGGAATTTATGTTGATAAGAGGGAGAAGTTTTAGAACAAGGTTGTAAATTATGTTGAGAAGCTAAATTAGTTGGTGCAATTTTTTTTTGAGAATTGTTAAAATAAGCGTTAACATAAGCTTGATTGTCATTAGTGTTAGCTAAAGAAGATGGATGAAAGGTAGAAATATAATGGGAAGTGTTATCCAAGAGAGGAGTTGTAATTGGTTCATAAAAATTTATAAGGTCATCTTTCCCCAGTTAATTTAAGTGAGTTGGAGAAGAATCTTGGATAACACAAAATGTGTGAGATAATAGAGGGATGTACATGGGTTGGGAATCAATGAAAACAACCACCCTTCACATATTAGTCATATTAACCACATTATTTTTAGGAGATGGGTCAATAATACTATAAACATTACTGGGGGAAGGAGTGAACTTGTCTTGGTGATCTTGGTGGTTTAGAAAAGGGTCTGTATAGATGGTGAAATGAGCATTATCTTGATTTAAATCTTGAAATTAAGTATTAGTTTCATGGGATTTGAAATTAATGTCATAGACTTGTTGGTGTTTTTGAATGATATAATCATGATCACAATTAAGACCAAGAAGAAAATACATAGTTAAATTATGAAGTTGCCTATTGGTCTTATGAGAATGACCACAACTAGTGTGAAACTAGAAAAATTTATTAGGATCATACTAAGATTTCATAGGATGAGTGGGATCAAGTTCTCATGGAAGAGGCTTAGGTATAAGTTTGAGTAATTTAAATGAGCATAAATTTTTTTGAACATTTATGTTATCAGGTGAAGAAAAATGAGGATTGGTGAATTGTTCAAAAGAGGGAGTTAGTTCTAAAGATTGGTTAGGAATAATATCTTGAATAGTGTGAATGGTGTCATAAGATTTTGTGACACCATCATTGGTAGAATGAGAATTATTGTTCTTAAGTAAGAGATGAGGACCCATAGAATTTTGGGGTGGCTTGAATTGATGCATAAGGAAATCTTGATGTTTTGCTTAGTCAATGGCCTCCTCCAAAGTATGTGGAGAGAAAGTGGGGACTTGATATTTCAACTTGGGAAAAGAGCATTGGTAAAGAGATGTAAAAATTATCATTGGCCATGTTATGTTCACATTTGTTAGACAATGTTTTCCACTTTAACAAAAGCTTGGGCAGTTTTGTTTTCAAGCTACTTACAATTGGAAAAATGGGCCACGGTATTTCCAAGATTATCACTAATTTAGAACTCTTGAACTAGATAATTTACTAAATCTTCAAAGCTAGTAATAGATTGAGTTTTAAGTTGGTTGTACCAATATAAGGCATCACTTATGAGGGTTTTGGATAATAGCTTGGTAGTAGCAAAGGTATTTAAATTGACCTAATATTTATAGAGATTTATAAATGTTTTAAGATGAAAATTAGGATTAGTTGAGCCATTATAAGAAATACTCAGGGTGATACCTCCTATATCAATATTATTAATTTGAGCTATATGAGGTTCATTTTGAAGATGCTTAATTGTCTTGTTGATATGAGAAGGTTGAGGAATAATATTAATATGGGAATACTAAATAGGAGGTAGGGGAACATTTTGATTATATGTGTCCCATAACATCTATTAAGGGTGGGTTTGAAGATGGATAAGGTGGTTTTGCATTCTCAATGTTTGATTTGTATTATGAGCTTGAAAATTATTCATTTGATTAAGCATTTTTAATAAAGTTTGATGGGTTTGGGTTGAATTTTTAAGCATTAGCATTGGAAGTAGTGGTGTGGGTACCACTATTGGTGTTGGTAGGAGCTTGAGAAGAGTTGTTAGAATGTGAGGCACTAGTGGAAAAGTTTTATTGTGTGGAAAAAGATGGACTAGTGAAGGGATGAGAAGAGGAAGCACTAGAAACATGAGTACCATGGGTAGAAAATGATGCACTAGTGGAAGAGTTAAGGAGATTGGGTCTTAAAAGAGGCCCACTAGATGTAGAACCTATCATGTTAGTGGAGATACTAGGCATGGTGGTAGAAGAATTTAAATAAGAAGAAGTCATGGTATGAGAAGGGATAAAAATAGAGGGAAGAGGTTGAAAATAAAAGAAGGTAGATCCCCAAATCCATGTGGGAACATCAGAGAAGGAAAATGAAGATTTTTAGCTTGACCAATAATCATGAGATGATAAATTATAGAAGTATCCTTTCCTCAATGTTGAGGAAACTTAGAGATAAAGAAGAGCATTTCAAGGTTATACTCTAATTTGAGTTAATATTCAAGTGAGAAGAGAGGATTAGGTAGTGAAGAGGAATGAGGAGGAGTCCCATCATTAATTGTGAGAGTGGCTATATTAACGTTACTCTCATCTATGAGAGTATCCTTAAGCTCCTTATGGGAAACCCTATGAGGGTTGGTAAGACTCATCATATCCATTGAATTCAACTTAGTGTTGTCTTCAAACAGGAATTTCATGATGAAGGATAAGGACTAAATAAGGCAAAAGTGATGTGAAATTAAAGAAATAAGAACTAAAAGAAAATTGTATAGATTCAATTAGGTTAACTAAGTATAGAAAATAGGATCCAAAAAACTATACAGAGTCAATATGGTTGACCTAATAATGGAAATAGGATCTAAAAAAGTGTATAGAGTCAATAGGGTCAACCTAGTACTAGTAATAGAGACTAAAAAATTATACAGAGTCAATGGGGTTGACTTAGTACTATAGGTAGGGGAAATTAATAGTCTTTAAGAGACTATGTCAAGTAGAATAATTGTGTATTAAAATAAGAAGAATTTTTTAATTACTTTATGAAATAAATAAATGAAAGGAAACACACAATCAATTGGGTCAATGAGGTTAATCCAATTGAGGCACATAACACAAAACCTTCCAATAACACTAGCCAATGCATATTTTTGAAATACAAAATACAATTAAGCAAAGAGAAAGTAGTCAACTTGGAAAGTAAAAGATAACTAAGTGGTCATCATAATTTTTTTATATTATTTGAATATGATTTTAACTATGATAAGAAGTTTGTTGTAAACAAGGAACTAAAAACAAATCTATGGATGGTTTCAGGATGTTTAGACTAAAAGGGATCTATGTTGATAATGGTACTAGCTTGATATTTGATCCAACCCGTTCACTTCACACACTATAGTGATAAGGGTATCAAGTGCTTAGCTAATACATACCATTAACCACATGTTTATACTTGTATAGAAAACCAAGTTGGCTTCCCCTTTGGTGATGAAATCCAAGTAGGTAGGCCTTGGGTAGATAATTATTAATATGCTTTTTAATATTTTATGATTTGGTAGTGTGTGCATAAAAGATAAAATATTACAACTAAGTGGTATATTTAAAACCACCTAATTAGACTAAGTGATCTACTCAAATCATGTAAGTAATAAAAAATGAAAGTGTGAGCTAATTACTAGCATATAAGTGTTAATTCCAACTTTGAAACATAGTATAGTGTCATTTTAGTGTATGAGTATATTAAATAATAGATATAATAGTATCTATGTTATATTATCTAAGCAAGGGTTTTTAAAATAACTATGTTGATAGTATCAACCTAGTTTTATAGATAGAATACAGAACTACATCGATAAGGTTGACCTAGTTGACTATATAGGAGTAGTTATAAAGACTGAAAACTATGAAAAATAAAACTATAATGAATAATATAAATGATAGAGAAGGATATAAAATAACATTAGTGGGTTGGAAGAAGCAGAGAAAAATGAGATTGTTATTGAAGTAACATGATTTATACTTGTAAATTCTTCCCATTGTGTCAACTAGGTCAACCGAGTTTTATAGTTCCTTATTTGTTGAAACCTATTAAATTTAATATGTCAATAAGGTTCACCTATTATATTTTATGGAAGTTTGTAAATGTATAGAGTTGATAGGGTTGACTTAGTAATCTAGTTTGGAAGTCTGAAAGTGTACTATATTGATAGAGTTGACCTAGTAGCTTGTACCTAATGAAAAATATGCACAAACATAATAGATTATTATTGATGTGACTGTGTCTTAAACATGTGCATAGAAGTTAGAACTATACTAACACTATCAACCCAATATTGTAAATATATAAAAATAATAAATAAAATGATAAAATAATAAAAAATGTGAGATAAAACCTACAAAGGTGATATTTGAGTTGGGTTCACCAGAATGTATGTAATCATAAATTCATCATGTCTATAAATCAATCCTAACTTCAAGAAGATAGATCATACCATACACTTCTACTTTGGGACACATTAGATAATTGGGAACATGACCAATATGGGGATCCACTAAACCCAATTAGGGGATCTCTTACCATAATACACTTTGCTAGGGAGGTTTCCAAATCCTCCAATTAATCACAATAATTTAATAACCTAAGGTATTCCTATGTTTTATGTTCACTAAACTAATAACAAGTAAAGTAAAACCTAATCTAGTGCTTACCAAATCTTTTGGCACAAAGTGGGGGTTATAAATAATAAAATAAAACATGCATAAGAGACATATTAGCATCAATTTATATGAAATCCTAATGTATGAAAGCTAAGTACAAATGCATATCTATCTACTCTTATAAAGGAGTAACAAAGTTGGGAATAATTACCTTTGAATATGAACCTACTAATCCTCAATCTCTCTCTTGGCCAAGGTGCTTCACAAGAGGTTGTTGTGGTATGTAAGGATGACAAGGATAAATCAGCTCTAGGCTACACAAACTATCAATGCATCCAAAATAATTCTCCACAAGACAAGATCTGTATCTCCAAAGGAAGTATGAAACCCTAATCTTGCTCCTCAATTAGAATGGTGGATAAGTAGATGTGTAATAGCTCTTGCTTCTTCTCTCCTCTAAATAATGGTGAAATGAAATTATATATATATATATATCCAGATTTAACCCTAATCCCTTCTAAAAGTTTTAGCTAATAGGGTCAACCCAGTTGACCTAACATAATTTTGGATAAGAATTCACTAAGTCATGAGCTAGGTCAGCCAATATCTAACATAGACGCTAAGTGAATTTTACCCAAAACTACACAAGGTCGACCTAGTTGACCTAGTACAATAAACATTAAAAAATGGGCTAAGGCTAGGAAAATGGGTATAAAAGGTAGAAAATGGCTGGAAAGTGTAAAATAGAAAGAATAAACTTAGGGGAATGGTTTTTAATAGATAAGTGTGTAGATAAAAAATGGAGAAAGGGACAATAATATTGTGAAGCACCAATGGTCTTCCCACCCCTTTCCTTGTACACCCCTTAAAGCATGCACTCAGAGAGATTGAGACTCAACGACTTCGTGAAAGATACAAAGTGTCAATAAGTGATATAAGTTTGAAAATATTGCATGTAGACACCACTCACCAAGCATCTTCACTAGATGCACCTTGACATCAATGACATAAATCTTAACATCAATGAAAACACTTCTCAACATGGATATGAAACCTTTCATCTACTTGAGGCTGAGGAACATATTTTAGGAGTTTAATGAACTATTCTCAATATTCATTAACTAAAAGATCTCCCCACTTCAAATTCTAAAATTATATCAGCTTCTAGTCAAAATACAACTGGGGAAACCATCATGATCTAAATAAAACTATGAATTTATCCCATGTGGTAGCAGATTCAAAGTTCATATTGAGATTTTTATTTTCCCACCATATGTTACTTCTACAGTAAGCTACTACACTCCCTAAAATACCTTGGTGAATTTTGAGTAATTATAGATATCAAATTAATTTTCTATTTTTATCATCCAAGCTTATACACAATCCTTCAACATAATTCCATTAAACTTAGGATGATTAACTTTCTTCATATCTGATGCAAGTTTTATAGCTACAGGAGCCCTCACATCCTATGGCACCTCATCATGTCTATGATCTTACTTAAATTATTGTTGATCAAGGTACTCTTTATGATATTCATTATTTATTTCTTTAACATTAACATTCACTTACTATTCTAAATCCTTTATTTGGTCCCTGGTTTCATGCATAGCTTCAAAGATATGATCCAACTTCACAGATTGTTCTATGATAAATTAATTTGGATCAACTAGAGGGTTAGTGTTTGAAGTACCCTCACCTTTAGGTATACTATGCACCATTCACCTTTATTATTAATAGGATAATATTAATACATTAGTATAATCATTGAGTCTTAGATTTTTTACCTTAGTTCTAATACCACAATGTTAGAACCCCACTAGGTTTAACCCAAAAAAGGTATTTTTTTATTAACGTAAACTAAATTATTCTCAAATAAGATAAGATGTTAGATATTTAACTAAATGTATTTTAATTTAATACATTATTATGATCCATTTAGATAATGATCAAATTAACAAAATTAATAGGTATTACATAACCAAACCATCACAAATTATATATATACTGAATATTATCTTAGCCAATTGTTAAAGGTTTAAATAATAAATTATACAATAAGAGTAGACAACTTCTATTTATTTTAAATTTAATCATAATGAAGAAGACATCAAAATATTTATATGTGGAATGGTATATCTTCAATCCATATATGATATTAATGGATTTGTATTCAAATCTAGTCTTTTAGCTTGACTATGCATGAATTTTCCCTTCAGATCTAAGTTTGTATTAACATTAGATCAAATCTCCTTCCATAGGTAACACTAAATTTTAGAGTCCAACCTTTGGTGATTTATTTACTATGAAGATTACAATGTTATGAGCTCCATTTACATAGATAAATCTCCATATTCCATCCTCCATCTCTCTACACAACACTGCCATCGTCTTAGCCATCCCAATTCCATCACTACCACCTTTATCCATGGAACTGCTATAAAATGATAAAATTTTAGGTTTTCATTTTTTTTTTTTGACTTTTAGCTTTTTTATTAGCGTTTATGTTTTGTTTGATTTAAAATTTTGTTTAGGTTTAGTATTTAATTTTTTTATTTTAGTTTCTATTTTTTATTTTATGATTTGTGGGTATTGTATTTATTTTTATATATTATTTTTTTTCATTTTAATTTTTTTGTGTCTTTTTAAATTGTTTAAGTCTTTAGTAATTTATTTTAAGTTTTTAATTGTTTAGTTATGTTTAATTTATTTTTTATTTATTTTAGTTGTCAATAATGTTATCATTTTGTGTCATCATGAATCTTTTATTATAAAGTTGTGAATCATTTTTTTTAAATTTTATCCATCTTGTGTATTATGTGTCTTGTATCAAAAGTTTTCAAATACACTTGTAAAGGCAATTTTCTCCACATTGTAATAACCTCTCCAAATAAGTCTATGATTGGGAATTTTGTAAAAATTTCTCTTAATATTATATTTGGATGCATTATCACTTAAAATCAATGTCTGTGAGTTCACATTAGGAGAGGGCTTGTTAGGATATTTTAATGTGAACATATTATATTTAGGAGAGAAAGAATAAATGTGTTATTATAGACACACTAATATAGGAGATAAAAATATATATATATTAAATATTGGTTGTTATTTTTTAAAATAACCAATCTATAATTAAGGGGAGTTGTTATGGGATAAGTCCTACATGTTTGTAATATTTTTCATGTAATAAATTATGTTGTTGAACCCCTAAAATTATCTATGCTTCTACACTTTCTAGCCTAGGATATTCATCATAATGGATTAAATTCCATTAGTTTCACCCTCCTTAATGATACTCTCCCACCATATTTATTTGGAGAGTGGAATATCTCCTACATCCACCTCAAAAATGTAAACGGTAGTTAGCCCGTAACAATAATAATCAATTAAAATGATGCTAAAGAATAATAATACTAAATGATCATGAAAAATATACATATTAAAACCATATACAACTAACTAACAAGTAATGAGTCACACTAAATAATCATTATATTTCTTTCCATACATCAACATAAATTAAAATAGTTTTCTACAATAATAATTAAATATTATTAACCTCATTAATATATGTTTAATGAGAAAATCAAGTTTAGTGAGGAAACGAAAATGAAAAAAGATATATAATTTTTATTGTCTTTACTTTTTTTATCTTAAATAAGGACTAATTTTATACATGTTTCATTGTAGGTTTGTATGAAACATAGTTCAAATTTATGTCCTGCATTTAATATTGTTCTTCATAGGTTGAGTTTAGGTAGGCATTTTGATTTTAATCTAGTAATTTTAAATTTTTTGTATTACTGGAATAAATTGGGGGCGGGGGGGGGATGTAAACACATAAATTTTTATTTAAGGTGAAATAAGCTACTTATGACCACCTTTTATACATACCTAACACATGTCTTTGTTCATAGTCTTTCGACTATCTTCCATTCACTTTCTATGTAGATGACCCATTCCTATAAATAAATAAATAATGATCTTAAAATGTCCTTATTTCTCATTCATAATATCTCAATCTTATCCCATGACTTATTTATACACAAATTTCAATTCTCTTGGTTCCTTAGAAAATAATAAACCATTTGGCTTTTCCCACTCCCTGGTCCTATTGAGTTCTTTCGATCCCATCATCTTGCCAAATAACAAGTTGTTTTTCAATTTAAAATTAAGTTAATATTCTATATTTTAATACCTATATGAATTAATTTCCTATTTATCACTATAAAATCAAAATTTCAAGTAATATAACACATAAGATGATCCCACATTGAAAATCTCCAGAATGCTAATTGCATATGGAGATTTTTTTTTTAAATTTATCCCAATTCTAAATACATATATCCCTAATATACATAATCTAAATTATAAGTACACTCCAATGTCACAAGTCATGGTTGGAGAATTTAATCACACAAAAATTAAAAAAGAATCTAGAATTACATTAGTCTATCACACAAACCACCATAACATGATAGGAATACATAGATTTCTATCCCTCTTTAGAGTATTGGTATGTAAGCAGCAATCAACATAAGGGGTGTTGATGTCTATCATAATTTCAACTAGTACTCCCTTTTTCTATTTTATCCATTTTATCATTCATGTTATATTGAGATAGGTTTAAAATTGAATAATATGACATGAAATGGTTTTCATAATACATTAAGAGCTCTAATATATTCAAACATAATGCATAAGAAAATTAAACCTACAATATTAGTCATACAATACATTGGTGCACCCTAAAGACACTATCCCCTAGGTTCTTTTCTAGTTCAATCGACCTTATCTAGAGAGCAAGTGAAAGAATATTCCCTATTCATAACATCATCATAGAGCCTCCCAATTAGTTTCATAGTTTTTATCTTAGTCTTACATTGCCTAAATTCTAGTTAATTTGTATTTATTTACCTTTTCCTATTTAAGTATATTTAAAAATATAGTAAGCTCCAAATTAGTGTGTGCCATTTATTTCATATCTATAACATTTTCATTTTACATAGTATATTTTCATATTTATGTAATTAGTTTTTTATTTTTCCAAATATGATAAACTATTACTTTATATGTAATTATAATCCACCATGTGACTCTATATTTGATCTTAAATTTAAATTTTACCAAATATTGATCAATTATTATGAAAAAATTTAAGTCACCTCTATAGGATTTATGAAACCCCATGTGTATTATTCATTGATTACCAATTGTTATAATGAATGTATTATTCCACCAGTCCATATTTAAATTTATCCTTTGGTGATGGTTAAAAGTGTTTCTCTTAATTTATACTCATTTCTTAATTTGGAAGCAAGTAAGAAACTAGTATAAGGGGTGTGTAAAGGAATACCTGATAAAAGTGCATGCATGATCTAAATGATGATGGGAACTCTTCTTTGGCTTGGAAGGAATAACCTACAGATAAGAAAGACACTAGAAAAGGGGTTTTTATAAAAATAATTTAGTGTACTACCTAGCATAATCTAGATCCAAGAAGTGTATGCTTGTAAGGAGGCTACCAATCCACTATTTATAACAATTAAGTTATTGTAGATGAAAAGAAATAATACTTAAACTCAATCACATGAAAGTAAATGTATGCAAGAAGAAGAAAGTTAAATGATTTTTCAAAGAAAATTCCTAAATGTAGAAAAAGTGGGTTAATACTCATGATAAGATAACTGGGGTTAGGTTTAAAAAATTAAGGAAGGCTCCATGAATAAGTAGGAACACAAAAATGAAGTTTTGGTTGGGGTAAGGAGCTAAAAATAACTTGATATTATTTTCTACCATAATGATTGATAATGGTTGGGTGAACCATCAGTGGTTGGGTTGATTGTCAATGGTTGGGTAACCATCGACAGTTGAGGTGACCATCAGTGGTTGAGCTAACCATCAATGATTGCCTATGTGTTTCTGGAAATGATCAAAATGAAATTGTAGATTGGATAAATAATCATGTAGGGATTTGAATATAGGTTTGGTCAGAGATGGGAAGTTGGGAGATAAGTTTGATCAAGTTAGGAGGGTTAGAAATGAAATAAAATAAACAAGTACAAAGTTACCTACAACTTGTTAGATTACTAATGATGGAAATCTAGAGCAATTTGGCTAGAATGATAGTACTTTGGAGTTGAGAGTAACTTCAACAAAGGTTTGAATCTTTGTTTCTATTACTTGATTATTGAAGGAAGAATGAATACCTATGTGTAAGAATATTTGATATCTTAGATGTGGATCCTCTTTACCTCTTACTCTTCTCCTTTTATAGGATGAACTTGCTAATTGAGTAAAAGGATGTTACTAATTAGATAGGGGGATAAAGTTACTACTTATGATGTTTTGTAATGGTTTTAAATCAAGTTACTATTTAAGAAGAAGTTTCTCATCTCATATGCATTTTTTAATGCTTTAAATTAGGTTGAAGACTTGATCGTTGATGGTCAAGCTAACCATCAATGTTAGGCTGATCATCAATGGTCGAGTACCTAGGAAAAAATGGGTGAAGATAGGTTTAAAAAGGGGTTCATTAAAAGGGTTTTCAAAGGTTTACGCTAGTGTGTGAGCTTATTTAACTAGGTGGTCAACTAGCTTCAAGGTTGAGTAGGGGTCCAAGGCATTTTGACATTTAAAACTATCATGTACAGTTTTTGAGTGTCTAAAATTTGCCCCCTTTTTTAATGTAGATTTGAATTAACAAGTTTTAAAAAAATTGGATTGTTGGTCAAGGTATAATTTCCCTGAGTATGGGAGGAGGTGTTCCCCCTCAAACTAAGAGTTGATGAGGTGAAAATGAAATCAGGTTGAGGTTTGATAAATTGTAGATGGTAAGGCATGAAGTGGGTGACAAAAAAGGTTGGTCATTTAAAATGCAAACATGCACACAAAATTCAACTAAGTATGATAGTCAAGATCTCACAAAGACTAAAGTTGCTAATGTTTGTAAAAATAAGGTTAGTTCTAAAGGGATGTATGATGAGAGTAAATGATCCATATCATTAGTCATAGCTGATCAGGTTGTTCCCATCAAGTCATCTAGATAGGGTCAATGTTTGTCATAGGTATCCTAGGTAGGAAGTAATCCCTTGAAAAATAGAAATGGTTGGGTCATGCATGATGTGGTGTAAAGTGTAAAATTTTAACATGGCAAGGTTGGTCAATGTAGCCAAAATGGCCAAGCAAGGTCATCACAAAACATTCAAATAGTTTGGTTTAAAAATGGCTAATGTTAAGGTGCATGTAGGTAATGGGTGATAAAAGAAGGGTAATCTCTAAATGGTCAAGTGGTTGTGGAGTGGAGATTGGATGAGCTCTAAAAGCTAGCACCTATGTCAGGGTGAAATAAAATGTTAAAATTTGGGGGATCCTGACCATCATCAGTCAAGGGTCCTTACAGTCAACCATCAAAAATCACCCTAATCATTGATGGTCAGGTAAAAAATCCTAAAAATCAAAGACAAAAAAATTAAAAAGGACATACTAATGTTTTGAATTGGTGTTAGGTTTATGGAATTAGTGATAGGATATGTCTATGATGTTTATTAATATGATATGGTCTATGTTGTTTATGCTATGATAAATGATTATTTTTTTGATAATGATGTTATGATGTGATTGTTGATGTTTTATGGTTTTGATGTTTTATTCATGGATAGGATATGGCTTATGGACATGTTACATAATGTTATGATGTATATGGATCATTTCATTGATGAGAATGGTGCTTAGAATGTTTTGATATGATATTTGATATGCAAATATAATGAAATCACATGAAGTAGGTTTATATAATGTACTAAATATGGAAAAGAGATAAGAGTTAAAAGACATATATTCACATGAACTAATAAATAGAGGGTAATAAAAAGGCATGATGTGTTCACTAGTAAGATCCTAACATAACCAAATTTGGATGGACTTAATGAAAATAAGCCCTTTGAATGCTTTACATGAGCATGTTTTGATTGACAAAGAAGGTATCTTGATCACTTTATGTCAAGTAAGCTAGCTTATAGTCCCTTGATTTTAGAGAGGGTATGAAGGGAAAGTAGGTGATATGTTGAAAGGGTAAATGGGTGATATGGTAACCTAATATGGGTTAGCTTTCCCCTTCTATAGGTGACCAAAGAACTATAATAGACAAGTCCATGTCTTAATATAATGTGTAGACTAGTCAGTGTAGGAAGTCTACTAATGCCATATGTAAAAGTCAATTACGGATTCCTTGAATTGATTTTGAAATAGGTTTGTTTATTGCTTTTATTTTTTGATAGGTTAGTGAAGCTGATCAATGCGAGAAGCTTCAAATGTTTATTTTTGACAAACTTAACTTAGCCATCCTTCAAGGGAATGGTCTAAAGTTGGATTTTTATAGTTGTCTTTCAAGGGAGTAGTCTATCTTTAAGTAATTTATTTGTTGAGTAGTTTTCCTTCAAGAGAGAAATTTACAATACTAGAGATATAGACCCAAGTGATATTTTGGTATCCCAATTTGATTTTTAATGCTAGGTTTATACATGGACAAGTCTATTTAGGATTAAAGGTCTAATTTTGTGGAGGCAAGATTTTTAACAAAAAAGGTTAATAATAGATGAGGGAAAGTGGTTTGAGAGATAATTGATCATGGGATTCCATCTAATTAGAGATGAAAAGTATCCATGAAAACCATGCCATGGGTAAAGCCATGGTATCCATGCATTGGATTAGGCTATAAATTTTAATGATAATCACATGGTCTTATGTTGTAATCAATTATCCCTAAGATAAATAGGGTGAATGTGTAAGGAAATTTAAAATATCAAAAACCAAGGGATGAGCTTAAGTTATATATAAAGATAAATGTGATCCTGCTTTAACAAAAGAAAGTATATAGATGCAAAGCATTGAGAGTCTCAAGTTTTGTTTTTCTTTTGAGAGAAGATAAATGATAAGATCTTGATCCATACTTATGGGTTATGATGTAGGGTCCAAGCCAGTTGAAATCAAACTTATCTCTTTTCCTTTTCTCCATATTAGTTACATGTTAGTTTTCCTTAAGGATGAGGTTTCTAATATTAAATTCTCACTCTTTTAGGTGTTTTTTGTAAGCACTCATGATTCATTCTTGATAAACATGAATATGGTTAATTATTATGAGGCAATGTTCATCAAGTAGTTCAAGATGTGTGAGACATTCCTGATGATAATCAATCTCATAAAGGATCTCGTGAAAATATATGCAAAGAAAAAGAATCTAGACTTTGAGAAGTAAGATTGCCTCTACCCCAAAGACAAGAGAGAAAGGTGTATCACCCATATAGATTTGAATGCAAGTGTGATAGGCCCATAAAGTAAAATGGATGTGTAGGTGCCAATCCTGACTTGAAGCACTTATACTTTGGTTAACATTTTGTTGAGGGTTTTATTAAAATATTTCTCCTATCCATTTACTTGGGGATGATAGGTTGAGGAAAATCTTAATTTAATGCCAAAATCATCATAAAGAACTTGTACTTTCTTTTTTTTTAAATATTTTCCATTATCAGTAATGATTCTATGGGGAACACCAAAGCATCAGATGATATGGTGATTGATGAAGTTGACAATCTTTCTGGCTTTGGTCGAGATAAGAGGAATGGATTCCACCCACTTGGTGAAATATTCGGTAGCAATAATGATATACCAGTGTCATTGTGAAGTATGAGGATTTATTTCCTAAATAATATCAAGACCCAATTGTGAGAAGGGCCAATAATATTTAGATACATGAAGGCCATGGGTAGGTATGTATGTTAGTTACTATGTTGTTGACATTTGACACACTTTTTTACATAACCAAAACAATCCTAATTGAGGTTGGGCCAATAGTGGCCAAGACAAAGGATATGTTTAGTGATTTATAGGCCACTAAAGTGTCCCCCATATATTCAGTCATGTGTTTCCTTGATAGCATGGGAAACTTCATGAATTTACAGAAAATGGAGGAGGCCATCAAAGCCACATTTATAAAGGATTCCCCCTAGTATGGTGTAATAATAATTACTCTGAAAAAATGCTCTTTGGACATTCCTTAAAAGGTTTGGAGGAACAATGTTTAGGTTAAGGTAGTTAAAGGTTTGGTCATACCAAATGTTAGAAGGAGATGCTTCCGCACTACAAATGGTAGAAGGTTAGAACTGATATATGAGGGTGTAATAAAATGATGGATGGTGACAAATAATTTGGATTCAGTAGGTTGAGATGGAATTTGGGAAGCAATGGAAGCCATTGTCTCCATGAACTTGTTGGTAGACTAAGGAACTAACTAGATAAGGTAATGCTTGAATGATGCTAAGAGAACATAAACTAGGAGTGTGTACTTTAATAAGACATAATTTTTACATTGATAAGATCCATTGACCTAGTTAACCATAAGCTAGGAGTCACCAAAGACACTGATGGTCATAATTCCCAAGGCTAGAGTGATTTTGAGACCTATGACTAATGCTTCATACTCAACTATGTTGTTGGTATACTCAAAGTCAAGTTTAAAGGAAAGGGAAAGAGGTTCACCATTAAGGGGAATGAGAATAACTCTAGCACCCCCACCATGTTAGCATTTGGAGCCATCAAAAAACATGTTCATTTGGTAAGTGGGTTTCTTTTGAGAAAGAGTTGTGATAGACTCATCTAGAAATCCAAGAGGAATTAGTTGATTATCTAATAGAGGAGCTATGACCAATTGATTAGTGATGAATTTCCCTTTAATGGACTTTTACTAAAACAACTCAAGATCAAACTCAACTAGTAGCATGATCCACGTAGCTATACGCTAGTTTTAGTATGGTTTAGAGTGCATGTACTTGAGTGGGTTAGTCTTAGTGATGACATAGGTTTTATGATTAAGATGGTAGTGATAGAGTTTGGAGGCCACAAAGACTAAGTTAAGGTAAAGTTTCTCAGGATGGGAATACTGAGTCTCATACTCTATAAGTGTGTGGCCAATGTATTAGATAACTTTCTCTTTATTCTATTCATCATAATGAGTGAGCATTACCCATAAGAAATGGTTTATGGTAGATATATAAAGGTAGAAGGTTTAGTCTTATCTAGGAGGGATGAAGATAGGTGGAGAGAAGGTACTCCTTGATTGAATCAAAGGCTTATTGATAGTACTTGGTCCACTTAAAAGAGCTATCTTTTTTGAGGAGATGATGAAAGGGTTGACACTTATTTGATAACTAAGAGATGAAGCAAGGAATGGATTGAAGTTTTCCCTATAGGATGTAGAGTTGCTTAATGTTAATAGGAGGAGGCATATCCAATATTTATATGACTTTATCAGGGTCTATTTTTATTCCTCAAAGAGAGATGCTAAATCCAAGAATATTTCTTGATAAGACCCCAAAAATACATTTCTTGGGGTTGAGCCTACCATGATAATGGATTAGTCAATTAAAGATGATTGAGATAATGGATAGGTGATCCTTATGGTGTTTTAATTTCACAATGAGATCATCCACATAATCCTCTATAATTTTATGGATGATATCATTAAAGATGTAGGTCATGGCATGTTAATATGTTGCTTTATCATTCTTCAGACCAAAAGGCATGACCCTATAATAAAAGGTTCCCTATGGGGTGATAAAGGAAGTTTTATGCTAATCATTAGAAGAAATCAAGATTTGATTATATCCTAAGAAAACATCCATGAGAGATAAAATTTCATGGACACCTTTAAGATCAATAATTACATTGATGTTCAAAAAATGTAAGTCATCCTTTGGGCAAGTGAGGTTGAGGCCACGAAAGTCAATGTAGAGGCAAAGTCCCCCCATGGGTTTGGTGATATGAATAATGTTAGAAACCCATTGTGGATAGTCAATGGGTTGGATGAAGTTGATGGATAAGATATGTTGAATTAATTTTTTGATAAAAAGGGCTATGTGAGGATGCATCCTATGAAGCTTTTGCTACACTAGCTTAACCTTAGGATGGGTGAGAATGTTGTGAAGGGTAATAAAAGGGTCAATTTTAGGCATATCTTGATAAGACCAAGCAAATTCTATGTTACAGTCATGAAGGTAAGAAGGGAAATCCTTTTTATCTAAGGAATTTAAGGATTGGCTGATCTTGATGATATGAGGGTTATCCTAAGTACCCAAGTTGACATCGATAGTGGATTCATTTACAATGGTTTGGTTCTCAAGAAGAAAGGATTTATGGATAGAATAATCCCTCACATCAAGGTAGGTGAGAATGAAATCATTGTCCTAATGTTGGATGGTGTTGATGGTAGGATAATCTCTTTCTATCATTTTAGGATGGATGAGAGGAAGGGTTTTAGTTTGATCATCCTTCTGATATGTTAGGGGGGCCAAACTAATAGTATTGATCAAAAAAGAGTTAGATGGGATGATATAAAATTATTTATTCTTTGAGGGAGATGGGTTTGGTGAGGATGTAACATCCGCATCGATGGGTTTTGGTGAGGTGGGTTTGTCTAGTGGTATAAACCCAATGCTAAATAACTCATGAGGTTTTGGGTTTTGATTATGGGTAGCTCATGAGGTCTATGTTCATAAAGTCTAAGACAAAACCCCTTCCAAGTACACCTATAAAGGTAAGCTTTGGAAAAGGGTATTTTCTTGAGATAAGAGAAGTAAAAAGTGAATGGTCAGATAGATGAAGTAGTGGTAGAAGTGAGAAGTGGTTGATCAAGTCCCCCATCGATGAAATTTATTTGATGGTTGGGGAACCTAAAAAGAATGATGGTTCCAATGTTGGGATATTAAGAAGGGTCATGTTTGATGTTACCATACTCTTGCAGAGTAGGGAAAGCATCCAAGGCTAAAAATCAATATTCCCAAAGGGATAGACGTTGGAATGTGGGTTCCAAAGGGTCCTCTATAGGGATCTAAGAATAAGGGATAAATGAGCAAGTGGAAACTACATCAATGATATGGGTGGGAGTGTTGTTGGTTTTGGTTGGTGGTGAGGTAATATTTTTAGTAGTTGATGGTGAGGTGGATGAGGGATAAATAAGAACATGATTAGTCTGATATGCCATATTTATAGAGGCAAAAGGACTAGGTTCAAATTTGATGGTAACAACTTGACCTTCATGCTCATTTGACACATCAATGTAAGTTAGAAGGGAAACAACTCATGGCATGGATCTAAGGGCATCTGAGTAACATATTATATTATAATTCACCTTCTATAAGGTAAATAAATTTTTGAATGGTGTGAGGTACCAAGTGGATATAGAGGACAACTTTCCCCAAGGTAGTGGCTATGGTATCATTGAAGGAGTGAAGGACTGCTATGATTTCTGACATGATGTTCTTAGGTAGCTAAAGTTTTTCATAAGAATGGAAGGAGATAATTTTGATACTTTTTCTTCCATCAATCATTACCCTTTTGATGCAAGTTTGATTGATTTATGTGGTAAGAAAGAGGGGAAGATAAAAATCTTGAGGATGAATAGGAGGTATTTTAGAGTCCTAAAAGTTGATGAAGGTAGTTTGAGGGATCCAACAAAGGGTAACAGAGGTTGAGCATCATTTGGTTGAACCTCTATAGATTAAAAATCCTCTATTAGTACTTGATGATGGTGAGGTGAGGTGTTGATTAGTTCATAAAGGTTTATTTTCACCATTATTTGGTGAAGTTATTTCAATAAGATATGTTGGATGGATTCAGAAGGGTTAGAGGGAGAGGGTCTTAAAATAGACACTTTGGGATTTGGTGGTTATGAAGGTGAGGGTAAAGATGTTTGGGTTTGGTTGGTGGGCTAAGGGATTAAAGTGTATATCCATGGAATATAAACTTTTCCCTTATCCTTCTATTTGGTTCAAGATCAAGTAACCATATGAATAGGGTGGATGAGGGGGTTTGTTGGGTTTTATGGTTATTTTGGTTCCTCCTCCTTACTCTTAGGTAAGAGCGGGGGTGTAGGTAAATGTTGAATAGGTTGGTTGGGCCTTTGGGTTGGTAATGAAGGTAAGAGAGGTTCATATAATAACATAACATCCTCATCACATAGGCTATGAACAAGTTCTTGGAGAGCGTTTCAATTCTCCATGTCATATCTCTATGCCCTATGATATGCACATATCAACTTATCATTGAACTAGGAGGGTTTGGTATTAGAAGGGTAGAATGGTTTTATAGGTGGTAATATAATGGAAGAAGTTTGAAATAACCCTTGTATGATGGTTTAATAAGATTCATTCAAAGGTGTTGGAGATGATGGGTTTATAGTTTTAGGGATGGGAGCCTTTTAAAACCATTTTTCACCTTAGAAGTTATAAGTAGTGAAATATTTTTAGTTGGTGGTTGGGATTTATTAGGTATGGTTAGCTTCAAGGTAAATGATTTGAGAGTGAATATTTGGATGATGAGGGGTTAGATATAAGTGGGAAAGTAGAGGTAGATATGCTAGTTAATAATAATGGATAACTATATGGTTTGATGGGTGTCAGTGTAGGTAGAGAAAAGGGGCATGGTTTATCAGAGGAAGAATAGGTATTTGGGATGGTAGAAGGATGGGGTCCTAAGATAGAAGGTAGGTGGAAAGGAGGTGATATGGGTCTAGTTTAAGGTAGAGCTTTGGGTAACTCTACCTTCTTAATTGGTTTAGCTGGCAGTTTCTTTGGTGGAATAGATGGGGTTATATCCAACTTTAAATAAGGGTGAGTATGGCTAGGTGTGGGAAGAATTTTTAGATTATTGATAGGTCTGATAAGAGAGGCATAAGGTGATTTATCAATGTTAAATGGAGGTGGTTGGGATGGTTCACTTATATTTTTGGAACAAGAGGTATTCAATGAAAAGGTAATAATGGGTTTAAGGGTGGATTCAAGTAAGGTTGAGGATTCATATTTATTTTTTTAAGAGAACCCAAGATGATTCCAAAAGGTGGCTTTATCAAATTTGGGTTGAGAAGTGAACTCTAAACTTTAGAGTAGTCAATAAAAGGGCTTGTAGATGGGTTTGGTTCCTTGGTCATTAGTTTCAAAGATTAAGCCCCTGGGTGGAGGAGAGGGAATCACTCCTTCATTTTTGTTCTTGATGAAAGATTCCAAAATTGGTGGTTGGGTGGATGAGGTAATATCTTCTTTTGGGATGATTTCCAAAGAGAGAATGAATGGTTCTATGATAGGCTAGGTAGGTGTTGTGTCCTTAAGTGAAGGAACAGATATGGTTTCTTCCTTTGTTAAGGTGTCTAAAGTAATAGAGGGTAGTTCTACCACTTTAATATGTGAAGTGGAGGAATAATAAATAGTAAAAGTAAATGTTGTTTCCTTTGGTATTTCCATCAAAGGAGAGGTACATAAAACTAAGGTATCATCAAGTAAAGAGAGAGGTGTTGTTGATTCCTTCATTTGGGTATCCAAAGGAATAGGAGGTGAGTTCACCACTTCCATAAGTGAAATGGAGGAAGAGGTGGTTGAGGTAATTGTCTCCCCAAAAATGGGATTACTAATAATAATTTTTATTTTATGTGCCTCATGAGAGAGATGATCCAGGTGTGTTGTCATAGTGATGGGTAGAAGAAGCATGATTGGGAAAAGGTTTGTGGAAGATGTCAAAGGAATGATTAGGAGATACATTGGGATTATCAAATGCATGTTCTCCATTATCAATTAAGATTTATACAAGACTTTTTAAGGTATTGTATCTACTAACATCATGTCTTATAACTTAGTGAAAGGAATAATGGTTATTCTCATTGTACCAACTAGGCATGGGGTGAGAAGCATCATATTTTTGGGGTGGTTTGATAGGTACAAGTTTTAAGAGGTTAGCTTTGATAAAATTTTTCAAAACTAAAGCATAAGACTCCCCTATGGGAGTATATTGTTTCATAGAATCTTGATTTTGGTTCTGGCTTTATTGGTAGGAAGGGTTGGAAGAATTGGTTTGATGGGGTTGGTTGATAGTTGGTGGTGGAGTAGTTTTTAGGACCACTGAGTTTTTGGATGATTTTGTTTTGGTATTAGTATGGTTGAGTTGGTTAGTGGTTTTGGTGTAGTGAGGGTCATTGGATTATAATATAAAATTATTGTTTTGCATTTTTAATTTCCCTTCATCAATGGCTTGGTTTTCAAGTTTACATGCCATGGTGAATGCATCATCAAAATTTCTAAAAGTTTGAACTTGAAGAGTGGGGGAAATATGTTTGGCATAACCTTGAGAGAAGAATTCAATCAACATAGGTTGGGGTAAGGAGAAAGAGATTTGGTTGATGAGACCTCTCCATCTAGCTAAAAAACCAATAATTGATTCATCATCAAATTACTTAATAGAATAGAGGTCCTTAATAGAAACCCTTTTAGATATATTTACTGAGAAATGCTCTAAAAATATTTTGGAAAGTTAGAAAAATGAAAAGATGGAGTGTTTGGTGAGATCACTATACCAATCAAGGGTTGTCCTGATAAAGACATGGGGAAGGTATGAAGGAGGAGAGCATCATCATATACAATAAAATAACAAGAATGATGAAATGATCTTAAATGTTCTTGGGGGTCCTCCTTGCCTTGAAATTTTGAAAACTTGGGTAATTTCCATTGAGGAGGATAATAATGGATATTAACAAATGGATTAATGGGTTCATTATAGATTTGATCGTAGGATAAAAGGTTATGAGACACAAAGATAGATGACTATAGATTGGTCATTTTGTCCATTAACATCTTGACCAAATCTATTTTAGGTTGGGCAGCTACATAATTAGGTGGTAATCTTTGTTTAGGTTGGGTGGAAATAATGTATGGATAAGTGATAGAGGGTAATAAAGAAGCCACATATTGGTAAGTAGTCATAAGAGGTTGGGATGGTACCACATAAGGGTTGTTTGACACAAATGGTTGGGTGGAAGGTGTTATATATCCTTTTGGGTTAGAAACATATTGGTAGGATGTCATGGGTGCTTGTTGGGGGGCTGATATGGGCTGATTTAGAGGTATGTTTGGGTTGGTAGATGGTGGTATAGATGTAGATTGGGTTGGAGGTATGAAAGTGATATTTGGTTTTTAGTGGGTGGTAACTCTAGTGTTAATAGGTGGAAGTGTTTGATGTATGGAAAGCACCAAAATCTAAAGTGGGGTATAAATTGTTGGGCTAGTTAAACTAAGGGGAATAGTAGAAATAGGGGTAGAAGATACTGCCACTATAGAAGGAGTATAGGTAACAAGAGGTAAAGTTGATCTAATGTTAGAGGTATTGGTTGGGGTAGTAGGTGTTTGGTTATTGTTTGGGATGTGGGATGGAGATTGGGGAATGGTAGTATGTGGGATATTGGAAGAAGAAGAGGCTTGAGTGAGTATAGGTTGGGTTGAGGTGGCATCCACCAAAAGATAGGGAGGCATACCATAAGGCGGATCAATAGAAGGAACCAAAGAAAGAGAGGTATGGTTAGATAACGTATTAAGGTAATGCTAAAGAGCCATGGGATTGTTATTAAGAAGGCATCAAAATCTAGTTCACCCTAAAAAATAATTAGAGGCCTAGTAGAAAGGGAAGAAAAATGAGGGGAACCCTCAACATCAAAAGTATACTCCATAGAGGAAGAAGAAGAAAGTGGTTGTTGGTTGGTTTGATTCCTTAGATGTTGTCTAGTAAAGACCGTGAGAGTAATAGAAAAGAAATAGAAAAACTCACAACTCAAACACAAAGCAATAAAAATAAGGAGATCTCAAGGAAATCAAACATACACTAAAATTCATTTAACAACTTAAGATTATTTTTAAATTGCTTGTGGCTTATGCCTTAGAAAGTGTGAACAAGAAATTTGGTTTATAGATCATGTACTAAAGAGGAAATATAAGGTTGTTTTCAAGTTGTGTTTAGGTTCTCAAGAGAGAAATTTGTATTGATATTCAATACATGGCTTGATATTGGGGCCTACCCCCTCACTTCACACACCACAATGATAAGGGTGTCTAGTGCTTAGCCAAAATATACTATATTTTAGATTTTATACTCAACTAAAGAGCTAAGTTGGTTCTCTCCTTGGTAATGATCTCCAAGTATGATTATTAGGAAAGGGTAAGGTTTACCACTAGGTGATTAAATCCTTGTTAGGCCTTATCTCAAGTTGGTTTTGATGTGTTGATTGATTATGTAATTTGGCAAAAGTGTGTGATAACACTAGTGAATGTTATGATTAATTACCTTGTTTTTAAGTTACTGAATGAACTAAAACAAGAAAGAAATAAATATATGAAAAATGTTTATTTTAAGCCCAAAATAAATTTTAGATTTTTTTGGATGAGCATATAATAAAGGAAGAAAAAGGGATTCTAGGTCCCATGAGGTATACCAAAATGTTTCTCTTAAATTTTGCTCATTTCTTAATTTGAAAGCAAGTAAGAAACTAGTAAAAGGGGTGTGTAAAGGAATACTTGGTATAATTATGTGCATGATCCAAATGATGATAGAAACTCCTCTTTATCTTAAAATTAATAACCTATAGATAATAAAGACAATAGAAAAGGGGTTGTTAGCCAAATAGTTGAGTGTACTGCATAGCATGAGCTAGATCCAAAAAGTGTATGCTTGCTAAGAGGCTATCAATCCACTGTTTATAAAAATTAAGGTTATGTAGATGAAAATAAAGAATACTTACATTCAATAACATGAAATTAAATGCATGTAAGAAGAATAAAGTAAAATTATTATTCAAATAAAATGACTAAATGTAGTAAAAGTGGGTCAAAACTCATGCTAAGATAGTTGGGGTTAGGTTTAGAAAATTAGGGAAGGATATATGAATAGGCAGGAACATATAAATCAAGGTTTAGTTCAAGTGAGGCGTTAAAAATATTTTTTTATTTTCAACTATAGTGACCATCAACGGTTGGGTTGACCATCGATGATTGGGTAACCATTGACGGTTGAGGTGAGCATCAGTGGTTGAGCTAACCATTGGTAATTGCTTGTGTGTTTCTAGAAATGATCAAAAGGGAACTATAGATTGGATAAATGGTCAAGTAGGGATTTTAATATAATTCTAGTTAGATATGGGAAGTTGGGAGATAATTTTGATCAGGTTAGGAGGGTTAGAAATGAAATAAAACAAAAAAACAAGTACAAATTTACCTACAACTTGCTAAATTATTAATTATGGAAGTCTAGAGCAATTTAGCCAAAGTGAAAATACTTGCCTCAAGAGAAAATCTAATATAGGTTCATATCTCCATTATTTTTACTTGATTACTAAAGGAAGGTTGGATAATTGTGTGCAATAATATTTGATAGCTTAGATGTGGATCCTCTTTACGAGGTTGATAATTGAGTAGGAGGAAGTTACTAATTGGATAGGGGGATAAATTTGCTATTTATGATTATTTTTAATGGTTTTAAAGTAGGTTGATATTTAGGAGGAATTTTCTCATCTTGTATACAATTATTAATGCTTTAAATGAGGTTGAAGACCTTATCATTGATGGTTAGGATAACCATTGATGGTTAGGCTAACTGTTGGTGGTTGAGTTCCTAGGGAAAAATGGGTGAAGATAGGTTTGAAAAGTGGTTGATTAAAGTGTTTTTCAAAGGTTTAAGTTAGTGAGTTTAGTTAATTAGGTGGTCAACTATATTTAGGGTCAAATAGGGGTCTAAGGCATTTTGACATCTAAAACTATCGTGTGCAGTTTTTGAGTGTATATAGAAAGGTAGGTGTGTACATTATACATTTTTCAAAGGGATTTTTTCCATACCATATATATAAATGGCACCTCATGAGGCACATATTTAATACCATTATATAACATAGTAAAAAAATCAATATTTCTCCCCATTTAAATGATCCTCCCTTTATATACACTTATTATTTACCTAAAATGATGTCATCATAAATATACCACATGAAGTTAAAATTAATATGTTTCATTGTAGTATAGTGCAATGTGTACAAAAACTCTTTTATGAAAAAGCTTTCTTCCCACTTATCATGTAGGTTTTTATGTGTATTTAATAATCTTCTAACTTCTTAATGGGAATTCCTTAGCCCATAATTTTGTACTTAAGATGTTTGGAAATTTCATCTACTTGCTTAATTTTAATATAAATTTCATGTTATCTCCCTTATCTCTTATTCTTGTCACCCTTTCTATGTGCATGAGAGTAAACTTCATCCTCATTCTTTAGAATTAGAACCTTCTTTCATGTATGTGAAAAACTAGGAATGTAAGTAAATTATTTGGTTTCCTATAAAATAATAGTTAACATAGAACAAATTGGCATTAAGTTTAGTGAATGTTTGATGGCCACATCCTTAATAGGTAACCCATGTGGACTAGTTCTCCCCATCTTTATATAATAATAATAATAATAATAATAATAATAGTAATAATAATAATAATAATAATAATAATAATAATAATAATAATAATAATAATAATAATAATAATCCCTCAATATTTTTTCATACTTATGTGTTTTGTGATTTGATTAATTGATGCTAAAATATCCCACACACGATTTCAAAGTTTCACCACACAAAATGTCTCTATAATTATATAATTATAATATCAAGAAGAGGTTACTCCAATCTATTATTTGCTTTAATAACATCACTAGGATCATATCTTTCTTATTCAATGGTGATCATGTTTCCACTCCTCTTTTCATTTTCCATTATCTATTTATAACATATTGATCACCTTCCTCTTTATTACTATATCGCTCATTTTTTAGTGCTCTCTCATTAACTTCTTACTTAGATGTTGAGCTTTTATTGTATTTAAATGGTGACCAATAAACCTTTACTATATTTATTCCTCGTATAAGGATGAAATTGAATCAATATTAATAACCTAAAAATATAATAACTCAATATATTATATTAGACAAACCCTATAGATAGGGTAACACTATACAATGCTCCTTATTATATGAAAGTCACTCCAAACAACACATATTTTTGAGATACCAATACATACAATAATCTTCACTATCTCACACATGCATGGGGGGGGTATTTATATAGATATAAGACCTAGTTACAATAAATATTCATTACTAAATCACCTATCATTATGACTAGATATATGTATTATAAAGTAATCCACCTACCATTTATTTTTAATTAACCCATCCATGCCAAATCATAAATTTCATAGCATATTACATCATAACCTAGTCACATGTGTATATATAATATCATTATAGCATCAATGACCCATATAATCTCACCTAAATACATGTGTATATATAATTCCATTTATATATTAATGACCCATATAGTTTTAATGTGGCATGGAACCTTAGGTACATGACACTCCCTTCAGCCTAAATAATCTTATATTTTTATGTTTCTAATTAATGGTTGTCCAATATCTATCTCATTCATATCCAAATACATGCAATTTGATTGAAAATTTGCATGCCCTAGTTCAAAACCCTTTTTTCCTATTTTGTCTCTACTATACATTTTGGCTCTTCAAATTATCAAATGTCATTATTATATTTAGGGATCATGTATGTCATATTCATATCCTTTGATGATTCCAATATACTTAATGTAATATACCATTTTATCCTCTTCATCAACTCTATCACGTCAAACATACACATACATTTCATATGATGGTGATGTCATATTCTATTATTCTTCTATTTATAATGACTTATGTAATTTTCATTTATTGTGTTCCTCATCTCTATATGCCATTATATATTTATGATCCCAAACACCCTATAAAACTCATGCATATAGATATGTAATTATTTCTTTGTGCACACCCACTATCTTCCTTAGATGGTGCCTTAATCCATATTACTCTTTTTCCAAATTTCCCCACACTATTTATGTGAATGTTCCTCTAGTGTATTTAATACTATTATTAATCTTGTGATTTTATACTCTCATTATTTTTATAGACCTTTATAAAATAATGCATGTTATCTTCCTCGTGAACACTTTCTTTAAAAATGGGTTGTGTTTCATATGCAATTTTTTTTGGTTTCAATCCTTTTATATAACTTTATATAAATTATACATGTTGAGTAAAATGTAACCATTAATAAATAAACTACTTATGCACAACAAAAGTAAAATTAAAATATCCTAACACAATTTAAATTCTCTCACAACTCATATGGTTAAGAGCCTTATTCGGTAAGTTTTATGCTAAAATACCCAATATTGATTGTTTAAGAAAATGGGTTTTTAGAAAGTGGATGCCCAAGGGTCAGGTTGAGATTTCATCCCTGATTAATGACTTTTCTCTTATCTCCTCAAAATAAGAGGATTGTTCTCAAGTTTTTCTAGGAGGGACCTAGTTTCTAGGGAATTTCTATTTATACCTCAAAAAATGGTGTCTAGATGTGGATTTAGAAAAAGAAAATTTTAGTAAAAAACTAATTTGAGTGAAAATTTTTTGTCTTCCACTAGAAGTTTGGGAATAAGAGATAATAGTCAATTATTTTGATTAGTTTATCTCCTTGAATCTAGTCACAAAATTTAGGATAAGAATATATATATATATATATATATATATATATATATATATATATATATATATATATATATATATATATATATATATATATATATATAGACACACACACACACACACACACACACACACACACACACACACACACACGTATCCTAGATTTTGTGAATGATTCAAGGATATCCTAGCCTTTGTAAAGTTAAGGCCTAAATTTGGAAAAAGCATTCAAATTATCAGATATGAAAGCTTTCCTTATCCTTTCCCAATATACCATAAATAGGGACATTAATTTAATACATATCCTCTTAGAATCATGAAAACTATTATTAGAAGAGGAGAGAGCATCTATGACTCCATTTCTTCCCAAAATGAAGGGATTGTGGCCAATGGGAACCCCTTTTTAGATAAATGGGGTACCCCTCTAAAAAAAATTAGATCTAAAGTTTCATGTGGATCAAATCTTATTACTTTTGGTCCCAAATTATGTGTAACCGTTTACCCATATTTTCCTTGGTCTTATGAGTGATTTTTAACATTTGTGAAACATAATTGATTTCCATTGAGATCCCTTTGGTTGTTTATATTTCCATTAATGTTTCCCTTCTATGTATTAAATCATAATCCTCCTCATGCTTAGAATTTATTGTGATTAATACTATTTTAAAGATATAAAGGTATACAGGTCATCCTAGAATGATGTCATTCTATATTTTTAATTGGTGTTTCACGAAACTTAGATGATAGGTAGGTGAGATTTTAATTATTTTCATGGTATTTATTTTAACTTAGTCATTTTTCATGAATATAATAAGATATCCTAGTGAATGATAATGTGCTATATGAAATATATCATAAATACTAGTCTCTTAGGGGTGTTAGAGTTTTAATGTCCCCAAGAGAGCCTAATGAATGATAAGGTACCACATAGAAGTTGTCAAACATGCCAGTATCTTAGGGTGTTAGATTTGTTAGAGCCTTGGGAGAGCCCAATGAATAATAAGGAAACATGTGGAAGATATCATACATACCAGTCTCCCAAGGGTGTTATAACTGTAAAATCCTTAGGATATCTTGATGAGTGAAAGGTGCCATATCAAAGATATCAAATCTACCAATGTTATAAGGGTTTTAGATTTTTGAGAGCCTCAAGAGAGCCTAGAAAATGAGAAGGTGCCACATTGAACTTCCATAAAAAATTATAAAAGGGGTCTTAGGAATGTTACAATTAGGTAAGAGATTAAGTATGGTCATAACCAAGAACCAATCATGGTGTATCATGCAATGTTGATAAACATAGATAGTTGAGTCCAATACTCAAAGAAATAAAAGGAGGGTAGGCTAGTTTCATTTAGTTGTCATATCTTGTAGGTGAGGTAACACATCAATATATGGCATGTGGCTTAACTTGGAGGCACCAAAGCAAAAATTATGGTTGTATTACATATATTCCTACCATGCCCCCTACATTAACTAATTTGGGTAATAGGGTTCTAATTAGATAACTGATAAATGTCCAATCACAATCACAAAATATAAATTGGGGATCCTTTTGAAATTATCTAAGTTAATGATAGATTAAGGAATGATTGAGTGGGTTATGCCATAAATCCAAATTCTAAATTACCCATGATGAGCTATTAAAAAATAATGAATGTGGGGGATCTTAACAAAGCCCTTTAATTCCTTAGATCAGTTGAACTTATCATTACCATTCAAAATTCCCAAGAATCCTTGTCCATAGTTCCTTCTCATGATTTTAATGATTCTATTAATCCAAGAACTTGGTGATAAGATATATCCATATCATAATGGAAATTTCATCTTCAAACCTGAAGCTTGAGCCTGAGTACTGAGACACTACCTTAATACCAAACCTAGTGCCATTTGATTAGTATAAAAAATTAATCAAGGTAATTAAATGTGTATATTTCCACCTCGGAGGTTGATTAGAATGAGACCAAGTATCTTGATGATATCATATTACTAGGGAGGTTTGAATTAAATAAGGTTATATCCAATCTAGAAGTGTTCCCATACATATACCTCTTCAGTAATTTATTGTAGACATCTAAGCAGATTCAGTGAGGAGCTCATGATCTAGTTTATTCTACCAATTTGGTGAACCTGGTCATAGATATATTTAGGGATTCTTTTAAGTAATACTATAACCTCATGGATTACACCATTATTCATGATCAAAGTATAATAAATGCATGGGCCAATTCTCAAGAGATTAATGAGGTTCTCATAGACTGGGTAATCAACCAAGAATGATGAACCAATAAATAAAATATTGACACTTGTTATATCCACCTCTTTTAGAAGGGGTTTTGTGTGAAGATGCCCCTAAAGATCACCTATTCAAGGCCTATGACACCATGCATGTAAACATGTTATGGGTGCCCTTATTAAGCATGTATCAAAGGGGAGGAGGTCCCAAACTTTGGTAGTGTAATACACTTTAATATTATCAATACCATCTCATAACATCAAAATGAAGGTAACTTATACATAATTTCCTACATCATAGATAAAGTCTATACCACCTTATCATTTGGTAGCTTGAAATTCCCACCCTATGTTACTATGATATTTTTAACTCATGTCATGTTTTAAATTTTATAATATCACCACTACCAAATTCACATAAAATATTTGTGAGCATTTCTTCCTTATGGTTTACCAAGCCATCAATGAGAAACCCACACCATGACTTTTTGAAGAGATAAGGAGGTTTTTATTCCCCATTGGAGATTACTGGTATTACTAAGACAACATAATAATTAGGGTGTAAGGTATTTAAAAATCCCATATCCTCTTATCCTATTAAGTCCTAGATCATATTATTGAGTAATAAATTACTCATTAACTAGTCAAAGGTGTCATGGGGTTATTGACTAGCCACCAACAAAAAGTGTGCCTAGAATTTAAAATCATCATATACCACCATGAGCATAAGAATATGACTTAAATGAGGAATACAAATACCAAAATAAATTACTACATCTTGAGAAGGGAAGAGAATAGATATTGGGATCCTTGTAAGGTCATCTATGACCATGTGGTGAAACACATGGCCTAGCTTAACATCACTTACCATCATGATCCCCATGATGATGAGGTTAACCTAAAATTGGTTGATAAAAATGAAGTATTAGCATAAGTTGAGGGGGAAAATAAGAAGGGAATGCATGCCCTATCTAAGCCATGTACTAAAGAAAGACTTGTGCCACATCCACATCCAACTCTACCCTAGCCAACCTTGGGGATCACACCATCTCAACTAGAATGTGATGTCTAATAAATTATTCCCCATATCTCTAAGAGGATCATACAAGGGATTCTGCCATTTTTTCCTTCATGATCTCTACCTCTTAAAAAATTGGTCCTAACTCTTCCACCTACACAACCACAAGTCACTTAGCCATAAGTAGTATAGGTGATACACTTTTGTATTAACAATAGTCTCAAAGTAATCTCATAGAAATATAAATAACATGCACCACTTGAGATCCCTTCCCCAATTGGTGCCATCCATTAATAACCCATGGGGGGGCACCAAAAATTTTAACTTTTCCCACCAGACATATCCAAATGGTATCTCCCTTAGTTCATATCTCACCCACTCCCAAATTCATTTAGGCCTCCTTAGCTTCATCCATGTTTAACATTATAACTTTCCAAACCCCCTACTCAGCCCATTTATCCCATGGGAGTCCCCACACCCCCTATTTAGTATTCAAGTACCTTAGTTGCATGGACCCCATAAATTTTAGTATTAACCTTAGTTTAGGTTAATTATACTATTTTGGAAATTATTTAGACCTTAGTGGCCCTAGTTTTATAGCACCAACATATGTTGTGGCTACCTAGTCAGTACCCCCATTAGTCACTACTCCAACATGTATGCCTCCTAGTGTCCCACCATGATATTTTATATGGCCACCTCATTGATGAGTGAAACTATGTACATAATTTGGGTGATCCCTAGCATTTTTCCCCCTATAACCACTCCTTCAGTTCCCTAGTCTATTCCAACAATAATAATCACTTTGTCCCCTTCTACTACTATAGCTCATATTAGCCTAATCATAATGAATAAATGTTTTAAAATGGAAACTTATATGGCAAAAGGACCAACTAATCTAGGCAAAAGGACCAAGAAAAAGCCAAAGGTGTATCCCTTGTAGTTCCTTATTCAATTTTTGATTACTCCCCATTACACCTCTATTCATATCCCCCTTGGTTCCAAAATCCTAGTTTTACATCATCTTAAAAACCAAAGGATTCAGCTTTAACCAGTTAATTTCCTCATTTTGATTAAACACACCTCTTATGGGTGCCATTAATATCCACATCTAAATCACCCATGACTAATGACAATACCAATTATTCCCCTGGGCTACCTCATTCATGATCCTCATTTTCATCCCATACCTCTTCCACCTCTATCCTTATTTACACATAATATCTCCTCTAGATAGGGCTTTGCCTTCCATTTCAGTTGTTTCCACCTCTTATATTATACATTTTAGCATCTTGGGGACATTTGTGGAACCAAAATATGTCAAAACCATATAATCGTTAGGATCACAAATATTAAATATGATATACCATGGATATAAAAAAATTTAATGAAAATTCAATAGGACTTCAAAGAGTATGAAGAGAGTGTTCATGTAGACCTTCACTCAAGAGGGAAATCTTATAGTCTAGACAACCAAGCATGGTCTCTTCTCCCTAGTTGAAATTAGGATGCCTAGTGGAAAAGATAAAGTGGTTGAGTATATATTGTTAATGATTTTAGTTAAAAATAAGCTCATGAAGAAGCTAATGGAGGATATGGATGATCAAATACATGTATTTAGATCACATATTTGGAGGACTTTCCTAGTAGAACTAGTTAGTAGAGTTAAGGAGGCCCTTTTGTAACTCTTCATATCCCTTGGATAAGTGATCAGATTACTAACCATGATTAAATAAAAACTCCAATGTGTTTAATCATAATTAGAGAGAGCTACTCACATGTACATCAAATGCAAAAGGCTTAATGTGGTTCTTGACAAGGGCATGTTGCCAATATTCAAGATCATGCCTATGGTAGACTTAAACCTATAGCATAATTATGTTGGAACATGAGATAATTGATTAAGGAATAGCTGACCTTAACATAAATAATTATCTAACCTCTATAAAAGGGTAGGGAGAAAGTGTTAACATAATTTAGGGAGGTTAAAGTACTATGGTATTCCAACTAAATGGTACCTTGTTGGACATATGATAATTTGAATTATATCTACATAAATTTAACTAGGTCATGAGAATAAAAGTGGTGAAGGATAACAAGGTTTGGGCCAAGGTAGTTTTAGATATATCAAACTGTTCAATGACAAGTATCAACCAAGTGTCCAAAATAAAGATCTCCCTTGATGCCCCACTCTAGGTGCACTAGTGGTTTTTAGCCTAAGTTGGGGTGATATTTAAAGATCCTCCCATGAATTTTACCAACATATACAAAGAGTTTGACTTAGATTCTATTGCATTGGTAGTTGAAGAGGCACATCCCAAGTAATTAGGGAGAGTTCCCCGTAAAATTTTCTCTTGATTCTTTTTTGGTGGGTCCTAGGGATTATGTTTTGCCTATTTCTTTATATGATATACTTTTAAGTAAAATTTAATTGTAATCATTATAGGACATGATGTCCCAAAATGAGAACCCATGCTACTTGAATACAAACATCATATCTCCTATAAAATTTATCATTTTGTATTTTGAAAGGTCAACATTTTTTTCATGTAGCCAAAACTCTATTGAAATTAATGTAACTTTTTCTACTTTTCTCAATAGTGTTTTTATTAGTGTAGATGTCATCCACTAATTCCTATGTTTTATGAATTCATTCTAGTTCTAAATAATTGATAATTCATTAAAATAGATATGATGAATGTATTAATTATAATATTCCTTACTATTCTAATTATTTAGGAACTTTCATCATTTTCTTAAAAATATTCATTAGTCTATTCATTAGTCTATGTGTTTTATGTTTCAGAATAACTTTTAAGGTCCAATGATATTTACTAAAATCCCCTCTTATGTGTCTATATTCAATGGAGAGTTCATATATTTAGCATTCTTAATTCATATTTAGACCCCTTCCTTGTGTGTTGATAATTTTGAGATCCTCATGAAACTTTTTGCATAGTGGTATAAATGTGGTTAAGCAACTACTCACCCTTGAAACATTGGCATCTTATAGGAACTAATAATATATTTTATAACTTAACTTACCCTTTATTTTTATGTTTTATTTTAAACCAAATAGTCTTTCCCATTTACTTAGAATCTGGTGAAGTGAAGCCCATCATTGATTATGATTGAAATTGGTTGAACTAGGTGTGAATTACATCTCTATTAAATTGAGTATTGGATCCTTGGTGGAATAATTTTATCTATCAAATATTTATTTAACATAGGCTATATCATGGATCCCAATACCTATAACATGTACCCTAGGTTGTTCTAACATCAACCCTAAAATGGGAGGATGAAAATCCCTTATTGTCCCAAAACCCTCTCTAAGAACTTAATAACATAGGTGTTTCTTAGAGCAATATCTTGGACTAGATAATAATTAGTGATAAAAGGAGGGAATTATTAATATTAGTTTTAACCCATTATTTTACCCATTATAAATCTATATCCTACTATGTGGATCACTAGATCTAGGTCTGGTCATGACAAATTGATTATTTCTCCTTTGAAATTCCATAGGAGGGCCTAATTTATCATAAAAAGACCTAGGCCTAAAGTTTTTCACACCAGATCATCCTCCCAATCTAATATAAATATACCACAACTAATGTTTTACCCCATGACTTAGTTGGGTCAGTTATTTATTTTCCTAGATCCATTCATGACCTTCTCAGAAACCTAGAAATGTAACTCCAATGTTTCACACATAGTATGGGGTAGATGGTCAAGAAACATGTGACTTCATATAAGACTACCCTCAAACTCTTGAATGTTAAACATGAGGATGTGTCTTAAAATATATTTCCATTTACTTTTATGGATGTATCCTATAATTGGTTCCTTGATCTCCCTAAATACTCTATCGTGGTGTGGGAAAAACTTAGCAATACCTTCTTGGCTCAGTTCAATCATGTGATTAAACCCAATGCCTTTAATTAGTAGTTTGCTATATTAAGATGTAACCAAATGATCCCATAAAAAATTTCAATGTTATATTCTAAAATATGTATATCCATATCACCGTACTTTATATACCTGATGCTCAACTAGTACTTGAAATGTATAATAACTACTTGGACCCCTAAAATTCCATGATTTTAAGACAAGATCCCCTAGTAGTCAAATAACCTTGGCTTATATTTAAGTTATTAAAGTGTAAAAATATAGTAATCCCAAAGGTCAAATGTTATAATCCATTCTAAATACATTTCTAAGCTTGCCTTCCTTAAACCTTCTTCCCAATGTGAACCAAAATGTCTCGATGCTCCAACCCATACCAGTGATAAATCAAATTCAGTTGAGACATTTTTCACCCAACAAAAATCTCCTTAACCTAATAAAAATAAATTATCACCTCAATATTAAAATTAAGTGCTAATTCATACTATGAATAATGTCTAAAGCATACCCCATGAGTCTACCAAGAATGAGTTGGATGCCATCCAACATATAATGCAGAGGCTAAACAATGATTTATTAAGTCTATAAAAATAAATGGGAATGATAGTGGTGAATTATATAACACAAAAATTACCTATTAGAGATAGCATATCCTATAATATCCATAAGAACCAGCTAGCCCTCCCAAACAGGTGCTGAGTGTAAAACATCACCCATTATGGGGAACTTGAATGCATAGACTTATATAGTGATTTCAATATTCTCCAAAGGGAAATGGAAGAAAATGATGTGGTCCTAAACCACCTAGAAGACCCTAGTGTTACTATACCCCCAAGCATAATAATGGTTTAAAATACCATGGATTTCCCTATCTATGATTATAACAAGATGAAATAGGCTAAAATTAAGGTGCAAATCATATGATAGTTCGAAAGGAATAACTATGTCCTAAGGAACCAAACATGATTAAAACCCCTAACTACCTCCACTCCTATAAATAATGATGTAACCCCTCATGACCCCAAGAATAATAATGATGCACCACCTCAAAAATCTATCAAGCCTAAGGCCAACATAGATAATCAACTTTTCCCAATAAAAAAAAGCTACAATATAGTGGATAATATGAAGAATATTAAGGTTGATATCACACTTCATGAACTAGCTCAAATCACTAGGTCGAGATACCTCTTATTCAAATCACTCACTGAGAGATCAATCAATCTAAAACAAAAGGTTTAGCACACTAATGTGGTAATCCACAAAATTAAAAATAAGGTTCCCCCTTTTCTCCTCATATTCTAACTATTTAGAAAGAACCTACATAATTATTTAGTCAACTTAGGAGAATCAACCAATGTGATGCTCTTAGTAATTTATGAGAAGTTAGGGTTGGTCCCTATTAATTTAGATAAGATAGTAATCTAATTAGATAAATTTTAGGTTAAATAGCATTCACATGTAATTGTAATCTGATCCTAGGATCTCATAGTTCATAGATATCTAAGTTATGGAAATACCCAAGGCCTAAAAAATGCTCCTTAGTAGAGACTAGTCTAAAAATTTAAATGGATACATGCCAAGAAAATATTTTCATATTTGGATACCTTGGATGGGTATGGCCAACCAAATATGGGTAGATAGTGAACCTAGAATGAATCACATGATCATAGAATATAATTCCATGAATGAAAGTTAAATCCATCATTCTCAGACGTAGGAGTCTACACCCTATATATAAAACCATCTAAGATGAAAATGACCATGATCCTGAGATGTTAGGTTTATATTAACTATACTTTGACAAGGCCCATTCTAAGCAATGTTATATGGCAAGAGTCCTTCATATTGACCCAAAGGGGAAAATACAGTCTCTTATAAAATACAATTCACCTATACTTACAACCTAGTAGAATATGAAGGCTTGATCATTAGGTTTTAATTTGGATTGAAACATAGAATCAATGAGATAAAGATATTTGGGGACTCTAAACTCATAATAGACTAAGTTAGGAATAAATTCTAATGTAAACGCTCATATCTTACAAAATAAAAATAATGTGCATGGGACTTAATAGAGATGTTCACTACATTTAATGTTGTTCCTATTCCTAAAGAGGGAAATGAGGTGGATTATATATTGGCAACTACCTTTACAAATTTAGCACCCTTGGATAACTAAGGGTTACAAGAGTTTTCTATTAAACTAGTCACATGCCCTTCAGTCCTAGATAATAGCATAAACTTTCAAGTCTTTAAGAACAACCAACATGTTTTAGAGTTCCTTGATAGTAATAGATTATTTTAAGTCCAAGTCATAGATGAGGCTAAGAGCTATGCCCCTAGATATGAGGATTATGACTAGGATGGCATCATGAACCTCAAAGACAATTGATTCCTAAAAGGAATGATTACCCTAAAGTGGATGTTTAACTTGGATGGACCTGTTGGCTCTTCTAGCCACTCATAGTCCCTATGAAATTTTCGCATTTTGAGAGGCTATTTATTTTCAAAAATTATTTCAATACCCTTTTTTGTAAGCATCTCATGATGGATAGGTATGTTCAAAACTAGGTATGCATGAGTTTCTCGTAATTTTGATTTCCTTAAAAGAGTCTTCTATTCTTTTACATAAGTCATTTTATGTCAAGTCTTTAAGGAATTACTTAATACATAGTATGTGTCTTAAATCTTGTTGAAGTCTTAGTTCACCTTGTCTAGAGTCATCTCAGTGAAGGCAACACAACTCTTGGTTTGAGGTCCAGTTATGGAATTACATGAATAATTAAAAATTGTACTAAAGGGTGTAATCCAATGGTAAAAGAGGTCAAAAATGATCTTATAAGGCATATCAAAGTCATGAATACACTCAAAGGGGTATCCAAAGTACATATGAGGGTGTAAAAGGTCAAAATGCCTTATTATTGAACCATTTAAGTCATTATTTAGAAATAGATCTCTTCTAATGTCTTGTAAAACCATATAATTCTAAAATACCCCTCCATAAACTCCACTAATTTGTACAAACAAGTTAAAACGGCATTATAAACTATTTTTTCCTTTATTTTGCCTTTTTGTGGTTTTTATTCCTTTTCCAACATGGGAAAGTGACTTTAACTACCCAAAACCATTTCATCTCAGCTTAGATATGGATTTTTCATGGTTGCTAAAGCATTTTTTAAGGGTTATTCAGTTCCAAGGAGGTTTATTCTTGGATACAAATTATTTATTCTAAAAAAAGAGCAAAAAAAAATATTTTAAACATGAATATTTATGTGAGATTGAAGGTTTTAAAGAGGCTTTATTTAAGATTATAGAATTGTAAGGCCACTTTTTTGGGAAGATAAAGGTCATAATAAGTCACTCACATCATGTACAAGCTATCATTGTTCTTTAGGGATAATATCCATGTTTAAGACCTTGAAAACAAGCCAAAATTAACCAAGGAACTTATTTACAACCCTTTATAGGCTAGTTTTTAGGATCTAATAGAAACATTGAGGATATGCATGGGCCTTTTAAGACATTTACATATGGAGAAGGAAGTTGTGAAGGATATATCCTAAGTGTTAGGATAGATAAATATTCAAGCAAGGCTATGAACAATCTTTAAGAAGTTGAAATAGTCTTAAATGATCAATAAAAGAAAGGTTTAGGAGTTGATCTCATTTCTCCTAGTTCATGGTAGAGAATGTCTCATAAAAGATGTTAATAAGTATATGAGGCACCATTTGGATCCATCAATCTTGACTGAATATATTTAAAACATATAGATCCATTAAAAATTTCAATGATGGACTTAAAACCCTCTAAAACCCTAAGAGCTTGTGGGTTGCATTATCAAATTTTGGTGATTTAGTAAGTGAAATGGGTGATAATAAGGGTTATAATGTTATGCCTATATTCTCATGAATTTTTCATATGAGTCTCTAGTTGTGGTATGGGATATGTTTCAATTTTAAGGGGGTTTCAATCTTGAACATGTCTACATAGGCATGTAAACACATAATTTGTAATTTCAAATGCATTAATTGATGTTACTCTTGATAAAATTATGTTCAATAAAGTCCAATGATCCCATATAAAAAATCAAATACCATTCCAATCATGGTTTAGGATCATAAGTTCTCAAAATAAAGGGTTTTAAGGGTGATTAAAGTTTAAGAAAAAACCTACAAGTCTATAAGTTAACAATAAAGGTTTACAATTCATTTTGTTGATATCATTGAAGGTAAATATGCATACCAGATATATAACCCCACCACCTTTCATCCAAGTCCATTTGGATGGAGTTTCATACCTAACAAATCCACCTTAAGGATTATGAATGAGGTTTTTTAAATAGGGAAGATTATGTAGGCTTACATATCTAGGAGTGAAATTTTTAAGGAATTTTAAGTGTTCTTTACTTAATAAAAGAGTCATGAATAATCCTAATAATCATACCCTAACTCTTAAAATTATACAAGTAAGTAGAATATGAATCAAAGACTATTATTTCTATAATTGTAGGGTTTTAGAGGAGGTTACAACCTTGAATGTGCTTACACTAATCTACAAATTAGATGAAGATTTATAGTAATTTTTGAGGTGTTTCCTTGAGGATGGATCTTAAAACCAAGCCCAAAAACTCTATTTCTTAATATTCATATCATCTAAGTAGGATATTGATCTCATAAAAGTCACCTTCAGGATAAAATATAGGATATTTCAAGCTTTAATTTAGATTGGTTGTAGGTAAGAATCAATCTTAAAAAGTGTCTCAAGGAGATAATATCCCTCTCAAAGCAAGTTTATAAGAAAATAAACATTCCTAAGATCATCTACGTAATGTGTTACAAGATCAAAGTACCAATGATTACCATTATAAAGGAGGTTTAATCATAATAAGTGGCATTCAAGATTGCATATTCAGGGGTGAGTCTCAAAGCATGTTAATTTTTTTTCCTTAGTGGAGGGTACTATTTTAGATATATTTCACTTACATTATTGAATGAAAGAGAAAATAAACTCGAAAAGGGTATGGTATAAAAACATGATATGTTTTGTGCACATTGATATAGATGAGTGTAGATACTCCTCTTTGGCTTGAGAGGAATGACATAGATGGTTATGGTGACCATCAGTGGTCAAGGGTCAAAGGAAAATTTGGGTAAAAAATGTGGGCTAGTTATTGGATCACTCTAACTTGGGTTTGTAGTTGAAAGGTCAAGTTTGGTCCCTAAGGGGGTATAGGGGTGTTTTCAACACTTAGAACCATAATGTGTGGCTTTTTAGTGTCTATAAGTACACATATAATCCAATAATCACCTTCCTATGTCCAAGATCACAAAGACATAGGTGTATGTTCATAAAGGAATAATTTTTAAATATTTGAGATAATATTAGTAAGTTTCAAGCTTGGTTATAAGAGTCTTGTAGGATGCAACAAGAATAATGTTTCAATATGTTTTCAATATTTCAAACCTTGAGTAGGCCTACACATCTTCTAGGAGGTCTGTAATTAAAATATTTTATTGGTGACTTACTAGAGTCAAGATCTTATTCATGCATTTTGATTTTATAACCACTCTTAACAACTCCATTTTGGAAGGATGGATATTTTCAATCATGGGTGATGAGATTATAAATCAAGATACCAATGCTACAACAAAATATTTAAGACATATTATAATTAATAAAATACCTTAGATATGATTGTATATTTGTAATCATAGAAGGCCATATTACCATGAACATGTCTACAAGTAAGTTCACAAGATTTTATGTCACAAGATCTCCATTTAATCATATTAACAATACCTTTAAGTTTTCCTTGATATGTTGTCTGATATAGGGGCTTGTAAGAAGTAAGAAAGGATTTATGGATCACCAAGACCTAAGATATGGTATAATTTTTGATGATGTAAATATATTATCAAGGTAGACTATTAAAGGTTATAAATATTAAAACTATGTAATCATCATAACTATCTTAAAATTCTCTAGGAATTCATGCATCTACAAGCCTATAGGCTCTTGTAGTACCCCAATTACTAATTTTAATAAATTTTTGTGTCTATTTGGTATCTTCAAAAGGCTTAAATATTCTTGTACAATTCCCAAAGTCTCAACAACGATTAGGAAACCTGTAAACCTATGCAAGGAGAAGGCATGATAACCTAGATTCCAAGGATTTTATTGTTTTCAAGATCCTCTAAACACATAAAATCTATATAGGTTGATGAAAAATGATGGAAAAAAAATAAGCGATTTAAAATACATTATATTTAATGATAAAATTTTTCAAGTTTATGAGACTTTGCATGCAATATAATGGAGCTTTCAAGTATGTTTTATGATCTCAATGTTACTATAATAACACTATAGGCCTATAGGTATTTTAGTAAATTTTATTAAGGCCTTGATATGGGTAATATTATATTATAATCAAGGTATAAAACCATAGGATGGTGGATGAGTAAATCTTTTCAAGGTAACAGGTGTGATCAATGCATCTATACCTCATACCAAAACAAGTTGTAAAGCATAGTGATGGGGTTCCTAAGGAATTATTAAATGTTAATTTACCATAAATAACCATTAATTTTTTTTTAAATAAGTATATTAGACACAATTTAGACTCATAAATCTTTATTGAAGAGATTCAAAACATGTAGATCCATTCAAAATTTTAATGATTGCTTTAAATCCCTCTAAAAACCTAAGAACATGTGGGTTGCATTCTAGAATTTTGTTGTTTGACTAAGTGAAATGGGTGATAATAAATGTTATAATGTTATTATTATATTTTCATTAAGTTTTCATAAAATTTTCAAGTTATGGTAGGGGCTATGTTTCAAGTTTAATGGGGTTTCAATCTTGAACATGCCTATATAGGCATGTAAACACATAATGTGTAGTTTCAAGTGCATTAATGGATTTTAATTGTGATAAATTTAGATTAAATAAAATAAAATAATTCCATATCAAACATAAAATACCATTATAACAATGTTGTAGGATCATAAGTTCTCAAAATATAGGGTTTTAAGGGTGATTCAAGATTAAGATGAAACTTACAAGTCTATAAGTCAATAATAGAGGTTGAAATTCATTTTGTTTCTCTCATTAAAGGTAAATACTCATAATATATATATACAAACCCTACCCATTTCATATAATTCCATTTTTATGGATTTTAAAACCTAATAAATCCACGTTCAAGGATTCTTAATGAGGTGTTTCAAATAGGGAAGATTGTGTAGGCCTACATATCCAAGAGTGAAGTTTTAAAGGAATTTTAGGTGTTATTAAATTAATAAAAGAGTCTTGAATAATCCTAATAATCCTCCCATAACTATTTAAATTCTCTAAAAAATTGAAATATGCATCAAATATTATGAGTTCTATAATTTTAGGGTTTAAGAGGAGGTTTCAACCTTGAATGTGCTTACACTGATCTACAAATCAAATAAAGTTTTTTGGTAATTTTTGAGGTATTTCCTTGAGGATGGAGCTTAAAACCACGACTAAAAACTTTATTTATTAATATTCATATCATCTAAATAATATATTTATCTCTTAAAAGTCATATTTGGAATAAAATATAGGATATTTCAAGCTTGAAGTTAGATTGGTTTTAGGTAAGAATCAATTTTCAAAATTGTCTCAAGGTGATAATTTCCATCTCAAAGCAAGTTTATAAGAAAATAAACATTCCTAATATCATATATTCAAGTTGTTTCAATCTTAGAGTGCCAATTATTACCATGATAAAGGATATTTAATCCTAATACATAGCCTTCAAACTTACATGTTGAGGGGTGAGGCTCAAAGCATATTATGTTGTTTTCCTTGAGTGGAGGGTACACATATAATAAAATAATACCATTCATATGTCCAATATCATAAATAAATAGTTGTATGTTCATAAAGGAATAATTTGCAAATATTTGAGATAAGATGAGTAAGTTTGAAACATGGTTATAAGAGCCCTGTAGGAGGCAACAAGAATAAGGTTTAAATATATATTCAATATTTCAAACCTTGAGTATGCCTACACATCCTCTAGAAGGTCTATAATAAAAATATTTTCTAGGTGATTCACTAGATTAAAGATATTATTCATGTATTTTAAGTTTGTAACCAATTTTAATAGCTCCATTTTGGAGGGATGGCTATTTTCAAGCATGGTAGATGAGATTTCAAATAAAGATACCAAGGCTATAGTAGAATATTTAAGACATAATAAAATTAATAAAATACCTTGGATATTCTTGTAGGTTTGTAATCCTAGAAGGAAAATCTTCCATGAACATGTATTAAAGTAAGTTTAATATATTTTATGTCTTAGGGTCTCCATTTAAGTAGATTAACAAGACCTGTAAGTTTCCCTTGACATGTTTCCTCATGTAGGGGATTATAAGAAGTAAGAAAGGATTTATGGATCACCAATAACTAAGCTATGGTCTGATTATGGATGATGCAAATATTTTATCAAGGTATACTGTTAAAGGTTAGAAATATTATAGGCATGCAAGCATCATAACTATCTTCAAATTATCTAGGAATGCATGCATCTACATGTTTACAAGATCTTAAAGTACCCCAATGAATAATTTTTGTAACTTTGTGTGTCTATGTGGTATCTTCAAAAGGTTTAAACATGCTTGTACAATGCCCAAAGTCTCAATGGGGATTAGAAAACCTGCAAACCTATGCAAGGAGAAGGTATGATAACCTAAACTTTGAGGATTTTAATGTTTTCAAGATCCTCTAAACACCTATAATCCCTATAGGCTGATGAAAAAAGATGGAAATCCAAAATATGGGATTTCAAATATATTGTCTAATTATAAAATTTGTCAAGGTTATGAGACTTTATGTGTAATATAATAGATCTTTCAAGTATGTTTTATACTCTAAATGTTATTATAATGACCCTATAGGCTTGTATGTATTTTAGTAAAATTTATTAGAGAATTGAGCATGATAATATGTTATTATAATCAAGGTAAAAAACCACATGATGGTTGATGAGAAAATATTCTCAAGGTAATAGGTGTGATGAGTACATCTATACCTCCTACTAAACTAAGTTGTCAAGCATAGTTATGGGGTTCCCAAGGAAGTATTAAATGCTCTTCTATCATAAATCACTATTTAAAATGTCTATAATCTATTCATAGGTGAATTTTAATAAATTTCAAGATGTTATAATGCCAAAATAATGTTTCTAGTCTACAAATGACTTTCATGATTAAAATCATGTTCTCAAGCTCCTCAAGAGCATGCATAGTTCTAAGTGACCTTGAATGAGTTATCCCTCATATCAATCCATGATATTTGAGAGTTTTAAATCTTAAATGGGGATAAAAAAATTAAATTTATGGAATATATAGTGTCATTCATTATCTTTTACAAGATAGAAATAATATTGACAATGTTTCTTGAGTACAAATTGGTATTATGATTATTAGTTATGAAGAGTCTTAATCCATCATTCAAGATTACCATAGGTGGTATAATGATTAAAATATGAAGATAAGAATGTTTAAATCCATAAATAATTATATAAATCTTCACAATAATTCACCAAAAATAATACATTAAAAAACACCACTCTCGCATCTGTGTCTGGCTACACCATTTGCCTAGGGTTTTAGGAGCCAAGAAATACCTTGTATATTTTTTTCTACCCAATCAGAATTGATGAAAATATAAGTGAAATAGTAAACATAATTTTCTAAGTGTGAGATGTGGTTTCAAGGTGACAGGGTATCTTCAAGATAGGTATATGAGTTTCATACCTATAGATAAGGAGCACACAATCTAGACCCTACTAATGGTGAATTTTGGTTTATTAAAAGACAAAGATGGTTTAGAGATGAAATACCAAGTGGGTTGACATAATGATGATATCCATAATAATCATAAGGCATATTCACTAATTTGAAGACCAAGAAAAAAAATATAATGGATCATAAACCTTAACATTGCTTGGAAACTTGTGTTTCATCTTTCAATAGAACAATATAATATCAAGCAAAGAAGACCAAGAAGTCTTGAGGAATAAAGTGTAGGTTCAAGGTCATCACAAACTTGGATGATAAAGGTAAGATATTTACATGTTAAATATTTAAGATGTATGGTATTTGAGTCATCTTAAAGAGTCTTGATGATAGATTGAACTTGAAGAAAAGCTCATGTAGGCTTGTTGGTTGAAAGTGGGATGTCATTGTGTTTTGAATGTTTCTCTTCTCATGGAGATTATTCAAATGAGCTCAAGATTATCTATTTTTTCTAATAGGTTTTTACAACTTAAATAGGATAGATTATTTAAGTCATAAACATGTTACAATCTTCAAGGAGTCTTCTCACTTGGGCAAGATAATAACACAATCCTTAAAGCTCATCAAAAGGGATAATGAATCAATCCTAATGTGAAGAAGATAAAACTAATCTAAAAAAATCCTACAAGTAGTGATGAGGGAATATTCAAGAGGTCTTGGATTATAAAATTCATGTTTGAGAACATCATATGTTTGAAGGACTATTAATCAAGTTCCCATACAATATTGTAATGCTAGATGAGAGGATTTACAGGTCCTGTAGACCCAAACCATAGATTTTTAAGATTATTAGACATTTAAGGCCTATAAAGACATTAAAAACATAGAGACAAGGATTTTTTGGACTCTTCAAGAGAGATATTATACCTATAACTACCATAAAATCTCAAGAATTTTCTTGTGAATAAGAATAGATAATTTTAATGAAAAGAACAAGTTGGAGTCCATGTTTAAGAACTCTTTGGAATTGAGAATGTTCCTCAAGAACAAGGAATTATTGAGGTATAAAACCACTCAAGAATCATTCCAATACAATAAGAGTACAATATGGATATGATCAATCTTGATAAGTCAAGCTCAAATCTCTCAAGGAGCATCAATCCTTCCACCTTCTTTAAAAGTCACTAAGTGAACTATGAAATGATTTTTAGTCTAAATATGCTCATAATTATGGTCAAACATGACCATGATGGAGGTTGAAAACCATTTAAGGACATAATAGTAATTCAAGGCATTGGAAAGGTGATCCTATAAGCACATGTCTAGCCATGAGGTGCTCATTCATGCAAGTCAACCATGATTAAGATCCAAAAGTGGAATTGAAAACTAACTTTAATAGGTAATTCCCATGGATTAAATTATTGGTTACAAAAGTCAAACATGCATCAGCCCTTTGACATGCACAATAAGTGGAGATGATGTGATTTAAGGTTGGAGGTAGGGGTTTAAATAAGATTGAGAAGTAAATTTAGGAGTTAGAGTACGTCTATCATCCATCATGCCACCAAGAATACTAAAATATTAAATAAGTAATCCCATCCTTGACTTATATGCCCATTTTGTCTTTAGAGGTCATCAATATGATAGCCTAGTGTGTTGAGTAAGGCATATTAGTGTCATGTTTTAGTTATCTTCTCCTTTTAATAGGATAATTTGTGTTGTATAAATTTCATTTATTCATCTTAGTAGTGTTTCTCTTCTCATTCTCTCATAAAATGGGCTAATAATGCCTCTCTTTATATCCCTATACTGGTTGTAATGAGAATCTGCTCAATTGATTTATACTACTAGATTTCATGCCTTAAAATTAATAAAGAGACTTATTTTACATTATTCATACTTTCATTTTTTGTGTGGTTAAAGTTTTTGTATATTTATACTTGTATAAGAAGTATTCTCTCTTGTATATGTCCATTTCACTTCACCATTTGCAAGCAAGTTTATCTTTGTAAGTGACATGTGTTAGATTTTGTTATGCATGTAATTAGTTATGAAAGTTGGTTAATTGTGTCTCAAATATGACATTTTAGTTATCTTCCTTTTATTCCCAATATATTCATTTACCTTCATGTGAGATATTGATGCATGGAAACCTAATTTGGAGAGTGTGTAAGACAATTTTAGCCTCTTTTTATTCCTATTGTGTTGTCATAAGAAGGTAGACAAGACATAAAAATGTTTTTACATCACCTCATATTCAAATTTTCATTTCTATTTTCCCCATATTCCCACCAAAGCATATAGTATGTTTAGTTAGGTGATTGACCAAGTTAACCAGCTCTCTCTAGAGATTCACCCCTCCTATAAAGTCACCCATAACATGAGGGGTATTTCCATTTTATCAACTAAAGGGAGAAGCCTTGAAACCACTTATGTAAAGGGTGAACTTGAGACTAATAATAATTTTTGGCACACCCAATGGGACTAGATATATAGGATTGGTTAAATTTATTTGAGGATTTAGTGTTATCCTCAATAAGTTATAGTATAATTGAAAACATTTTAAAGGCACCTGGTGAATCCAAGCTTTCTTGGTTGTAGAATAGTCCACTAGTTTCATGCCAAATGAGATGAGGTCTTTTACTATAGGTAAAAATTTTGAGTTTTTATATCTATATTTCACTGATAAGAAGATGAATATTGATTCACAATCACCTTGAGAGAGAGAGAGAGAGAGAGAGAGAGAGAGAGAGAGAGAGAGAGAGAGAGAGAGAGAGAGAGAGAGAGAGAGAGAGGGATGTTATAGGTAATATTCTCAAAGAGCATAATATACACCTCCATTTAGTAGATTTCTAAGGTCTAGAGGGAAATTTAACCAACATATTTACATGGTTGCCTAAAGAAACTAATTTTTTATTACATTCAATAGAGGTATCCCATTATAGATTCATTAGTATAATGACATATGAGTGGTAAATTTAAATAGTATTCCTTTATTCACTCGTGAATACACTACCACACCAATTGAGAATATTTAAGACATAGCCAACATTTACTCGGATCATCATGTCACACAAGATAATGTAGTTTTATAGATTTTGGCCACATCCTTAAAGGGGAGACACTTGCAATGGTATAGAAGATTTTTAGTAGATTTTATACATAATTAGGATGAGATGGGAGAGAAGTTGTGTCAATAATTTGAAGACAAGAGTGACCACTTGTCTCTCATGGAGTAATTAGTCATCATCAAGAGAGCTCCACATGATTTCATGGTGGACTATAATTTTAAGGTCTCAAAATAATGGAATAAGATTCCATATATGGTAAAAACTACTCCTAACACTACTTTTTTATATTATTTTAGGTATTTTAATAGTGACATAGATGTGATGATCCAATCTATGGGATGTACAACCCTTCCTAATGGATTTAACATTGCCATTAGGATTGATAATTATCTTATATAGGTTGGGAAAATTACTCAAAGGCCACCTTTGCCACCTTTCTTATAAATACCATACCCTATATATCCTATAAAACATATAATTCCACATAATCATCCTATATTGTCACCTACTATAGCTAGAAATAATGCACTAGTTACCTCTACTACTCCTCCTAATGAACTTCATGAGGTCAAGTCACTCTTACAAAGTTTTGGTAATGAACTAGTTTCTCTTAAAAGGTAGAAAGTGCACAATAATAGGCCATATCAACCTTAAAATTAATGATACCAACCTCATAGATAACCATACCAGGGTAATGTTCAAGCTTAATGACAAGTGAGTCATACTAGTCCTTATCAAAGTCATAATCCCAATGCTACTAGCACCTCTAAAGTGATTATGCATGCACAAAACAAATTATTGAAATAATAAAAGTGGTGATACCTTTGAAACTAGCCACACAATCAGACCAATTGTCCTAATGGAGTGTTAAATCAATCACTAATGGTCCAGAGTGTATCATATTCTCAAGAGAAAACTAATGAATTGGCCTCATAAGTTGAAAGAGTACCTGATTTAGGTCAAACATAAGGTAACTAAAGATTGGTAAATTGGAAAGAAGAATAAATTTATGGTGTTAATACAACTAAAATTAAAGTAAAATGTATCACCCTTGTAGTATATAATAGTAGGTTTAAGAAAAGGGAAGTAAAAAAGGACCTTCTCCAATTGGCCAAGTTGTTGCTTCACATGCTCCTCAAGAGGCCACTAGATAAAAGGTAATAGTTTTAATACCTGAAATACAACCCAATTAGGCTATCCCAAAAGAGAATGTAATTTTTGAACCACATGAAGTGTAATAAAATCAATAAAATCCTAAGGAAATGTATCCCCAGTGCATCATACATCATAAAGAGGATGCAGCAGTACCAAAAATGTAGCCAAAGGGAATCCAAGTTTCATTCAACATTATTGATAAAATGAATAAAACCAACCTTAACGTGACCATGTGGGAGGCCTTATACATCCCATTTCATGTGGATATTAAAGGATGGTTTTAATCATCTTGGTCAATCAAACAAAGTGAGTAAAATATTTATCTATACTAGTCTATGCCAACGCAATGAAGGAGTTAGTGGTCAAGTTTGTAAACATCCTCTATTTTACATTTATCTTATTATTGGTAATAGCCTTATTCATAACTACATGATTGATTCACTATTAATCATCTCTTTTATGCCTAATAAAATATTTGATTCATTAGGCATAGAGTATGCTCCTATCTCAAAAGGAGTAGTCCAATTATATGGTTTAGATATTAGGACTATGAGAATTATTAGGGGTCTCAACCTAACTCTACATGCTTGTCTGAATTTATCAGTTGTCCAAGAAATTTAAGTCATAGACTTTCCATCATAATTTTATATTTTTTTATCACATGATTTCACTCCTAAGATAAGTGGGTACTTGTCCTCTAATTGGTCCCATATGCTATTTAAGATAAGTCAATATCTAAGGATCACATTGAGCCTTACTTTCTCAACCCCATGAATATAAATTAAACTATGTTAATTTAAAGTGAATAAGATATTAGTCATGAGGTTACCAATCATGTTGTAGAGGTTATTGATTGCTTGCTTGATGAGTGGGACAATGAGTATTATGATTTTTATCCATATGAGCACATTGAGGAGAATAGATTGAGCACTTATTACATCATGGAGGATAATTCCATTTATCTAAATCTTTTCAAGGGATAATAAGTTGAATTTATGTGGTATTTATCCCTCTATGGTTCTAGGAGTAGGAATGGATTTGGATTAGGTGTTGAATTGATATCTCCTAAAGGGGAGAAGTACTTCTCATCTAGGCTATAATTTGGATACATAAATAATGTATTAAAGTATGAGGCTCTTATTTGGGGTATTCACATGGTTTAAAATATAGATATTAAGATGATTCAAGTTCTTAGAGATGGTGATTTAATGGTGAATTATATTAGGGGCCAAAGTGTCACCAAACATAGACTATTGAAATATTACAAACATAAGGTATGGGACCTCATGGAAGGCTTTGATGACTTCAATATAAAAGTTGTACCAAGGATAATGAAAGCTAATGTAAATAGACTTGATATTATAGGATCGATATATGACCTTATTAATGAAGTTTTGATAGGTTCAGAATAACTTTCTAAGATCATTGTTAGGCATGCTCTCTTAGACAACCATGTTAGCTAGCAAGTATTTGAATATGATGCTCAAATAATTAATTTTCTATAAGAAGTTGAGTTCTCAACTAGAAACTGGAAAAGAATTCAAGATTAATATGAGTACTAGATCATCTAGTTGAATGGAAATAATATTCCTAAAGGTTTAGTCACCTTGGAGAACATGTTAAACTTGGATTATTAGATCAATGGAGAGAAGATGAACCTAAAAATTAGATAAGAAAACTATAAATTAGTGGCCATATCTAATGGAAAAATTATCAAAGTTGGTAATATATGTCCTCAACCTAAAATGGATATTTTTTTTACCTTTGTAGGAGATATGATGATGTGTTTTCTTTGAGCTACAAATATTTGAGAGACTTTGACCTAAATTTCACCCAACACACCATAGATATTGATCATAATATCAAACTAGTAAGACAAAACAAAGGCCTATACATCCCAAGATTGAGCCATTAATGAGAAAGGAGATTGCCAAGATTATTGAATCCAACATCATATACCACATTAAGAATTCATCATGGGTAGCCAACCTAGTCCTAGTTAGGATGAAGAATAGGGAGATTAGGTTATGCATTGAATTTAGGGACTTAAATAGAGCTTTATTTAAGGATCACTACCCCCTTCTTCATATGGAAAAAATATTCCAAATCATAGTAGAGGATAATATATTCTCACTTATTGATGGCTATTCTAAGTGTAATAAGATTGTTGTGCAGGGATGTGATCAATAAAACACTACATTTACAACAAAAATGGGTACTTATGCCTACATATATATGCATTATGGGTTTTTAAATGTTGGTGAAATATTCCAAAGGGCCATGGGTATGGAATTTAGAGGATTCATTAATGACATAATTTTATTATACTTGGATGTTGTAATTATTTTCTATAAAAAATTAGTTGATCATTTGGACCATATGAGGCATGTGTTTGAGAGATTCAGAGAGTTTGGGGTATCCTTAAACCAAAAAAAGTGTTTCTTTTTGTCTAGGAGGTAAAGTTGTCATGAAATGTTGTTTATAAGAATGGCTTGGCCATTAATCTAGATAGGGTGTAGGCCATACTCTCTCTCACACTTCCAAGTCACAGGAAAGGCCTCCAAAGCATTCTAGGTAATATTAATTTTGTGAGAAGGTTTGTTCCTAATTTTGAATCTTTGGTAAATCCTCTAACTTCCATGTTAAGTAAAAATTAGACTTTGAATTGATCCAAAGAAGGAAAAGGTAATTTTGAAGAAATCAATCATGTCATAGCCAATGCTCTAACACTCATAAATATTGAATTCAAAAAAGACTTCATCATATATGTTTTTTGGAGTTGAGGCTATCTATGAAATCTTAGTATAATAAAATGGTGAAAGTTTGGAGTCACCTATAACATTTTTCATTCAAATATTGAAAGAATATGAGTTGAGCTACACATTTTTGGATAAACATACACTTTCCATTATAATAAACCTCAAGAATTTTAGACGTATGATCTCCAACAATAGAATCTAGCTAATGGTGGCACATATAATTGTTAAAGACTTCCTTCTAAGTAAAGATTTGAATGAGAAAAGAGATGTTTGGATTAAAAAATGTGATGGAATATGATGTAAATATCAAGGTTACCAAAATAGTAAGAGGTAAATGGCTATGTTAATAGCTACATTTATACTTGTAAGAGGATAGAAAGGATGTCATAGTGCTCCAATATGACCAACATAAGTTGTATTGGAGATATGATCAAATTATTGAAATTTTGTGAGTATCCACATGGACTAAATAAGATTAAAATAAGGTACTTTAGAATTCAGTCCATCCCTTATGTTCTTATAGATGACATTCTATTTAAAAAATATCTTAATGGTTTTATTTTGAGGTGCATTTATGGGTGTCATCTATCCCTTCATTTAACCAACTTTTATATTGATTTCATTAAAACCAGGGGTGACGTACAAAGGTATTTGTAATAAGGTATATGGTTTTAGGCTTACAAAAATGGTTTTGGGGGTATTAATATTTTGAGTATATTATCCTAATCTAATCTAATCTAATCTAGAAAAAAGTTGCTTATGTAGTAAAGAAGAACACGTATAAAACTGAAACATTTTGTGCTAGAAATGAAAGTAATCTAATTTGCTGAAATAAAACACACTGGTGAAAGATAATCACATGGATAAAAAATAAAAATGTTGTTTAAAGGAAAACACACTACTAAAAGGTAAACACTATCACATCTTGATTTCTCTCTAAGGTGAATAACCTATTTGATCTATGGATTATTATGGTTGTTAGTTGATTAACTATGGTTTGCTTAAGATTTATATCATATGCTAATTTGGGATAGTTATATGTTTCTTAATTTACATTATTGGTTTGTTATGAGTTAGTTGTAATTTTTATTTTGTACATTATGATCATGTTTGTTAATTATATAATATGTATTTATGGATATAATGATATTTCAAGCTAAATACCTTCATTATTGTGAGGTGGATGCAAAAAAATCCATCCCTCAGTGTGTTAGAGGGAGAAAATCATTGGAGAGGGTGGTTTAGATGGAGACATTTGGGGATGACAGAGAGAAAACCCATAACCCATGCACACACCAAAATAGTATATCATGTTTTGTTATTAATTTTTTGAGTATATAGTTGTAGTATGATTTGTTTTCTATTTGAATGTATGTTGTGATATTTTTTGTTCTCAGACCATTTCATGTAATTATGTGATTTCACTAATCTAGTTTATGTTGATGTTATTAGTTAGTTGATTTGATAAATATGTATCTAACTAGTTTAATGTAATTTGTTCTAGTGTAGTACATAGTTAAATATTTATTTATCAATGTTTGTTTGGATTCTTTTTTAGAAATGATAGACATATGTTGTTACTTAATTTAGTAATTTTAGTGACTATTTACATTTGAAAAATTACTATTATTTATTTTAATATTAATATAAACTTATAAAAGACATAATGAATTATAAACTTTCTATTAATTATTAACATAATGCAAGGTGTTTTAGAATAATAACACTGTGAAATAGTTGTATAAACATCATTGTGTTTGTTGAAGGGTTTACTAAAACCTACAAGTTATTTTTTAAACCTAGAGGGTTAACATGTAATTTTGGTTGAATGCATAGCTTTTATTTATGGATAACATGGTAATAATTAACAATAGTATTTTAAATCCATATTTGTTTTTCCATGATATATAGTCATTATGTTAATTAGTCAATATTTGACATTGCACATAAATATAGTGATTATTGAATTGTTAGTGGTTGACATTACATAGAATAACATTAGAGATTGTGACTTGTTTAGTCAATTTGTGAACTTGATATCATAATTATTTTGAGTCAAAGGCATGAAAATATTTTATAAATGATAAATAATGATTATTTTATTGAATCATTGGAAGTTTCAAGATGATTAGCATTTCTAATCGCTCATTGACTTTGAGTTAACCATCATTATTGAAAAAATCATGATGGGAGTTTGGTTATGGACTACATGAGAAATGGTGATGGACTATAACTTAGTGGGGGTTCTATTGAGCTATTTTGGCATGAAAATTTTTAGTCAGTTTGGTCTATCATAAATGGAATAGAAATTGGTGGTGAGTGAGGTGATGGAAATGAATAAAATAAAGAGGAAGAAGGATTAGGAGGCATGCATATGGGGAGTAGTAGATATAAAGAGTAAAATAAGAAGTAATTCAAGTTAAGGAAAGAAGGTATTTAGTTTTCTTGATAAAATAAATATTTTTTTTAGATTGGTATTATACTTAAATTCTTGTGTGGTAATGTTTGTTGGATTTTTAAATAGAATTGATTTGGGTTAATAGGTTTTCATTTATATTTAAATGAATTAGAAAAATAATAGGGGATGTATGTAGGGCCTTATGGAAGGCTCAACCTTCATATAACCTGACATCCAACCCCATAACCCAAATGAAAATGGGTAGGGTTATAGGTGTTCACAATGTTTGTACACACCTATATGAAAGATATATCTTTAACCCTTTATCAATTTGAAAATCTTAGCGAATGCATTGATTTTTTTTTACATTTTAAAGGCATATGGAAAGGGTCTTGTGATTTAGGTTTGGTTGTAGAACTAGTCTAGAACCTAAGCTATAGTGCTCAACTTAAATAAAATCCTATATGGGTTTCATGGAGTTTGACTATATTATACTGGGTTGGGATTTATTTTGGGAGAAATAAGTTATATGTTTTATAACATATTGAATATGTATATGTATGTATGTACACACACACACACACACACAGACACACACACACACACACACACACACACACACACACACACACACACACACACACACACACACACACACACACACACACACACACACACACACACACACACACACACACACACACACACACACACACACACACACACACACACATGTAATGTGTTTCAATACATGTTGAATATGAAATAGTATATATACATTATGCGTTTTCAAAGTTGGTTTAATATGTATAAATATACATACATATATATATATATATATATATATACATATATATATATATATACATTAGAGAGAGAGAGAGAGTATATATATATATATATATATATATATATACTTTCTCTCTCTCTCTCTAATGTGTGTGTGTGTGTGTATCCTAATTCTTGATAAATAATATATTTTTATATATACAAATTTTTATCTATATGTACAAATGTATAAATGGAAGGTTAGGGTTTCATATAAATTATGTTGATAAAGATTTAACGTTGTTTGATATGGGTATGGATATATAATCAGAGTTATTAATAAAATCCTATAGCTTATATTATCAAATAAATTTGGAGTGTATTTAGTATAAAATGATGTGGCATAATTGTGTTTATCAATTGAACTTTATATTTAGGGTCTGAGTATGTTTAAAGGCTAAGTTATAATTATATCATTTAAATGTATATATATTTGTATAAGGAATTTATAAATATAAGACAGAGGAAACCAATTCATATTTTAGATGAGTTTCTTAATCTTTATTCAAATTGAATTTAGATAATACAATGAATTTGGATTGGTTATTATTTATCAATTCTGGACTGTGTAAACTTGGAATTGAGATGCATAGTCATGAATTTCACAATTTTTGATATAAATGATTGTGTTTATGTCTTAACCGTATTTATATGCAAAATGTTAATATGAATTAATTTGATTTGAGTGATTTTAAAAAATTTATTTGGTGTATAAATGGTTGACTATGTATGAATGGAGAATCACATGAAATACAAAGTGTTTTTAGTTAAACAAGTATATTGGGACTTTTCTAGTTTACAAAAGAGGTTTTAGGACTATTTTATTAGTTAGATGTATATGTTGCTTATAATGAATACTCCAAGTCATTAGATAGTGGATGTATTCTTATATTATAATGTATACAATCAAATAATTGTACTTAAAAATTCCATATATATATATATATATATATATATATATATATATATATATATATATATATATATATATATAATATATTATATATATATATATTTCATCCCTAGAAAAAAAATATAACATGGGCTAATATATTTTTTCATATTCCACATATATAATAAATAGCTAATATAAAATCATCATAATATGATTTATATTTAAAACTCTTAAATATATATATATATATATATATATATATATATTAATGATTTTATATAACATTAAAATATATATAAGCAGCCATTCTCACACTCAAATGGTATAATGTTTTTAAACATATCAAAATTTAAATCATAATAGATCTAAATTATATATATATATATATTTCATCCCTAGAAAAAAATATAACATGGGATAATATATTTGTTCATATTCCACATAGATAATAAATAGCTAATATAAAATCATTGTAATATGATTTATATTTAAAACTATTATATATATATATATATATATTAATGATTTTATATAACATTGAAATATATATAAGCAGCCATTTTCACAATCAAATGGTATAATGTTTTTAAACATATCAAAATTTTAATCATAATAGATCTAAATTATATATATATATATATATATATATATATATATATATATATATATATATATATATTACATAGTTAATAGTATAAGTTACACACACACACACACACACAGACACATAAAGATTAGCAAGTACTGTCACTATGCAACATTTGTTGTCCTTATAGTAGGGTCTACATGCAAACATCTAAGTGGTGACCATATCTCTACTATTTATGTTATTTCCAGTAGTAATTGTGTTAATATATCAAACCCTGAATCTTCTAGGACTCAAAATTAAGTTTATTACTTTCTCCATGTTCCTTAGTGACATAAGGAGCACATTAAGTGCATCAACAAGTTATAACCATACATATACATATACATATACTACACACACACACACACACACACACACACACACACACACACACACACACACACACACACACACACACACACACACACACAGAGACAGAGAGAGAGAGAGAGAGAGAGAGAGAGAGAGAGAGAGAGAGAGAGAGAGAGAGAGAGAGAGAGAGAGAGAGAGAGAGAGAGAGAGGGAGAGAGAGAGAGAGAGAGAGAGAGATGCAGTAGTATGTTATATGGTTTTTAGATATGTAATAGATATGAATAATATTATTCATTATTATATCTCTTACATAGTTAAAATCCATGTAACATATTATTCTCTATGTGTGTGTGTGTGTGTAACTTATACTATTAACTATGTAATATATACATATACATATACATACACACACACACACACACACACACACACACACACACACACACACACACACACACACACACACACACACACACACACACACACACACACACACACACACATTATATATATAGAGCTAATAGTATAAGTTACACACACACACACACAGAGTAATATGTTACATGGTTTTTAACTATGTAAGAGATATAATAAGGAATAATATTATTCATATCTATTACATATCTAAAAACCATATAACATAGTATTCTCTCTGTGTGTGTGTGTGTGTGTGTACACACACACACACACACAGTAATATGTTACATGGTTTTTAACTATGTAAGAGATATAATAAGGAATAATATTATTCATATCTATTACATATCTAAAAACCATATAACATAGTATTCTCTCTCTCTCTCTGTGTGTGTGTGTGTGTGTGTGTGTGTGTGTGTGTGTGTAGTATATGTATATGATGCACTTATTGTGCTCCCTGTGTCCACTAAGGAACATGGGGAGAGTAATAAACTTAATTTTGAGTCCTAAAAGATTTAGGGTTTGATATATTAACACAATTACTACTAGAAATAACATAAATAGTAGAGATATGGTCACCACTTAGATGTTTGCAAGTAGACCCTGCTATAAGGACAACAAATGTTGCATAGTGATAATACTTGCTAATCTTTATGAAATTATTTCAATCTTTGCCAATTAATTCCCAAAATATAAACAAACAATGGATATTTATATCATGAACTAAGATAAAGTGAGTCATGGGTAGATATAAGGTTAGGTAGGGTAAAATAGAAAATGGAATTTGCTTAAGATGATCAAAAGTACTAGTTCTTATAACTTTTATGACAACAACACATAAATCTAGAATTTACTGACTCTAGCATAATGCTCAAAGATAAATAAATGTAATTGAAGCTTCAAAGGGAAACAAATGAATATATATATAAGAATATATTTCATAGAGATTAGTCATTCATATTAAATTGCATATCACATTTAGTTGTAAATGAGATGAAAATAAAGCATGTATACTAGCAAAATTATCAACCTAGTGTTAAAATCAAGATAATAGATACATATATCATGTATTATTACCAAATTAACTAGTAGAAAAGAAATAATTAAACATATAAAAGCATGAGAAATAGAAACTACAAAAAAACATAATTAAGCACTTTAGATAATCTCAAATTATTTGGCTCTTTTGTATTAATTATATCACAACTATTTATGATTTATAATGATGTGGTATACCCTTATTTATAGGCTTAAAAATTACCTAAACAAGTTTAAGTGGGCCCACAAAAGGTGCCCAAATACATCCACATGGACAATATGATATAATAAAATATTCCAATTTTGAAATTACAAAATGAACCCAAATATTCCCTAAGGTGCTAGAGGGGGCTGCTAGCTTCTGTTATCTTTGTTTCTTCTCTACCTCTTCATTTGTCCACTCTTCTATGCATGCCAAGTAATTTTGATCTATTTGGGTGATGTATAGGATCATAGGCCATAACAAGTTAGGTATTTATTCAATTAGCCTACCATGTTCTACAAGTATTGGCCTTAGTGCTTCTTTAATTGCCTCTACCTTTTCTAGCCTTTAATTGGCAAATGACATGATATTAGTCACCTCAATAACAATCTTTACACTAGATACATCTTGATAGAATTTAGAAACAAACACCTTCATTTGGGATTTGAGATCTTGATCATCCTTTAAGGTGCCATCAATGTTTTTGGTCACCCTAGTGGCCATGGCATCCTTCAGTAGCGAGACAATCTTGAATTCAATTTTTTCCAAAGATGTAGTTGCATCCTTGACCTAATCTAGCCATCTCTTTAATATTATTATCCTATTCATTATAATGGTCTATGCAAGAATTATATCCTTAAACATGAGGTCTATGAACTTATTACTTCTTGTAACTCTAACCAAGTTTTACAACTTAGCATCATAGAGTACAAGTTTTTAGTCAAGTTTAATGACCACCTTGGATTGTAGGCTATCATCTTCTTTCCTCCTCTTCATGAATTTATACAAGATAAATATATTGATAATAACATTTATTATTTTAATTATAGTTCCTTTTGGCATAGTGGGTAGTTTTTGTTCCTTCAACCTTTTCAACTCTTGCTACATCCCCTTCATCAAGGCTAATGTAGATTTTGCCTAAGCTTGAACTATGGACATAGGGTCCTCTACATATTCATTCACTTATCCAGGTCCATCCTTTCTCTTATTTTTTAGAATGAATAGGGACTCTTCACTCTCATGAACCATAGTTTAACTTGATTATGGTTACTCTACCTTCCTTCTCACCATCCTCTTCATTGTGTTTGTGGCAACATCAAATCTCATCCCAACTTAAGGAACAAAGAGGACTACCTAAGGCCTCTCTTACCTTTTTTCCTATATGAAATGTTTGACCAAATTTAGGGTATAATTAGGTGTTAGTTGTGTGGTATTTAGCTGAAATGGAGGTGCTTGGGTTGAGGAAGAGGTCAAAGCTGAAGCAGGGATGTACAAGTTTGTTGGTTTGAGTTGCCCAAGTGTGTCAAATAGAGATTTAGTAAGGCCCATGTCAAGAATGAATTAAGGAAAATTTTAAGGCACACTCACTTTATCATATATGATAATATTGAGTGGATTTTAATGGGGGAATAATTTTGATATGGTATTTAATTTTTTATCAAATGCAAGGGAGCCAAGGGCAAGTGATGCACTAGTAGTAGCTACCTAGGAAGGAGTGGAACCCATAGCCTAGCTATCACTAGTGATTTGAGATGTTTATGAAGATGAAATGTTTGTATTGGAATGGAAAATGAAGTATGGAATGGTGAATCCAAAGGAAGCACTAGCTTGGCTCAGGCCAGTGTTATCTGAGGACTGAGTGGTGGTGGTAGCTACAATAAAAGTTCTTATTGAATCCAATGGGGAAGAAAATGTAAAAGTAGAAGTAGATACAATTGGGAAAGGAGGCAATGGGAAAGTAATTACATCATGAGCCTAGGATGTGATTTTATCCTCTCATGGTTGTCTTGGGCTCTTTCTTCCTCTTGTAAAGCTTTTCTATATTTCTCCTAGCTAGTGCTTATAGTTATTCCATTGAGAGATTAATGGCTTGTTGTAATTATTCAAGGTTAATAACATAAAGATTAGGCTAACTTATGCTCTTGGTGACATCTCCCATAAAATATGCAAAGACAAATGTATGACCTTTGGATGGGTCTTCTTCGATAATTCATCCTCCTTTCTTGGAGTTTGGAAGCATACCCTAACTATTTGAAGTGGCTTGTAGTGGAGGTATGCATGGTCTATTCCTAATGAGAGGAAGGTTGTCTTATTCCTCCTCTTCTTATCTATCCTCATAATTTTCATCAAATATGCTTCCATGGGTTGGTAGTGGTTGATGCCTTATAATATCTTCCTTTTTTTCTCTTTATCCAGCCTCATTTATAGCTCAATATTCTTTCTAGCTACATTCTTGAGAACTATATCATCATTTATAGCATCTCAATAAATCCATTCATGAACTTCTTCTTGATGCTTATACTCCATTGATACATCTTTCTTGAACTTGAATAGGTGTTTGGTGATAACATTGTTAGGGTCCCATGCTTAAAATTCATATTTAAGTAATAGGTATGAATCCCTATACCTTGTAGCCATAATGATGTCATGCCATTTTGTGATCTTAGTCCTCCAAAACTTTTAATGAGTCTTGTGTGGGATTATCTTATTCTTGATTTTGAAGATTCCATCAACTCCATGTAGCATTTGATAAGCCATCTCCTCTTTAGCCAACTTCATAGGCACATATATTTGTATCGTAAAGGGAGCCACCATCACTCCCTCTACTCTAATTACCATGTAATATGGGTACATCTAGTAGCTACCCATGTCTCTTAATGTCTATCAAGCCTCTAGGGGAACCCTCAAAATTTCACACAATGATTTATTTGTATGCCACTGGATAGAGATCTTATTCAACTACCTTTATGTTATGTCTAAAGTAGTGAATGTCTATTGTAAAGAATAATTGAGGCATGACTTCATATCACTTAAGAGACCATGAATTTTGGCCTAGTTGGGTCATTACATAGATATCATCTAATAGGTATCTCATCATGAAAAATAGGGCACCATTATTTCAAGTGTCATTCATCATGTATATCAAGATGTTTCTAATGATTTCCCCAAGTGGGGGAATCTATTGATCCTCTAAGATGATCTACATTAGTAGAAGGGTCCTTATATCCACATAGCCTATGTGTGCATTGAAAAATACCCTATTGAAGATAGTAAAGACAATCTTAAATATTTTCCTAAATTGATGGATAGGTATGTTCCCTTGGTCATCCATGAGAATGGCTCCTATTGAATTTGTTTCCCATGTAGCCAAGACCTTATCTAGGGAGTGTACCTCATACCAATTGTCAATTTCTCTCTAGTTATAGTCTATTTATGGGGAAGGAAGTTCATAATAATTTTAAAATCTTGGCCCTAATATGAAGGCTATTTGGATCCATTGGTTAATTTATTTGAGCAACCCATCATCACATCTTGACCTCCCAAAGATGCCATATACTAAGTCATCACAGGTATGGCCTCTAGTTTAACTACTACTTTGTCGAGATTGGTAGCATTGATGGTGAGGATGTTTGAAGATAATTGAATTATATGAGGCATTATCTTGGCCTCATCAACTTCCCTATCTATTTATGCATTGAAGTAAATTTTATTTTAATGTATTTCCCATGAGGTTATAGCCTTGAGGATGCATTTTGTGTCTTTGAAAATAACTAAATAACATACTAGAATAATAAGTAATCATTTATAAAAGAGATGTTCTTATTTAGAGTGGAGGGACCTACCTATACCATCTCTACAATATTATAGGTTTCAACTAACATCCATTCTAGTATCCTTCTATAACTTTTGAGCTCCAACAATGGTAGTCAGGGTGTAAATTGTAAATAGATTGAGCTTTATCGTATTAATAAAACATAGATAGTAGAGAGAGAGAAAATGGATATAGCTTCAAATGAAAATGTAGGTAAAAATAGTCAAGTTGAGAATCCTTTTAAAATATTATTTTGATTAATGTAAATTTAATGATGATCCTAGTTCATGTCGTATTAATGGTGAGATTGTCAACTTTGTATTCAAAATAGTTTGAAATATTGCTTTTGGCATTTAATTGAATTAGAATTCAAATTTAGTTGTAATTTGAATTTAATCTACCATCAATTTTAGATTTAAATATAAATATTTACACCTTTTGACATGTGCCTACCACCTTGGATCTAGCTAAGAACTCACAAGGCTTAAATATTACTAGGTTGCTTAGTTGGCTTGAAGTTCAGACACATGGCACCCTTTGATTACCTCATAAATTCTTGGAAAGCAGCATAGTGTGATGACTCATTTTTATCCTGACATGTGGCATCTTTCAATTCATGGAAAACTCTTAGGTAGCCTTTTAGTTTTGATTGGTTATGGGAGTACCATGTATTGTTTTCGTAGGAAATCAAAGTTATTCTTTGCTAGGTGGTTCTCTCATAGGAGATGATGGCTTTATTTTAATAGGTGTCACCTTCAAAAGGCTTTTGAAATTTTTTGTAAACTTGGTTTTAATCATATGGATCAAGTGGAGACACTTGTCTCTCTCAAAGGCAATCTCATGGATCTCAAAATGCATCTTTATAGGGATGACATGTAGCATCATCACATGGGTCTAAGGTGGACACACATCATTCTTGGAGATGATCTGGTGGATCTTGGATAGAATTAGTATGGGAATGAAATGTGGTATTTTTGTATAGGTCCAAAGGGTAAACACATCATTCTTATGGGATTTTATTCATTATTATGCCATGTATCATTCTTAGAAGGAGCTTCAAATAGTTGTATACCATCGATATCTGATTGGATGGCTTGGTTCAACCTATATGTATACCTTACGAGCTCTTAAAAATTTTATATGGATGTAATGTGGTATAGACACACATTGATCTTGGATGAACTCTCAAGGGACATGTGTCACCTTGTGAGGATGCTTGAATTTTGTTATCATACTTAAGACACATGACAACATCTTGTGGGATTATAGATTGTATTGGGATGTGTGGTAGCTTAAATTTAATTAGATTTATTGTGGAGACTAAGATCATGACACATAGCCCCATGATTTGAATTTTAATAACTAAATCCTCCGTGATCTTCTTTAGATGATTCCATCTAGCTTGTAAACTCAATAGATTTTATCTAGTTGTCTTTCATGGGATGCAATAAATCTCTAAGGCATTATGAGGCCCAATAAAGTGGACACCTATCTTTTTGAGTCATAGTCTAAACTTTTTCATCCCATGAGGTATCATAAACCACTAATTTAAATTTGATGTCCTATAAGATCATGTGAAAAACTAAGTTAGCTTCTCAATGACATCATAACCCATTATAAATAGATTAAACAAGTCTCAAGCAACACTATGTAAGTAAATTATTTAAACAAAACAATTTTAATTCAACAATATCTAATTAAGATCATTTTTCTCATGCCCATTATAAAACTAGATCGCACATCTTTGATGAAATCCTATCTACACATTATTGAATTGTTAGTGGTTAATAATTCATTATTTGAATAAAATTTGAAGAAGATTTGAAATGATTGAAATATTTTATAAGTGTCAATTTATATTGTAAAATGAATGATTAATATTAATTTTTTTGGAATCAAAAGTAATGGTAATTTAAATCAAGGCCATGTAGTCAAATTATTTAATATGCTAGGCACCTTGGGCAATTTTGAAAAAAAAAGGAAAGAAAGGTCCTTATTCTAAGACTATGGGATAGTTAATCATCAAAAAATGGTGACCTCTGTAGGGAAAAATTGTAAAATGTTAGAATCTATATCTTCTATTCAAAGATGAATAAAAAACTAGTTGTCTCATTATGATCTTCAGTTAGTATAAAAATTGAATTTTAGAACTAATAAAATTCCACAAGATGGAAATAGAGTTTAAACCTTGTAAATAATCATACTATGTGTGTACTTTGAGGTTCATTAACCATTTCCATTGGGTTTAGAAATGATAAATTTCAAGATTCAAAACATTAAAAATGAATTGAATTAAGCATTACTTAGATTTTATATAATTATAATTTTCTTATTTAGGAATGGCTTGGGCATTGCTCTGCTTCTATCAAGACATCCATAGGCTCGACAAAGATACATTTGGCTACACTTTAGGCCTTGCTCTATTTCCAGCCATGTGTGTATATCTCCAATATAGATTGATTAAATCACCATTAATTGAATCTAAAAGTATTTTATGGTTTCACTTCATTGGTGTATCACATTTTAGTTTTTTTTTACACATGCTTTTATAAACTATAATGGTTGGGAACTAGAATTATCTAGGTGTAAGGTTTTGTCAAGACATAGTGTAGATGTTATTCAATTTTAGATATCAAGTTCTACCCTAGCAATTTATTTGGTGAATATAAGTGACAATATGATGGTACACAAAAATTCATACTTTACTTCAAGAAAATGTTTAATCATCTAAACTATATTATAACTTTTAAAATGACTTGGGATTTTCATGAGAAAACTAACTTCTAATTAATCCTGCCTAACTTTTCTAAATTACAACATTTCTAGAGGTTTCCAAACTTTGAGTGACCAATGTTTAAGACTAGTAATCCCTTCTTCCCATTTTTAGGATTATATTGAGCCAAAGAATTCTTATCTAGAGGATTTATTACTAAGCTACAACACACAATAACAAAAATAACAAATTGAAAGCAAAGAAATAAGGGAGACAATCGAAAATCAAAGCAATAAAGCAAAGTGAAAGTAAGAAAGAACACAAACATAAAGTAAAAAAAGAAAGAAAACTAATCTAATCCTACCTACTCTAACTCTAGACAAGATTATTGTCCTTTTAGAATTTGTGATAGATCAATATAGAAATAATTTTTTAGATATTGTCTATTGACTGGTAAGACTAAGTCATTCCCTTGTAAATATTTGAGTCAAAATTCATTTTCACCTAGTATTTATGCCACTTGATATAGTCCAATCTAGAGAGGAGTGAACTTATCATAGTTTCCTTTCTTCTCATGGGCCTTGTCCTATAGTAGGACTAAGTTTGATATGAAAAATGCTTTAACTTTGGCTTATTTATCAAATCATCTCTTAACAATATATTGATTCTTGCTAAAGTTATTTAATGATTCATCTCTATCATATTTGATTTATATTTTATTTAGTATCTTAGATTACACTATTTCATCATCTTCCATGTACTCAACCATGAACTCATAGGTGGGAAACTTTAGTGTGATAGTAAAAATAGGTTACTACTCATAGACCAGTAGGAATAGGGATGATTTGAGCACCTATTTGTATCTTGTTATGTCTACCCATAAAGCATATTTTAGTAGAGGTTGTCATTCTATGGGTTTATTTTTTACAAACTTATTGATGGCATTCATCAGGTTTTTGTTTGTACATTTTGGAACTCCATTACCCCAAGAGTAGTAGTTTAAATCAAACTTGATGAATATCTAATTTTCATACACCCATTTAGTGAATTTTATTGATGTAAGGTTGGGCCATTATCATATACTAAAGACAAGGACATCCCATTTTGAGTAATAATATTTTTTCTAGGAATTTGATGACATCACTTACTCTAATATTCTTAGTGGCCACTACTTTAGTCCACCTGGTGTAATATTCCATAACAATGATTACAAACTTATGTCCCATTTAGGAGTTAGGATTGATCACTCCTAAAAATTCAAGGCCCCATTATGCAAATGGTTTTGATTTAATAATTAGTTGTAAAGGAATGGTTGCCTTTGTCTCTCATTGATAAAACATTTAGCATTGATGGCATTTTCACACATGAGCATGGGTATCTTTAAATATGGTTGGCCAATATTAACAAGATCTCAATATATTATGTGATGTGGTACACCTAAAGGGTGGCTAGTTCCCAATTTATCATTGAAATTGTTCATTATCTCCATCTCTTCTTCTCTAGAAACACATCTTAGATAGATTCCCTCATAGTTATTTCTATAGAGAATGCCTCTTTTGATCATAAAATGAGATGATCTCATCTTGAGGGCCCTTTTTTACTCCCTTTTAAGATGTGGGGGGTACATTCAATACATCAAATAGTGAACAACATCTTTGTACCAATCTCCACTAGGCACTTGATTTACTTCTACTTTCAAAACATCAATGAATGGATTAGGGTTTGCAATAATCTGAATTAGACCTTGACCTCTAACTAACTTAGCAAAATTTTACTTCTAAGTCATATTATTAGGGTTTGGTCATCCACTTCCCTCTTCATTCTCTAAGTTCATTTTATCCTAGCATTAACTTGACAGTCAGATTAGACAATAAAACATACATCTTGTTCCTTAAGATGTAGTACTTAAACTTATTGATATCCTTTACTAGTGCATAGGCTTGTTTATCTATAATAGGATAGTTATTCTCTATGTTCTTAAAATTGGTGCTCATGAAGGATATGGGGTGCTCTTTACATCTTCTTTTTGTGTTAAAATAGAAGCAACAATGTGATTAGAATAAAAAGAGTATAGATATACATATTTACAAAAATTAGGACTTATGAGAATAGGATCTTGAATAATAACATCCTTAATGTCCTAAAAGGCCTTCAATGCTTATGCATTCCATTGTATCTTAGTATCTTTATTCATCATGACATTAAGTGGCCTTACAGTCTCAACAAAACCAAAGAGGAATTTTCTTACAAAATTAATCTTACCAAAGAAAGATTTCAACTCCTTTTTGTTGTTTGGAACCTCTACCTTTGAAATTGAATTTATTTTATTAGGGGCAATAGTCATACCTTCCTAGGTGATTACATGTCCTATATTTTTTACTTCAGTTACATAGAAGATAGTTTTCTTAGGGTTTAAATAAATGCCATACCTTTGGCACTTCTCCAACACTTATTCTAAATGCATCATGTCATCTCCCCTATTTTGATAAAAATTATTTAATCATCCATGTATATAATTACGTACTTACCTATTAATCCATAGAATTCATGGTCCATAGCTCATTAGAAATGTGTTCTTATGTTAATCAATCTAAATGGAATTCATTTGTATGCATACATTCCCCACTTGATGGTGAAGGCAATTTTCATTTGTTCATTTTTATTCATTAAGAATTGGTTGTAGCCTAAAAACGAATCAAGAAATGACATCATTCTAGATCCACTCACCAATTGAATGACCTCATCCAAGATGATAAAGGATAAGTATCCTTCTTCAAGGATCCATTTAAGTTTCTAAAATCAACATAGAGTTTGATTTATCTTTTCTTCTTTTAGACTGGCACAAGATTGGTGACCCACATTGAGTGCCATATGGGGAAGATTATCCTTGCATCTATTAATTTATTCATTTCTCTAAAAATCATTCATTTTAACACTAGATTTACTGGCCTTTATCTTTGCCTGAAGGGTTTGTAAGCCTCTTTCAAGGGGATAGTGTGAGTAATCACACTAGTGTCAAATATTTTAAGATCATCATATGACTAGGCAATGTCATATTTTAACTTGGTTAATAGGTTAGTGTCTTATTTCAACTCTTCATCAATGAAAACTAAGATAATTTTGATAGTTTGTTCATTCTTTGGACTTCTCAAGTTGATTTTCTTATAATAGTTTTCACTCACCTTAGGTTATTTATCTTCAGTTCTTTACTTATCCATATCAAACATTCTTTCTAAGGATATCATGCATTTAGGTATCCAATTTTATTTAAGTTTGATCACTCCATATTCATCATCCTTTGAAATTTGTGTAAAAATTTCATCCTATTATGTAAGACTCAAATATGCCATCACTATTTATGAAGTCAATTACCTTCTAAAAATCATCAAAAACATGGATGTGATTGATATTGTCTACCATAAAGGGGCATGAAATTATCTCCATAGTGAACTCTTGTAAGTTCAAAGGTTTTGGAGGAACCAAGTTTGTTGTTTCTAAAGTTAAAGCATCTACCAATTGGTTCTACTCCCTAGGTAAGGAAACAATATTAAATGAGTCAAAATACTCAATTAAATCCCAAGATCTAAATTTAAAATTTCTTAGACAAGAAATCTTACACTGATATCTACTTCTAACCTAATTAATAACTAATTATGAATCCCCATAGACTAATATTTATTTCACCTTATGCTTAATTGAAAATTAAAGTCCTAAAATAAGATCTTCATATTCTATAATATTGTTAATACAAGATAACTATAATCTAGAAGAAGCTAGATATTGTTTTCCTTTAGGATTTATCAAAATAATTATAATGCCATAACCTTGCTTATCTCATGCACCATCAAAGTGTAATGTCTAGGGACCTTTGCTTTCTTCTTATACCTTGTCATATGCAATAATGTTAGTGGTTTCTAGAGTGTAAACACCCAAGTCAGAGGATTGATAATTTACCCTTTCATTATTGGCATTATATTTAGTAATCATGTATTTAATCTTGGGTTCTTAATCAATCCTAATTTGATTAGGGATCCCATGCCATGGTAGCCACATGTGAGAACAATCTGTGGGCATGTATCCATTCAAGGATTTAGTCTAGTCACATCATAATATCAATATGTAAGCCTTCAGTATGTCAACAACTTGAATGCCAATGAACTCATAGATTCATAGCTCATGGGTGAGCTGCATATGAATATTTAATAATTCACCTACCACTTTCACTCTATATTTATCCAATTGCACCACTACCTTCTCTAATTTAACTGGGTCTAATCCTAATTTCTCACATATTCCTAAAGGCATAATGTTAGTTGAAACACTAGAATCAAGAAAATAATTATGAAGATTCTTACTAAAAATCCTTACAGTCAAGATAAATGATGGAACTTTATGCTTAATCTTATAAATTACCACATTTGCATGAGCTTATTTAGATTTTCTAGAGATAGGATTTTCATTCAATGACTTCAATAACAAATCACATTGTTCAATGATTTGTGTGATCTCATGTAATGCTATGTTTGTCTTGATAGTTTTCATGTCTTCCACTATGGTGTATCCAACTTTTTATGTTGTGGAAGGAGATTCTATTGGTAGATGACACTCCTTACCTTTAGGATGTGGAAGATTATTATTTATCCTACCATTAGGAGGTGTATCCAATCTATTAGGTGGGGTGGAAGTTGTCAGAGGTGGGTTTTGACCTTTAATTCTCAAGGCATAGTTGCTACTCTGGTATTGTTGGAAATCACGTACCTCATTAACATTATCTTCAAAATCATTCTCATCTTGATTGAGAAAAGCATAGGTATCCATCATGAGAAATTTGTTTAGCTGTAGAAGCATCATTGGTGTTATCAGAGCCTTTATCATTATGATTCATCTCAAACCCTTCCATTTAGATTTGAATGGCTTTAAATTCATGGAAAAACTTAACACAATCAAGTTTTCCATGTTTAGTTGTATTGTGCACTCAACACTAATTGGGCAAGGCTAACTCATAAATTTTTATCTTAGGTAGTTTTCTCAAAGGGGGCTCATTATGGTTGTTGGGATTATTGAAAGGTTTGCTATATCTTTGGAAGTTGTAATTTATATTAAAACTCTCATTCGTGTTACCCATATATTTCTTGAGATCTAAGAAATCATTAATAAGTTTTTAAACAATTATTTGTATTGAATATAAGTAAACCTTTAGAGGCTTTGAGGTCTTTTTTTGGTTGCATTTTAAACATTGGTATTTTTTATAGGAACCATTATTTGATTGGTTTTATTCTGGGGATGTGCTCTAGCATTTGCTTGGTTAAATAATATTATTTTTTGTTGGGTGTAGCATAGATCAAGGGTAATTGGTTGATCACTAACAGTTGAATTAATGTAGGGTGATTTTTTTCATGTTAGGTATGATATTTAGAGCAAGCATCATCAGGTCAAAGTTTAATATAATAAAGGCAAGATGCCATGCGGGTGCATTTTCTCATCAGTATGGATGGCCTCAACATATTTTAAAGGAAACATGTCAATATTAAAGGCCCTTCTTAAGAAGATGGTTGTCATTAGATCTAAGGCATTCTTATATATCTCCAGGGCCAAATCATCTATCATCTTATAGGTGGGGACATCAGGGTGTACATCTTTTGGAAAATTGTATTGAATATTGTTATTGATACCTTTATGTCCCATTTTGAGGGTGGTAAATTATTGGTACACAAATTATGAGATAACTACCCTACCAGATTGTGTAATAAAAGTGTCATTAAATGGGCCCCATCCCATGATGGAATGTTTATGTCAGTTGAGAAACCAATCATAAGTAGCATCTTAAAATGTCAAAGGAAAGATACAATAAGACACATATTCATCAATCACATTAATAAACCTTAAATATGCCTTAAAGGACTTTATATGTTATTCAGTGGTTACCCTAATAGTGGGGATAAAGAGAGGCATATATTTTTTTAGATTTCTTGGCAGATCATACATAGGTCCAAGGACATTGATGGATGAGCCAGCTAACGATTACATGACTAGAAAGAGAGGTTGAAATTTTTGGTTAGATGGGGAAATTAGATGGGTCCTAGACTTCCTACACTTACCTTTGTTTGATTTAGCCTTTCTATGGGTTTCTAGTGATGCTAAAGGAACTTTGAGTTTAGATCAAGATCTGGTTCTAATCTTAGGCAACTCCAGGATGGAAAATAGGTATTAAGAGAAAAAGAACTTCAAAGGTATCCTAGAAGATGTTAAAAATCCCAAAGATTAGTTAATATTTGTATAAAATACTTAGATCAATTAGTTTTACCTTTATCTTTGAGAGTTCAAACCTTAGAACCTCAAAGTTCTTAATACCTATACAAATAATATTAGTCTTGTATGCTAACCTGAAAAGGTCAGTGTCAAACCAACATTTCAAAGCATCTTTATGTCTAATTTAAAAATACAAGAACATCTAAACATTTTAAAACATCCTTTTCAAAAATTTACACAAAGGTTTACTTAAATTCAAGTGAATTAGAGCAAATAGGATCTCAATTGCCTAGATTCAATATAAACAAGGTCTTAGTGAATGATATTTTCACAAATCCTTAAAAATATCCAAATAATTTATCATATCCATGCCAATGTTCAAAAATATGATAAAAATAACCTTGAGTATGTTTAAAGGATGGGATAATCCACTTATCTTTGGACAAATTTATAAAAATACCTAGGTTATTTACCAAATTTATTCAAATAAACACCCATTTTGATGAAATCCTTCAAAAAATGCAAATATGCATGTAAATAATGTAGATCCTCAATGTTATTTTACAATATTTGCATATTTTGACATAATTATGCATATATTTAATGAAATACACTTCAATTTCACTAAGATGTGTGGAAGTAATTATATAAAGGCCCTCCCGGCATCAACTTTTCCCTTCCTATTGATGCACATAATGTGCTCCCTCTGTCACTATGGAATGGGGGAAAGTAAGAAACTTAATTTTGATTTTTGGAAGACTTAGGGTTTGATTTGTTAACATAATTACTATTGAAAATAGCATAAATAGTAGAGATATGGTCACCACTTAGAACTCTTCAAGAAGACACTACTATAGGGACAATAGATGTTACATAGTGACAATAATTCTTGCTAATATTTATGAAATTATTTCAATATTTACTAATTATTACCAAAAATATAAATAAATAATGGATATATATAGTATGAACTACAATAAAGTGAGTCATGGGTAGATCCAAGGTTAGGTAGGGTAAGGCAGAAAAGGGAGTTTGCTTAAGATGATCAAAAGTACCAATTATTATAACTTTTATGACAATAACACATAAAACTAGAATTTATTAACTCTAGCATAATGCTCAAAGCTAAATAAACATGATTAAAGCTTTAAAGGGAAATAATTTCATATATCTAGAAGCATGTGTTTCACAAAGATTAGTCATTCACAATAAATTACATATCACATTTGTTTACAAATGAGATTAAAATAGAGCATGTATACTAGCAAAATTGTCAACTTAGTGTTAAACTCAAGCTAACAGATGCATATATCATGTATTACTAAAAAATTATCTAGTGGAAATGAAATAATTAACCATCCAAAACATGAGACATAGAAACTCTAGAAATACAAAATTAAGCACTTCAGACAATCTCTTTAATTCTTTGGCTCTTTTATATTAATTCTATCACAACTATTTTTGATATATAATGGGGGGGATACCCCTATTTACAAGCTTTAAAATTGCCTAAATTTTTGTATGTGGTCTTATTATGTAGACTAATTACCTAGTGATTACCGAATTCTTGATTCTGATTAACATTAATTATCAACCTAGGGTGCGTATGCTTTTCAAGGATGTCAGCACTATATATGCATTATTGATTCAAAAGTCATCTTGATTTTCTAGTTGTATTACAATGAATTTATGTTAAATTCACCAAATAGATATACTATGAAACTACTATGATAGAACTAAAAAATTACTTCACACTTATGAATCACATATGCATGATACTTATATAATCAAAATAATTAAAATCAACTTACACAACACACTTAAAGCTAAAGAGAGTTAGGATCTTCACTACAACTCCTTGAGGGGACCCTTCCTCATTTAGAGCTGAGTTTTCATCCTTCTCTGATAGAATTAAAAAACTTCTCACAAAATAAATCTTCTCATTACTCAATTATGTATCAATTAAATAATGCTACAAGAAGATACAATATTCAAAGTATAATTTTAAAATTCCAATACTTTTATTATTATCTATTTAATTAACTAACTCTTGATTTGATCTAGGTTTTACCATGAAATACAGAAGGTAGTTTATTAACTCTCAACCAAAAAAAACCAAACTAGGAAAAATACAAATACTTAGAAACTACCCCAGTCAACCTTCAAGTGGTTAGTAACTGAAGTCACTTGTTTTAGGTTTGACTAGGTTAGAGATAAGGCATTATTTTGTTATTTTATTGATTTTTGTCTTTTTCTCATTATCCTTATCTTTCTCATCTTTAGTAGCATATCTAATATTTCGTTGCATGTGTGGAATCTATACAACTATGATTTTTTCTAATCATCCACTCAGTTCCCAAGATAATTGGATGTGTCTTGAAGATCTCCTCAACAATATCTCTATTTTGCATAGTGTCTATGAGTAACCTATAGGTGAAGCCTATATTTTTTATGCGCACTCTATAGTGGCTATGAGAAACTTGTAGGTGAAGCCTATAGTTTCTATGGGCACTCTATAATGGCTATAGACAACTTGTAGGTGAAACCTACAGTTGTTATAAGCACTTTGTAGTGGCTATAGGCAACCTATAGGTGAAGCCTACAGTTTCTATGGGTAGCCTTAGTAGCTATGGCCTAGAAATATTATGTAACATTTCATGACCCTTCAAATTCTTGTTAGATAAATTCACACCAATATAATTTAATCAAGGAAAAATCATCAATAATTCATAACATAACATATATATCAAAGTACAAACAAAATCATAACTTCATTCTATATTTCCATAAGTCACTGATAGTTATGGGATTTACATGGAAAAATACATATAAGAAGCATGAATGAAGCTATAAAAGTAATAAATTGGTGGCATCATCACTCCCCACTACTTAACCTCTTTCTCAACCTCGAACAAGCCTTGGTTGCATTCAAAAACCATAAAATTTCCTAAATTCTATGGGTTTAGGACATCCTAAATCTTTAAGGATGTTAAACCCTTTAGAATTCTCAATGTGTTCCCATATTTTCTTCTCTACCTCTCTATCAGCTAGAACAATTCTTTCCCACTCAAGAATTGGGAACCAAAATATAGGGGGTTGAAACATAAATCCAAACCATTGTATTCTCCACTTTCTAACAAGTTCAATATACAAGTATACTCTATGGATGGCCTCCATAAGGTTTTGATGGGAGTAATGTTCCTTTATTTTAAAGGAATCTAAGATTTCTACCCATCTATGAAAGCAAGAAACAACAATTTTCTTGCCATCTCCTTCCATAAGACTCAAATAGTGGTTTTGGACTTCTACCTACTTTCTAACAACCCATTCTTGTGGAGTGTCTGAGTTCATAAAGGAGATCCATTCATCTATTACAGAATCTAGATCTCTTGATTCACTCCTGATCATCAAGGTAGATTCTTTTTATTTTTCTTGATATTCTTCCATTTTTTCCCTTCTTCCTATTTCATTTAGAACATATGAAGAAAATGCATTTAGTAGGACATCCCCCAAATAGATGTTTGGATTCCATTATGTATCACTAGGTAGAACATATTGGTGGATGTAGAACCCACTTAGCTGAGCTTGGAGGTCAGGATCAACATGTCTATATTCTTTAAAAAAATATTTTGGGTCATAAACCATGTAATATTTATCATTATAAATCTTATCATACCTTAATTTAAGCCATTTCTCTTCCAAGTACATAGCATACACCCTGAAAGGGGTCTACACTCCAATAATTTAATAGTTTCATTTAATTTACCAATATTTTCCTTTAGATATCTAATCCTAAATTCATAACATTATATTTTTATTGAAATTAGTCATGTTCTTTTGATTCAACATATCCCTTGAATCTCTACACTAGATATTTGTGATAGGATTCATTATTACTAAATTTTCCCTACATAAAAATCAAAAGATCATCAGTATCCACTCAAGTAGTGGCTGAGAAATCCATGTCAATAACCTCTTCTATTGTAGGTGTTGGTGTAGTGGGAAATGGAGGAGGAAATCTATGACAGAAAGGTACCAAAGCTAGAGCATAATCTACTACAGGTGCTTTTGTGGTCTAGGTAAATGAGGATTCTATAGATTCCTCTAAGGAAGCTATTACAGGTCCCTCCAGTACCTTTTCTCTTTCCATAAAAGGCTCTACAAACTCTATTTTCCCTATAAGTGTTCTAATACTTCTCTTTCCTTTCACTTCTATTATCTCATTTCTAAGTCTTTATATTTCCTTCAAAGCTTGTTCCAATGTCTAGAACTCCTAATTATGAGGGAGCATTTCTTATTCTACTCCTTTGTCCATAGTTTCTTCTTCACCCAATTCATCTTCTACAACATGCTTCTCTACCATTCTCAATTCTTCTTTTGTATACCTAATGTTTTTGAGGAGATCAATGTGATAATGTATGGCATCTTAGTAGAGCCCTTCAAGTCTTTTAATTAGTTAAATTATTGTTATCAATCCCAATTTTTAATAATCCTTCTCCATAGTTATTGCTCCTAATTTTAATCCTTATCTATATCTCATAACTTAGAGTTAAGATATCTCTAACCTATGATGGCCATGTCATCTTCAAAACCCAAGCCTAACCCTAAGTACTAAGACACCACCTTCTTATCAAACCTGATGTTATTTGAGCAATACAATAAAGTCTTCAAGGTAATTAAATATGTGCATATTCCTACATTGGATAATGATGAGAATGAGACTAAGTATCTCTATGATTTCATTTCACTGAGGAGGTTCAAACTACACAAGGCTATAACCAAGCCAAAAAATTTCCCATTTTTAGACATCTTTAGTAACTTATTATGAACTTCTAAGTGCATTCAGTGAGGAGCTCAAAATCTTTTTTTTCAATTTAGTGAACTTGATTTTGTGTGTGTGTGTGTGTACATATACATACATACATATACATACATACATACGTACACGTGTGTGTGTGTGTGTGTGTGTGTGTGTGTGTGTGTGTGTGTGTGTGTGTGTGTGTGTGTGTGTGTGTGTGTGTGTGTGTGTGTGTGTGTGTGTGTGTGTGTGTGTGTGTGTGTGTGTGTGTGTGTGTGTGTGTGTGTGTGTGTGTGTTTGTGTGTGTGTGTGGGGGGGGGGGGGCTAATTTTAAGTAATAATATAACTTATGATATTACACCATCATCTATAATCAAAGCATATTAAATACATGGCCCAATACCCATGATATAAATGGGGTTTTCAATGACTAGGACAACAACTAGGAGTGATGAACCAAGAAAATGAGATATTGACACTTACCTTATCCATCTATTTTGGAAGGAGTTTTGTATCAATATGTTCCTATTGAACCACCTATTTAGGTTTAGTGACACCATGCATGTAAACATCTTATGGTTGTCCTTAATAAGGATGATTATCAAAGGGGATGAGGTCCCATACCTAGGGAGTGTAATCCACTTCAATATTTTCATGGCCATCTCAAAAGATTGAGCTAGATGGAACTTATACATAATGTCCTACATTTTATATGTAGTTTATGCCACTCTCTCATTCAACAACTAAGCATTTCCACCCTAGGTTATTATGGGATATATAGTTCATGTCATCTTATAAAATTTATATGATCACCACTATCAGTGTCACATCTAGGATATTTTTGATCATTTTTACCCTATGTTCTACCAATCCATCAATGAAAATCCCATGCCATACCTTTTTGAGGAGATAATGAGGATGATATTTACCATTGGGGCTTATTGGTATTATTGAGATGAAATCATCATTAAAGTGGAAGGTATCTTATAATACCATATCCTCTTACCCTATTATGTCCTAAATCATATTTTTGAGCAATAAATTACTCATTAGTTGGTCAAAGGTGTCATACAATTCTCAATTAATCACTCATAGAAAGTGTGGCCAGACTTCCCAATCATCTTCTACCACCATGACTATAATAATATGTATTCACTAAGGAATATGGTAGCTAACATAGATTATTATGCCTTGATAAGGGAAGAGCTTATAGAGTGAGATCCATGTGGGGTCATCCATGCCCATGTGGTGAAACACATGCCTGGCTCAACATCTCTTACCATCATGTGCCCCACTATGGTGATGAGGTTCACCTGAACTTGACTAATGGAAATTAAGTATTAACATAGGTTGAGGAAATAAAAAGAAGGGAAAATAAGACCAAGTTTTGTTAGGCACTAAATAAATGTTGGTGTCACCCCCATGGCCACCTCTACCATAGCTAACCTTGGGGCCCATATCATATTAGCTTGGAGGAGATGTTTATGTAACTTTACCCCACATATCAAAAAGGATCATATAAGGGATCCATCAACCTTCACCTCTACAAGCTCCTCCTACCCAAAAATTTGGCCTTAGATCCTCTACCTCCATATCTACAAGTCAATCAATCATATAAGACACATAAATTTCACATAAGTGTCAATAATAGTACTAAAGTAATCCTAGAGTGGTATCATCAATAAAAACCACTTGAGATACCTTCCCTAGATGGATACATCCATTAAAAACCCCATAGAACACCCGCAAGTTTGCCTATTCCCACCATCCCTATCCTATGGGGGCATCTTTTGGTTCACATCTCTCCCACTTCCTAGCTCACTCAGGTCCCCTTGACTCCGGTCATGTTCAACATTGTCATTTCCTAACCCCCCATGTATATCCCATTATTCCCATAAGATCCCTAATGCCACCTCTCTGATATATTTGTGCCTCAATTGCATGGACCCCATCCACTCTAGTATTAAGATCAATTAAGGTTGCTTCTATATTTTAGGAATAATTTAGACCCTATTGTTCCTTATTTTTATAGTACCAACATATATCATGTATTCATAGTCAATACCCCCATTAGTCACCCCTCTATCACGAAAGGCTCTCAGCGTCTCCACCATGATAATTCAAATGGATAAGTCAATAGTGAGTGCACTTTTGTGCACAATTTAAGTAATTCCCAACATTAATACCCCTATATCCACTTCTTCATTTCCATATTCTACTCCAACAACAATCATCACTTTAGCCCCTTCTACCATTGTGGCTCAGGTTAACCTGAGTGTAATAACCAAAGGTTTGAAAAATTTAAATTATGTGGCACCCACTAAATAGGATCCTATTACTTCCTTAACTATTCCCACTATATCTTCAACATAAACTAATCTAGATAAGAGGCCCAAATATAAAAATCCAAAGGTGACTCCTTTTCAATCCCTTATTCAATATTTCATTACTCCCTCCTAGCATTGTATTCATATTATCCCCTCATGGTTCCCTAGTCCTCCTTTTCCATCAACATAGGGACCTAAGGATTTATCTTAAACCAATTAATTTCCTCATTTTTATTGAACACACCTCTCCCATGTGCCATTATTCCCCACATCCACATGACCTATGACTAATGGTGAACCTAATTGTTCCCTTGGGCTTACTCATTCATGTTACCTCATTTCATTCCCTTGCCACTTCCACCTCTAATCCTTTCCTTCATCCTTCCTTCCAAATTATCTCTCCCTCCTCCCAAGCCTCCACCTTTTCCCTTAAGTTTCTTCCACCCCTCTTGTTCCACCTTCAAATACCTTAGGGACATTTTTAAGACCAATCTAGGTCAGACCCATTGAGTCATTAGGAGAAAAAATACTAGAGATGGTATACCATGGATATTTAGATGTTTAATTGGAATTTTATAGGAATTACATGATAATTAAGAGATCATTCATGTATACATTTACTTAAGAGGGGAATCCTATGGTTTGGAGAACTGAGAAGAATATATTCTCCCTCACTAAAATTAGAATGACTAGATGAGAAGAGAAAGTGGTTGAGGACCTGATTTGTTAGTAATCTAAGATACCAATGATCTCATAAAGAAAATAAAGGAGGATATTCAAGAGTAAATATAAGAAATCATATCTTAATTCAAGAGAACTTTCCCAATAGAACTAGTTGGTATATTTAGAGGGGTCCTTGTGAAAATATTCATATCTATTAGATAAGTTATTAGAGCACTAAAAATGATCAAAGATCACATTTAATTCATCTAAGCATACTTAGAGAGAGATACTCTCATGGATAACAAATATAAAAGGCTTAATATGGTTCTTCATAAGGGCATGTTCCTAGAAATAAATATCATTCCTCTAGTAGACTTGAACCTATATCAAACTTATGTTGAGAACATGAGAGCCTTGATTGAGGAATGAAAGACCTTAGTGTAAATAGTTATTGAGATAAAGGAAAATTTTAAGGAGTGGGTGCTAACATATTTTAAGGAGGTCAACATCATTTTTTTATTCCATTCAGATGGCACCTTGATAGATAGAGGGGAATTTTAATTCTTTCTAACTCAATTCAACTAGGTCATGAGAATAAAAGTGGAAAAGTCCAATAAGGATAGGGCCAAGGTAGTTTTATATATATCAACCCATTAAATGACAAGTATTAACCAAGTGTCTAAATTAAATGTTTCCCTTGAGGCCCTACTCCAAATGCACTAGTGGTTATTGTCCCAAGTTGGGTTGATATTTTGAGAACCTCCCATGAATATTTCCAAGATGGACTAAGATTTTGACTTAGTGGTAACCACATTGGTAGTTGAGGAGGCATGTCCCAATAAATTTAGGAGTGGTCCCCCTAAAAATTTCTCTTGATTCTTTTAGGTGAGCCCTGGGGATTTTGTTTTACCTGTTTTAGGATATTAAATAGGTTTTGGTAAAATTTAATTGTAACCATTTCATGTCATGATGGGCTAGAATGGGAACCTATGATACTCAAATATGGGCTCCATCTATCCCAAAAAATATGTCATGTTGTATTTTGAATGGGTTAACATTTTTTCATGTAGCTAAAAATATACTAAAATTAATGCAAGTTTTCCTTATTTTATCAATAGTGTTTCTATTGGTACAGATGTTGTCTACTAATTCCTATGTATTTTGAATGAATGTTAGTGTTAAAATATTGATAGTGTGTTCATCTGTATATGATGAATGTATTAATTAAGATGTGCCTTGATATTCTAATTATTTAAAAACTTTCTTTCTTTCTTGGAAACACTCATTAGCCTATGTGCTTCATGCTTAAGAATAAATTTGAAGGTATGCCCCTCTTATGTGTTTATATTAAGTGGATATTTTTTAAATTTATCATTCTCATTTCATCTTTAGACCCCTTCCCTGTGTGATGATAATTCTAAGCTCCTCATGAAACTTGGCGCATAGTGGTATAACTATGGCTAAGAACATGTTTTCCCTTGAAACACTAGAATATTTTATGAACTAATAATATCTTTTATGCCTTACCTTATCCTATAATTTTATGATTTTTTTTTGTAACCAAACAATCTTCCCCTTTTTATTATAAGTTGGTAAAGTAAAGCCCAATATTGTGTAATATTGAAATCGACTGAACTACGTGTGAATTAGAACCTATTTATCAAATTTAGTATTGGATCCCTAGTGGTAGTGTATGCACACAAAATTTACATGGTGTGACACATTTTATACAAATTTTATGATGATGTAGTAATCTTCTATTTTATGCTCCATAAGGAACTCTCTAGCTATATCCCCTCCCTCTACCCTCTTACTCTTCCCTTGACCCCTTTTGGTTACCTTGGTTTTGGATTTCATAGATCATTTCACCTTGTTTTAAAAACTAACCATGTGTGATGGAACCATTTATCTAGGTGACATAATCACCCCCTCCATTAAATAACCACCCATTTTTTACACAACCACCACAATAGTTTTATAACTTAAGTGATACTTTTGAAACCAAGTAGTAGTTTTGTATTAAACTATTGGTGGTTTCATAATGTATAGTGGTGATTTATTCATTATAATTTATGGTTTTAAAACCACCCTTTCATAATGTGGAAGTTTTTTCACAGTTGAAATGTCTTCCAAAATTCGCTCCCATGACTCTAGTTTTGACAAATTTTTCATGACTAGCATCATATTTATTATTTTTATAACCTTGTGTTCATCTCTAATTAGGAACAACTCCCTCCCTCTTATATTTTTGATCCTCTTTAGTTCATATTAATTTAAAATACCCATTAGAATTAGTTGAACTCCCCTGTGTAGGCTCCCAACTCTTCCTATAAAAAGGCTAATTTTACTTTGATTTTAGATCTAAAATTTTCCATTAGTAGTTGTTATTGTGAATTTTTTTTAGCCATAACCCTAATAAAATTTACTAAAGATTTATACTATATTATTTTCAATTTTACTACAATTATAAAAGTGAATAAGTGTTGTTGGTGTAATAAACTCAAACTTTGTAGTATAGGAAATTAGCTAGCCTCAATTCAAATACTCTCCATTTGTGGTTGTGTCTCCTCTTTTCCCCATATTTTTTTAGAGCTTTTACATCCTCCAACTAGAGAGTTCATAATTTGTATAATATCATAAGGAGTTATCATATTATGTATTATCTTATTAAATACATCACATGCACTTCAATTTATCTATGCCTTGGTCAGGTTAGATTTCTCTTTGATTTGTAACATTTTTTTCTTTATTAGATTAGATTTAGTATATTTCTGGTTGTAATATATTAATTTACATATTCAATAAAAACATCAAATTTGATATGGAAAGATATCAATTTTTTTCATTATCTTTCCTCTAAAAATAATATACCTATCTTTGATTTGTGTTTGCATTATATTAGATTAGTTTTATTATAATTAGAAATAGGTTTTATCAATAATTATAGAAAACATGTTAGTAAATATTCAATTTATTTCCTTCCAAGAGAACTTTTCCTTTCCAAGATCTAAATAAGTTTCTTATATTATGAATAGTCAACTAGGTAATATATAAACTTAGACAATCATAGGTGGATAAATGAGGGTAGTATAGTTATAAATTTATTTGATTTGGTGAGTTAAAATTTTTGTCATTATATTATTTAAAATATAAAATCAAAACTTGCATTTATTTTTCCATCTTAGCAATTCATTCAAAAAAATAATTTAGATCAAATTATAGAAGTTGAAAAGCTAGTCTAGTTTTTTTATGAGAAAAGAAAATCAAAAGAAACCATTATGTTTTTTATATTTTAGATCAAATTATTGTTAATATTATTACATAACTAGATTAAATTTACATATTAAGTACATCTCATACAAAACAACCAAAAATAAATAAAAACATCATCATCTAGTTTGCATACAAATAAAGCTACAAAAATTATCACCTTACACATTAGTATAGGTTCCTTCTCTCCTTCTTTTCATTAATTATAAACATTAGAAAAAGATATAAAAAAAATCTTTCATCTTTGTCATTATTTTACTTCCAACATTTTATTTTCATCAAACAAGCATTGATTCCCATAAACCAGGAAAAGCCAAAAAAAATAATAACTTAACAAAAATAGTGTCAAAAGCCTTGATAACACATTAAATCCCCAAATCATACCAAAATCCTCTACAACACATGGAAAAAACCATATCCCATATAATCCTTGTCCATCTATACAATCATACTATATAAATCCTTACTTTATCATTCTAACAAGTATACATTACAATCCATTGCCTGAAAAAGCTCATACACTTTTCCCTAGATTTTTCCTAGCCTCCTTCAAATGACCCTTCCTAAGACACTAGGTATTATATGAATGGTTTATTCCCTAGAGTTAGAGAACCCAATATTACCATCATTACATAATATGATATTAACATTGAGTTAAGATTTGAGGTTTTTTCTCTACTTACATTACTCATCTCATCATAGACTCTCTAGACATATTAGAAGAATAATAATTCATTCCAAACCCACCTATAAATGTCCTCTTATATAATAGAGGATGTAATTATAATATTGTCCAGACCTTGTTTATCATACACATCTCTTTCTTCTCTTTAGGTTTTATCTCATCCTATATCATACACTCAGTGTATGACATTGATTGGGTAGAGTCAACCCAATAGATTATACCTTTTACCATGAGCCATCCAACATGATATCCCTCATTTCCATAATCCTAGTAATGACCAAGAACTCTACCTTCTTTTCATATCAAATACTAAAAGACCTTGGAGTTCTATTTATGCATAACTTGACACTCTTAATGAGCATCAAGACACTAATGAGGTCTTTTAGTTCCATCATGATAAACCATTTCCACCACCTATCCCAAATCCAATTCTACCAAACAACCAACCAAACCCATATCCCATCCATTACATCAGTTTCCTTAGCCATACCCTCGGGAGTCAAGTGCATAGTTTAGTGTGTGTTTTTTACATTCATTTAAGTAGCAATACATATCTCATAGATCTATTTCATGTAGGCTATATCATGGAGCTCAATACTTATAGCCCATAACCTAGGTTGGTCTAGCATCAAACATAAAATGGGTGGATGAAATTCCCTTATTATCCCGAAACCATCTTTGAGAACTTAAGCTCATAGGTTTTCTTGGAGTGGGATTTTAGACCAAATAAAAAAAGGGGAAGAAATAAATCAAGGTCATATACAAGAGGAACAACTAGAAACAATAAATAAAGAATAGATAAAGCTAACAATTTCAAATGCTACTCAAGAAGAAATTAAGGGCATATAAAATGGTGATATCTAAGATGAGAATGTATTTATCTTGATGAAAAATTATGAATATTAAGTCTAAAGTGAGTTATATTTTATTAAGGAGGAGATAGGCTAAAAATGGATTGAGGAATGAAAATATGATGTTTTGGAAGACCAAGATAGAGTTTACTAGGAGGATAAAAAGGTATCCTTGAGAATATAACAATGAATAAATTGAAAGACTCTTTATATCTAGGGAGTGGAAAAATAGGTGTTCTATAAATTTTTAATAATGACCAACATCAAGGAGAAGTGTTAAATATAAATATCCATAATCTAGAGAATAAAATCAAAATGCAAGTACCATACACAAAATTAGATGTAGGGAACCTCAGGGTTCTAGAATTTTGGAAAAGATCTAATCATGAGGAATATGTTAGAAAGGACTTAGATAAATTTGTAACAGATCCCTACCACAAGTTTTAATATAATAAGGATCATTGGAACTTGGTGCTTTTCATAAAAACAAAATCCAAGATACCTGTTCATTAAAGTGACATAGTGACTAACAGTTCAAACTCGAAGGAAAATGTTAGATCGAGACCCAAAAATTTAGGTAGGTATTACTATGAAGAGTTTAGTTTTTTAGTAGGATGTGATATTAATGATGTACTTTAGGGTGTCAAGAGTCATGAGGAATTGATATAATAATGATTTTTAGAGGACAGTTTTATGTTGTTTTACTAAAGGAAGGAAAATCCCTTGCCGATGATTTATTATTATTTACTTTGTTTTATGTTGGTCCTATTTTATTATAGGTCAATTATTGGTTTTCATTTTATTGATATATATCATTATATATGTTGTGACATTGTATAAGGTTCTGGGTCCCTCTCAAAACCTTAACATTTTCCCTTATCATGTGTGTGTGTGTGTGTGTTTTGAAATACATAAAATGAAAGTAAATATATTTATAACACATTTATATCATATAAATTTTTATATTAACCCATAAATGATTTAAAAAGTTTTATTTCAACCTAATCCCAATATAATTAATAGGTATCATCTCTCTTTTTTATGGTACCAAACTTGCATGTGCCTATCCCAAGTATATCATGGATGATGTATAGACTCTTACACCTCATCTGTAACTTACCTAGGTTCTTGAAATACCTAGAATAATTTATAATCATAAACATGCCCTTATGTACAAACTTTTCCTTGATGTGTCTGTCATGCCACACATTTTAACTTGACTTCTCAACACCCTATCTCTATCTAATTAAAGTTAACTTCTCTTCTAGTTTCATTAGTTGCCTAGTTGCATATGCAATGAATCCTTTATGTCTTTGATTCATGCACATGATAAGTATAGTGAATGAAAAATGAACTCAATTGGAAATAATTACTATTTTTCAAAAACTAAATAGAAATGAGTATTTATTTAACCTATTATATGTAGTTTTGTATACCATTAGCTAGATAATTTTTTGTCATCCCAATATTTTTTACCTACATCAAAAATGTGGGGAGGATTTGTTATTATTATTATTGTAAATTCTTCTACCATCCCATTTTATTAAAAGTGATAAGGATTATTATTAAGGTGTAAGGTCATAAACTCGCTAAGAAATTAAGATAATGTTCCTACTAGGATGTGACTATCCCTATCACTTTTTATATTAAGGGGCACCTATATCTACTTATTATATTTTCTTTAAAAATTTGAATATATTTTATATGTAGTGATATATTTGGTAGGCATTTTTTCTACCCATATCCTTAAATAATTTTTATTTCAAATTATATTTTTTCTCTATTTCTATGCACAATTGTATTTATTTTCCCAATGAATTCTATCACCTATTTCTCAAAGGGATCTTTTGAAACCACAAGGATTGAGTTAATTTTATTCCTCCTATTTATATTTCATATCTTTTTAAAAATTTAACACTTTTAAAAAAACTCATTGGCATCCTTACAAATTTTAGACCACCATAGTACCTAATATAGGGTCTTATGTGTGGTAGTTTTTTTGGCATACTGACAACACTGATCCCTTCATGGCATTTTCTAAAGACACCTTAAATTTTATGTTTAATTATAAATATATGAAAAAAATCATGTATTTCAAATTTATAAAAATCTCCTTTGATAAGCTAATAAGGTGTCACATTCATTATCAGGTGTTTGTTATCTTTGATGTTCTACTCAATAGGTGTTTCCCCTAAAGTTCAAAATGATGTAATCTTGATAGAATATTTAGGCACCCATTTAATATTTTAGAGTTACACATAATACATTTCATATTATAAGTTTTACATATTATTCCTTGTATTAATACTTGATAAGTGATTTTTTTACACACCTAAAACTAGCCACAACTGGCTTCAATCAGACTTTAGACTGATTCCTACCAACCATTACAAATTAATCCTATGAATCATTGATGTCATACATTTTATTTTGCATAATTAATAAAATCTCATAACCATTTTGAGACATCCCTAATTAGGGTAACCTATCATATAAAATAATAACCTCTCACTGATTCATGTATAATCACCTTGTGGCATCACAACTATCAATTTAGCCTATGGACCTATTGAGTGGTGCACTTGCACACTTAAATCAAATACCAAAAATGATAAAATTATAATGAAAATCAATTAAAAATATAAGCAATATTAAATACTTAGATGAATTATACATTTTTAATTAATGAATATCTAAAAAAAGAAATTCAAAAATTCAAAATATCCTAGCATTTCATCATTACTTGTTATAGAAAAGGGGGCTAATTCATTAAGTCAGGTACCCATTTTATTATCCAAGTCAATTCTAGACTTATTACCACTAGGAATAAACATGGTATACTTATTTATTATACTTAACTTTTAACACTTGACTACACTGACATCAATTCACATAAGGTGAAAGCCTTATGCACTCACTTGAAGTGTAATAGAGGAATAATCAAGGCCTATGTTGAAATAGTTACACCATGGTGAAATATTTCAATCATAGGACTTAGTCATTCTAACATAGGCTTTTGTTAGATTCATTGGCATAAGCCTTTTTTGGCTAAGCCTGATGGTCTATAGGTGCAAGCCTACTTTAGGTGACTATTTTTGGTCATAGGAGCACAAGCCTTTATCAATGTGGTTCTATAGTCTCAAGGGAAAAATCCTTTATTTAATTGAGATTAGCATCATGAAGGTAATTTTAAGGGTTAAGGGACTATTCTTACTCTATTTATTCATACTTAGGCTAGTGCTTCTTAGTAAGGTAACACTCATCACATGGCCTTTTCCACACTTAGCCTATTCCTACATAGTATGATAACATCATCATAATTTATAGATATGCCATTAACACCATAAACTAGAAGCTTTAATATACATTAATTGACATAGATGATCTAAAATTACCATATTATGACTATTCCATTCATTACACATTCAACTAATTAATATCAAGGAAGGATAAACCATGGAAACTATATGATGCATAATAACCTTCTTCATTAATGAAAGATCAAATGTTGAATACAGTCCATAACACTTAAAAGATATAGAGTATATACTTAACTTTAAAGTACTTAATGGCCTAGAGGCTCACAAGCAATCTTGGGCACTATAATTTGGATCCTTAGAGGTGTCCATGATATTCCTAATACTAATGGTGATCTTATCAATCTAATTACAATTCTCCAGAGCTTTATTGGATCAATGTCACATCCTTTTGCTCATGGGTTCAAGATTGTTTTATAACACGCAAGAGCATCTATTTTCTAAGGTAGAGAGTGCATGTTGAGTGTTGATATAGAGCCTTTTATGATCATTCTACTATCTTCATCACCTTAAAACCTTCACATTGTAGTCACCACATGTTTCCACTCATAAAGGATGACCTAAAGATCTAGGTGCCAGTTAACCACCTGCTAGTTGGCAAAAGATGTGCATTGGTTCCTATAGATGGCACCAAGATATAAAAATAACAATCATGAAAAGTGATTTCCTCATACCAATATGTCCATCACAATGTCATAGATCCAAACTTAATGAAATATTGGCCCAACATTACCCCATAGAAAAATTTTATTCCACCCTCACACTAGTTAGTCAAAGCCTTTGTCACACATAATTTAGGTGCACTCTCCATAAGCTCAGTGTTAAAGTCCTTAAATCCCTTTATATCAAAATTGATTTACTAAGCAACAATATCTATTTTTGTGGAGGTGGATTTAAGTGTGAGCACATCTATATTCTTCAATTCATTCCTAAAGTCCTCTAAACTTGTCTTAGCCTTTATCACTCCTCCATATAGGATTAATCCTTGATCAGAAGCCTTAGTTTTCAAGGTGAAAAAATTATTCCAAGTTCTATTCTTGGTCCTTTATATATGTGCTCAATGCATTAACCTTCCCTATTATTTATGTGTGCTCTACCCTACTCACAAAATATACCATCATCTTTAGCTCCTCCTTTTATTCCTTTGCCTTATTAAGGCACATGTCTATGATTGATGCTTGATTGGAAAAGCTCATGAAGATGGTATCAGATACATCTATGCCTTCTTGAATTTTTATGAAGAGGTCTTCCACCCCTTAAATATTGGTAGCTAGCTCTTTTTTTAGTACAGTGCATGGGTCTTCTTCCTATGTCAACTCTGATTTCATCCTTGGGAGATTATATTCCACTAGCACACATACTTTATCAACCTTTAAAAGGCTTGATGTATCAACACTGACCAAAAGGGATGGTTCGACTATCTCTATGAACTTGCATAGATGCTATATTTTGAACTCCATAGCCTACACTTCATCTCCAAATTCCTTACAAAGTTTCTTCCATTTATTTTCTCTTCCATCATTGATGATGTTCTTATGTGTGATATCTATGGCCATCTAGATAAGAACATTCCCAAAATATACTAATTTTATGGTATGGGCATTTATGATGATGGATTGATGCCCTTATTTAGGTTCATCCATACCCAATATGGCCTTTTTAGGCACCTCAAAGTGAGGCTCATCCATATAGCTACAAATGCAAATGCAATTTGTTTGTGCATCTTAGTTGTGGTATATCTGTGGGGAATTAATTCAAACATATATAAATCCTCCTCCATCCACCCCTTCTATATTTTTTCTCTTATGCTCAATTCTTCACCTTCTTCCTTGATGATAGCCAACTCTATTTTCTCTTCTTCCTCCTCACTAGTGCTACCTCTTTCTTAGGCATTTTCCTATGAGAACTCATCTTCATATTATGTAAGGGGTTCTTCAAAAAAAAATTTGCTTTGTTTGATTCTTCTTCCTAGGGGTTTTTAGTGCTCACCTCTAGGTGTGTTTCCTTGGTGCCATCATCACCTTCTTTCTATTTTTGCTAGGGTTCCTAAACACTCTCTATTTTTTTTCCAAGGTACTAGCATCACATTCCTTTTCTTCAAGCACCCATTCAATACTTGGGCATGCCTATTATGTAGCTTCATTTATTGTCCTAGTGGGGGTGTTAAGTACCTTATTGGTTTTCTTCATATCTAGTGTTGGATCCCAAATCTATACCAAGTAATTTATGCCCTATTTAGTGTCAAAATATTTGGGAGGTTGTAAATTTATTATGTTTTGATATCTCTATCTAGGGTATTTTTTTGATTTGCCAAAGTTTCATGATATCCTTATGAACACATGTTCTAATAATTCTTTAAAGTTTATTCTATGCTTTGAAATAATAGGTTTCATGGTAGGAAGATTCACTATGAAAAGATAAAAATGTATCCAATTTTATTTCCATACATTAAATTTTTGCCTTGTGCTTGAAGGAGAAAAGTTATAGGGCCCTAGATTAAATTATCATGTTGAATCTTTGATGTGTTTTGTTGAATGAGTTTAATAACTTCCCAATGAGCTAAATGAAAGACATGAGGTTATCTCAGGATACTCATAGTACATTATCCCATAAAAAATCCTAGGTAAAATTCAATAAATTTATAAGGTAATGACATGTTCATTTCCTCTTACAAGTAATGAGTTAATTTTTGGGGATTGAAAGGATATTTTACCCTTCCCATATCAATAAGGATGATGTAAAGGTAAAAGGTTGGCTGAGAGTCTGAGCTAGCATCTAATTTGGACACATGATATGTCCTAAAGGTTTTACACGCCCCAGGCCCTTTTTGAAGATTGTCTCACTTACCTTTTAATAGGCAAGGTTTAAAAGGTATCCAAGGCCTAAACACCTACATTTGTAAATTAAAATAATGACACATGCCATTCTCATATCCCATGGGTAGCTCAGAGCATATTACACTATTGTACTAAAGGAAATAACAAGTGAATAAGTGCAAAATTTCCAAATGGCCTAAAAAACACTAGAATGTAAATTTTTCTTATATAGATCCACATGTTTCAAGGAGGATTGCCTAGCATGAAGGAAACATTTGTGCCTTCTCCTTCTTCTTTCAAATGAATCTAAAATGACTAAATGGGGTAGTTGGTAAATAGATATTATTTTTCAAAGCATTAATGGAAACCTTAATTTGAAATGCAAAGGATTATAACTAAGGCATTTTCCTTTATTCATGTTTACCTTTTACATTTATATCTTCTATTTTCATATCCAAGCTATCTATGTGTCCTATCTATGTGCAACATGAAAGTTCCCTGTCTAGTGAGTGATTACGAAAAATCCTTCAAATATTTTCAACTTCAATTATATACAACCCTAAAAATTATCAGTAAATATTCTTCTAACTCCATGTATTATGTCCTTTGAGGGTGTTTTAAGATATTTTGAGGGTGATTAGAGTGAGTAATTTATTCAAGTTTAAAGTATTATGCTAGAAAGATATGAAATGATGGTGTCTACTTCAACATCTATGAAAAGAAACATCATTTATATTCTTGATTGATTCAAGAATACAAATGTTTAGGGGTTGGATTTTATAGCTTTATTGAATTCCTTATAGCAACTAAACCCTCTACCAGTAATCTCAAATCTTGCCATGAGTTATATCACCCAAATGGTAGCATTTCCTTTGGCTACCCTATACTCAAAACTAGTAATTACATTTACTAGAGTGTATCAACTAGATACCAAGACTATTATTGATGTAATTTAATTAGTTGTCTAATCTTCACTCCTTTTTCCCTCGATAGCATTCTTGGTACCCCCAACTTGAAAATATCACACTTTCCTTGGAATAATGCGAAGAGTATGTAGACAAGAATGAAAAAATGAAAAGGGACATTATCAACTCTTGCTAGCTAGTCAAGCAAAGGCAAAAGGTGTGAATAATAACTAAGAATTTGAAATCAAAAAAATTCAAAGAATTCTCTAGTACATGATTTCCATGAAAGCCATAATTTATGGGATGCCAACCATAGAGAATTTTGAGCCTTAAAAGTTCATAATTTTAATCTATGTGTTGGAACAACAAAAGAAATTGGATTGGACCACTATCCTAAGTGATAACCTATATAGGTAGATGATGTAGCTTCAGGTTGCAATCCACTCACAAGAAGAGTGCATAGGTACATTCCACATGTCTTCCTACCTAATGTATAACTTGGTATATAATAGGATACTCCATGGCCTCATAATGAATCCTAGTGAAATGAGGATATATGAAACATATACAAAAGTGACTCTGGATGGATTTAGAAAAACTTTTGAAAACTTTATAATTATTTCTTCAATACTATGATTAGTTCCTTTTATCCTCTATAAATCCTTAATAGGATTTCTAAGGTGGCCAAAGAAACACTTGATAAGTATGGAACCTCATATATTCAAATTAGAATGCTCACTTATATTAGATTAAGTGGATTCTCAGGGTCTCCATATAAGCTATTGAGATATATAGATAACCAACTATCAGTGATGGAGTTCAGTCAAAAAATGGTGCACCCACATGAAATGATGTAAATAAATAAGGTGAATAACCCCTTCAAATTTCTAGTTGAAATTGAACATTATTCATGTCTTTTTATTACTAAGGCCAAGGTATTGGAGTAAGGGATGGGCTAATATGTGATTGGTAAGATACCAACCAAGCCAAACTACAATATTAGATGGTGGGTGAACATAACAAGAAGTGTGATTCTACATCAATCACATTATCAAGACATCTAGTCTACTTGCACTACCAAAGAAGACATAAAAAATTTAGACTTTATAAGTCTAAGAGTGCAAGAATTCATTGCTTATAATATTTTTTCCATCCAAAATGATATGGATGATGATAAGAAGACACTATATATAGTTTACAATAAGTACAATATTGAAACCTAGGCCATCTCATAGGTGGACTTCACTATTGTGGAAAATGATTTCATAACATGGAGGGTTATAGTGATCATGAGAATAACCTTCATATGGTTGAAGAAACATAGGGTTTACTTAGTGCCTATGACACCCATACCCTCTAAAAACTCATAAAAGTTTAGGATTTTTAGGGTTTCCTCCTAGTTTATAGTGGTGTTCCCTTGGCTCCACCACCAATGGAAAAGGGTAAAGGAAAAAGCTAGGTTGGTGATATTAACTTCACCAAACAAATTGATGTGAAGTCCATATCCACATCATAATCCAAGAAGGGACTATATTTCTTGAAGTTAATAGGTTTGGTTGAGAATTAGGATAAAATAACCATTAGGGAGGTTACATGGCTAGTTCCACCCTAATATCCATTACATCAGAGGGAGCCATAATATTACTAGCCATCTCAGTTGCCATCTCTATAGTCAATCTAGTTATTGTTCCACTTGCTTCACCCATCACTCCACTAACACAATAGATAACAACTATCTTTCCTCCAATGACTTACACAAGGAAGAGAGGAGGTGAAGAATAAGTAGAGCAACCCAAGGAAAAAATACTCAATAAGACACTACAACCTCTAGTTGGAAAATTTAAGGACCTATCTTCTAAGTAAACTCTCTTGAAAAGAAAGGAGGATCAATACTCATATACTCAAAGGTTAAGAGATATCAGTAAAGAATAAGAAGACTTAGATTAAAATAGGTCGATTATTGAAGTTATGAATAAATAATGAGAATTCATTCCTCCACAAGTGAAAACTAGGTAGAGAACTCTGAGGGAAAGACCCCAGACCCCAATAAAGGTCCTAATGGTTAGTTTATTTACAGAAGAGGGTCCTTTAAGAGTGAAAGGTAAGAATAATGAGGAAAAAATTATGGTCTCAAGTGAACCTCTTTCTTTTGAATATGTTTTGAAATTTTGGGATGAGGTGACCACTCAAGTTTAGGCCCCTCAAGAAAAGGATATAAACTCATCAGACACAAAAACATTTGATAAAAATGTCATCACCCAACCACCAAGCTAGGATAATCAAGGTGAAGTTGAGGGATAGGATAAAGTTGATAAAGATGAAGAAATAAATAAATCTGATGAGAAAGCTAAGGTAGAACTAGAGTATAATATTCAAGTCACCATTGATCCTAAAGTTGTGGTTGAACAAGAATGCCCACAACCAACTCTATAAGTATCACCAATTATCCCTTCCCCTCTAAAGGTGTCAAGTTTAGCACTAGAGGAGAAGGAAAGTATAGATTAACGTGGGGGATAAAACTTTAAAATGGGTGTCCCCACCCATATAGAGATAGATAAGGAATTGGACCAATCCAATAAAGGTGTTGAGGAGGGTATTTCAAGTAGTGTTGCCTCAATTAAAGTACCTTGAGGTTTCCTTCCTTGCATCAAAGTTCATGATCTAATCTAGAATAAAGGTCCAGAGGCCATGATTTTTGGAGATTTTCCTAAAGGTAATAGGGAAGCCACCATATCCTCATCTCTACCTAAAGCTTAGGTGAATAAAGAAGGTGAAACAGTTGTAGAACCTTTTAGTTAGTCCATAGCACAACAGAGCTCCACTAAGAAATTACTTGAGGAGTCTCACCAATTTGGGCAACATTTTGAGGTATTGGAACAAGTAGAGACAAACCTTGAAGGAGGACATAGAGGAAATAAAGAAGGTGGAAAGGAGTTACAAATTGATGAATACATTGAAAATTTTGTGTTGAGTCTACAACCCATTCCTATGGTACTTCCTATACTAGGTACTCTGGTGACACCAACTTTCTCTATCCCAAATCCTACATCAATGTCTATTACATCAATGTAAATTTAAATGAAACCCCATTTTTGGGTTAAGGATAAGGTCAAACAAAATAATGACATAATGAGAAAAATTGGGGAAATAATTGTAGTAAATATCACTCAAGCGTATAAGGCCAAACCCCCTAAAAAGGCCAAGACACACTCTAAAACCACATTCACTATTATAGGGGAAATAAGTGTGGAGATAGCCATCACCCCATAATATGATTTAAATAGATATTCTCCCCTTGAGAGTTACATTTTTTACAACTAAAAACTAGGGGAGACATCAAGGACTAAGCTGAATCATAGCTCATAGGTTTTGGCAAACATGGTGGCTCATTTAATGGACAAGGACAAATCCACTATGGAGGAATTAAAGGCACAAAATTAGGCTATGATCTAGTACTCAAAAAAATTATTGAGTGAGCCTAAGGTAGTAACTCCAACTACCAATTTTGCTCCACATTATCCTCTTTTCTCATTAGAGTCATTTGATTTTGACTAAATTGATGACTTAAAATCTAGCGGAAGGGCAACAAAAAAATATCAAGATAATTTATACATGAGGGCCAAAGAAGTAGTCCACTCAACATTTTCTTAAAAAATATAGTGGATAATAGGAGGGATTTTTATGCCTAAATGCTTATTTATGAGGTGTACATTAAGAATTGGGAAGAAGTCTAACAAAAAATGGATGAGATTTGCAAAATAGGCATAGATACTTTGATAGAAGAAAGGATCATTGCTCCTAATGATCATAAGAAGTGTAGAAATTGTCAATTGGCCATCAATAATAGATTGGTGATGCTTAAATATGTAATATTCAACTAGAAAGGAGAAGAGTAGTCCCTCAAGATTACAATAAGAGTGATAGATGATGTACTTAAGAATATATTAAGCCCTAATGGTGGAAATGATTTGGAGGAATAAACAATGCACACTACTCTAAAACACCTCATTGATGCACCATAAGAGTCCTTTCATGCTAAAAAATTAAAGAAATTTGTGTCACTTGATAAGTCTTGTGACCAGCTTAAGGAGCTCATCGAATGAAAGAAAACCATGCTTTAAAATATTTCCACATGGCTTCAAAAATACCAAGAAAAATTCAATTATCAAGTAGGTTTAGACAAAGGGAATCTTGACCCTATGCTAGAAGGATAAGAAGGTATAGGAACAAGTTGGCAAAAGATTTCATCATCCAGATCAAATCTGGAGTATAACTAGATATTTTTGTTTTTTTTTTGAGTTGGCATCACTTCTTTTTTCTCTTCCCTCCCTTCTTCTTTATTTTTTTTCTCATTAGGAAATCATTGTACTTGGCCCATTAATGGCACATCCCTTTTAGTTAATTTTTTATATATTCATGTGGATAAGAAAGGGACTTTTTTGTTTGTTGTGAAAGTGGATAAAGGTTCTATTTTTTCCCTTGTGAGATATTCCTCCACATAGATAACTAAAAATATTCTATCGAGGTGGAGGATCAATCTTGTAATCATCATAGGAGCATGAGCATATCTAAGGAATCATGTTTGTTACAAATTTTAATAGACTCCAAGCCCATGAAATATTTTTCTACCTATATCATCTTTAGGTATATGCTAGGTTTAGCTAAATTATATAAGTAAAGGGGTTTATCCCTTTACAATGGTTGGTTAAATTTTGAGTCAAGAGCTATAGCCTAGAAGAATTATCTTTATGTAGTCTTTCTGGTGCCAAATTGATTTTTCTTATAAAATCATTAACAAGTATTGAAAGCATTAGATATGTCTCCCTTGTTATAAAATTATCTTACATAGTGTTAGGATATATGTTTTTCATAACACATTGTATTCAATTTCCATTCAATTGATTAAAAAAATACATCCATGGTTTTCATTCTCTTACTATTGTTGAAGTGCAAAACTCTATTTTACATTCTTAGTAGATTGGTTATTCGGTGTATTCATATTTATGATAGTCATTTAGAGTTTATATATAGGTTTTAAAATCCTTTCTGCTCTGATATTTGGGAATGGAGTGTTGATATACTTTTTAAGGGTAGTCCTGGGCTCATAAATTCATTTAGAAGGAATTATTGAAGGATTATTCATAGTATTAGATTTTAGACTTTGAGGATAATTTGTTCATGATTTCATTTCATTTGTTTCTGATTTGTAATGCATTTGTTGGTGAAGATGATATAGCATTTTATTCAATTTATTTTTTCTCATTTTTTAACCTTCCACATTCTTTTCTATTGATTGAAAAACCTTATCCTACCCTATCCTACCCCATAGATTCACCCTCATTTGATTATTTTTATGTGGGTCTACATGAAATTGATTTTATCCCATTTCATATTTTACATGTCGATTGCACTCAGATCCACCCTAATTTTGTATATCTAAAGTGTGTTTAAGCCTATTATTCTAAAAGAATTAGCATTTCCTTTTCCATTTGCCTACATTTAATTTGATCATTATTTTAAATCATGGAAGCTACAACCACCTTCCACCATCTACCTTTACTTTCAATAGCTTGTGTGTTCCTCATGTCATTTTTTACCCTATGTGACAACCTCTCTAGGTGGGATAAAAAAGGGTGGTTATGTCCTATTCAAAATTTCACATGTACACCCAATCCTGAGGGAAACCCTTGATTTAAAACCCTTTCCCCCTTTCCAAGATATGCCCCATGTACTCTTACCTTGGCCCAAGTAGAGCTAAAAGATGTTAGAAGCCAACCATATTTTTAATAATCTATCTTCTAGCCACCATCAAATCCTAGTGAATTAATGATAATACCCCCTTCCCTAGCTAAAACTACACTCCCTATGGGTATTCTCATCCTCTACTTGCCACTCCAAAACCTGTGCAAAACTAGGACCAATGAGGTGTAAAACTGGGAGCCAACAACCTTTCTAGTGCCTTTACTGGGGATTAATAACCCATTACCATGAATTTAGAGTGTGTTGTGCTTTTAATAGCATATTGGTGTTGTAACTCTATTTTGGATGTTCACCTGTATGCTGTAAGAATTTTTAAAACATTCTTAGAATTATCTTTAGTATTTGAAAGTTTTCATTGTATAAATTTATATTAGTAGTTCTATTTGTTCTGGTCTAGAAGTTTTTGTTTCTAGTGGTCAATCTATTACATTAAAATTTTAAAGATCAGTGCCTATTATATGTACTCTTATTTATCTTGAAGATTTTTGTTTAAATATATAAATCTGAAAGGTACTAGGTCTTCCTTTCATAAATATCCATCTAAAAAATTTGTCCCCAAGTTAAAAGATCTATCTAGAAGGAGATAAGTGTGGAAGCCTATTATAGGCCAAAACTCAAGAAATAAAGTTAGACCTAAATATTTTATCCCCCATCTTATTTATCCTTTTGTTATTAAATATCCCTCTAGTTTAAGGATATCAAAGCACTCCAAAAAAAATCTAAGCTCCCTACAAGTCAATCTCCTTCTCCATGTAGAAGTCTTTCTCCTTTTGTAAGGCCATTAAGGAATCATTCTATTTCTCCTTTTTCAAGTCCTCCTCATAATATTCATTCAAAACTATCCCCTAGTTCATATTCATCTTTAGATTCAGAGATGGGAAACCATGATCAGATAAGGAGGTTTAATGTAGGTAGTGATAATGGTGAAGAAGAAGATCAAGGTTTAGGTAATAGATGTATACTATTTATGATCCCAATGTTCAGACCTATTGACTTTACTGGTATGCCTATTTTCCCTAATGAAGTTCCCATTAAATTTAGAAATATATTTCCTAAATTTCAAGGGAATAATGTCATGTCTGGGGAACAACATTTAAAAGCTTTTTAAAATGTTATTAAAGACTATGAAATTGATCTAGAAGATGTATACATAAAGGTCTTTATGAACACACTAGAAGAAGAGGCTTGGGAGTGGTTTAAATCCCTCTCTTATAGATCCATACACACATGGAAATCCATTATTGATGCATTTAAGATGCAATTTGGTGATAGCATTGATCCTATATTTTTGCATGCTGAATTTGAAAACCTTAATAAAAATCCTAATGAGTATGTTAAGGATTTTATTTCTAAATTCAGTAAGGTATTGAGAAGGCTACCAGAGGACATTAGGCCAAGTGGTGCTACTAATTTGATTAAATATTTTGATGTATTTGACAAGAAGGCAACCTATCATCTTAGAGATAAAGATCCCACAAATCTGAGGATGGCCTTTAGTTTGGTGATCCAAATAGAGAATAATATCAAAGTTGTGGGTAAGCCTTTAAACAAGAGGGTTGATGTCAAACTGGTGAATCCAAAAAATCCTCAATATTCCCATAATAATCTATATTTGGATGAAAATATGAAAACTCTAGTTACTATTATGAAAGAAATTTCTTACAAGTTGGTCAGAAAAGAAAAGGGGTTGTCTTAGGGTTCTTCTAACCATGATGATAAGAGGGATCATAAGAGAAAGGAAATAAATCCCAAGGACTAGGTTCAAGTTTGGATATATTTCTAAGGTATGAATAATGAAAAATAAAAGGGGCTTTAAAGGGATGAAAAACATGAGAGAAACTAGAACTGAGGAAGTAGAAGGGAAGTACCAAATCCTTGAGTTGCAAAGGTCAATACAATCAAATTTGATATCAACTAGTGTGATAAGTGCTTCCTTCCTCATCCTCCATGTAATATGGATGATAGTGATGGTCAAGGTGTAGAAGGATTGAATCTACATCTGATGAAGAATACATCTATATTGTTGAATTCCAAGAGATGGAAAGTTACACCTTCTAAGAGGAAGTTGTAAGTGCTTCAACTATTCCTGATTGTGAAGACACTCTAGCATATGAATGTTTTACTTTCAAAACTAATGAATCAATTGTGATGGTTACCTCTCCATCTATAGGCTTGATGAGTGATACTATTGCTCAAGATTTCTAGAGAGCATTTGAAAAGGTAAGGTTCCTAACCCTAGACTTCATCTATGAGATAAATATGATGCATGAATATGAATTGCTTGTTCATGATTTTGAGTTTCTGAGATCAATTATGAAATAGAAATATGGATATTCACTTCCATAAATTGATGACTGGCAATTGATGATCCACATAGCAATTTCCCAAGATAATGAGTAAAATTTAAGAATTAAAGATTGAAATGCTGCTTTAAAGGATAAAGACTCTACTGACCCTAAAATAGAGACAAAAGAGAAAGAGACCAAAAGGAGTAAGGAGGTCTCAAATTCCACCAAGTCTAGTTCTACACCTTATAATGCTAAGCCAAAAGGCACTCAAGGAAAGAATAAAACTCCCATATTATCTAGTATTCCCAAAAAGTATGAACCCAAGAAACCTCCCTTGAATAGTGAAGTTAAAAATGTTGGTTATCTTGCTTTTTTCCCCTGACTCTTGAGGGGTGTATCCCAAATGAAAGTGTCAAAAGTATACCTACTAACACTCCTTTGCCTAAATACAATGTCTATGAAATGGCCCATGTTTTGAGTCACCTAAAGGTCACAATACCCTTAGGGAATTGATCAAAAATATAGAGAATAGGAGAAGAGCCTTTGAATATTTAGGATTCACTAAAAAAATTACTACCAATGAGATTGTTGAAGCTAAGCCTTATCTCACTTCTCTTATGGAAAGTGAGAACACCTCAAAATCCATTAAACATCACTTGGAGGTGTATTTAGGAATAACATTAGTATAGAGTTAGATGGATGTTGACCCATTTTATACCACCCTAATAATTAATGGTTTAATTATTCATAACTATATGTTTAACTCTAGTGTGTCTTGTAACATTATGTCACTAGCTATTCTGAATGAACTCTATATAATAATAATTGTAGAATATGGATGATGCCTCACCATGGATTCCATAAAAGTACCTATTGTTGGCATGGTTAAAGGACTGGTGATGTAGCTTGCATAATACCCTAGTAATTTCTTGAGTATAGACATTGTTGTTGTAGACTGTCCACTAAAATGGGGTATGTTACTATCTACAAAATGGGATATTAGTATTGGGGGTAGTGTTTAGATGGACTTGTCTTGTGACATTATACCTCTAGATGGGAAGATGGTTTTCTTGAATTATGAGCCACAAATAATTTATGTCCTAGAAGATCCTAAATATCATTTGAATGAAGTGTTATATGTGGATACAAACATATGTAATTTTATCGAGAGAGTTGAGTATAAGGAAATACCTCCTAAATTTGGTATTATGGATGAAGACTCCATCTAGACTATGTATTTTTATCGATAATGTTCAAACATTGGAAATGCAATAGGGGTTGTCTTCTATGCTCATAATGGAAAAGCTTAAAAATAATCCTTCCAATATTCCTTCAAGTGTACAAATAATATTGCAGAGTATGAAGCACTCTTTATTGTCCTCTAGATCACCTATGAATATGGACTCAAAAAGTTACTGGTCAAGGGTGATTAAGAATTAGTGGTGAAGTAGGTCCAATTTATTTACACCATGAAATAGAAGAGACTAAATTAGTACAAAAATGTTGTATGAGATTACTTGGAATGGTTCAATGCTTTCAACATCAAATATCATGCCCAAGATTTTTATCAGGTGGTAGATATACTTATAAAGAGGGATAAAAAGTTTAAAGTTGAAAATATAAATTCCTCTTATGAACATGAGGTAGAGATGATAGTAAGGCCTTATGTCTGAAACAACATTTGTCATTGGCAAGTCTTTGATGATGATGATCAAACAAAAAGGTTTTTATGTTGTATAGATGAGTTTGAAGGAACCATTATAGATCTAGACTCCATGGTACATGTATATGATGGAAAAGAAACCTTGTATGGAAAAGAAGTTATCCAATTGAAGACTAATACTATCCTTAGAGGATTGGTTAGTCTTGAAACATCCTTTGATGGAGCTAATAGAATGAAATATATAGATATTTTTATATCAAAAGATGTAGTTGAGATTAACATCAGGCCTGAGGATAATCTAAAGAAAATTTATCTTGGTACTCACCTGAGCAAGAAAGAGAAGGAATCATTTATAAATATTTTAATTAAGTACCAAGACTATTTAGCATGGTCATTTTAATAGCTAAAATCCTATAAGGAGGACTTTTTCTATCATGTTATCCCCCTTGAGCCTAGTACAGAACCATTCTAGCAAAAATAGTGTCCCATTAATCCCATCTTGTCCACCAAGATGTAATAGGAACTAAAGAAATTAAGGGATGGTGAGATAATTCAACCCATTAGGTATTCATCATGGGTATTCAATATAGTCCCTATATGAAAGGCAAATGGAGACATCTAACTCTATGCTGATTTCTAAAATTTAAACAAGGCTTCACTGAAGGATAATTATGCATTGCCTAATATGGACAACATGCTTCAAGATGTTACTAGTTCTGAGTTGTTGTCAACTCTAGATCCCTTTTTTGGCTACAACCAAGTAGTAGTAACAAATTATGAAAGGTCTAATAATTATTTCACTAACCCATGGGGAGCATATGTGTATATCTAAATGTCTTTTAGCTTAATTAATGCAAGTGACACCTTTCAAAAATTATTAGACATAGCCTTTGCTAGGTTAATCGACCAACTCATTGTGGTATATCAAGATGACATTATAGTATACTCTAAGAAAAGGGATGACCACTTATGGAACTTAGAGCAAATGAGTATTAGATGTAGGGATTTTAGAATCTCCCTCAATCCTAGGAAGTTCCACTTTGGAGTATATAATGAAAAACTACTTGGGCACATTGTGTCTAAAGAAGGTGTGATGATAGATCCTAAAAGGGTAGAGGCCATTGACAAGGTACCCATCTGATAGACCAAGAAAGGTATTCAATATTTATTTGGATAAATTAATTTTTTTAGGAGGTTTGTTTCCAATTTTTTAAAGATTACTCTCCACATTAGTTCAATTTTAAAAAAGGATCAAACTATAAAGTGGGAGGAAAAGGATACCAAATCACTCTAGAACATCAAGGAAGCTTTGAAAATTGCCTTGGTTCTTGCCAGTCCTAACTATAGAAAAAAATTTCCAAATATTTTTGTTTGCATCCAAACATACTATTATTTCAATATACTATAATAATGACAAAGGTCATGAGCAACGAATTACCTTTTTCATCAAGGCAATATAGGGATCTAACTTGAAATATAACATAATGGAAAAACAAGCCTTTTCTCTCTTAAAGGATATCAAATAGTTTAGATCCTACATTCTCAATTTAAAGATCATGGATTATGTTCCTCACACTATGGTGAAGGACATATTAACTCATAATGATACCATCGCCAAAAGATTTCAATGGGTTAAAAAACTTTAGTAATATGACCTAGAGATATAAACTACTAAGTTGGTCAAAGGTGTGGGTCTTGTTAAGATGATGACTAAATCCAACTTAAACATTGTAGAGGTGAATAATATAGAAGAGGTTATTGATAGCCCTATATCTAAGTACAACCAATCTCCATGGTACAAATACATAGTCTATTATTTGTGGACTTTGAATTGTCCTCCCCACTGAGATAAAATCAAAGGAGGACCTTGAAGTTAATATCCTAGAAGTATATTATATTAAAAGATGATATAGTTTGGAAGAACCCAGACGGTGTCCTCTTAAGGTGCTTAATGGAACATGAGATTTCTTAATTAGTTACAGAGTTCCATAGTGGTGTGTGTGGTGGCACTTTTCTCGCAAAGTCACTGCACATAAGATTCTAAGGGCTAGTTATTGGTGTCCCACTCTATTTAAATATTTTTCTGCTATGGTAAGGATATGTGAAGAGTGTTAGAGATTCTCTATAAAAATGAAAGCATCTAAATCACTTTCCTTATAGCCAATATTTATTGAGGGACCTCTCAAGCAGTGGGAAATAGACTTCATGGGTGAAATATCAGATGCTTCAAGTGTTGGTCACAAGTGGATCTTAGTGGCCATTGATTACTTTATAAAAAGGGTTTAAAAAATCCCTACCATAAAATCAACCCACTAGGTAGTCACTTATTTCCTTTTAAATAATGTGATTTATCAGTTTGGAGTGCCAATAAAAATTGTCTATGATAATTCCATGTGATTTAGAGAAAAAATAACTAGTTGTATTGTGTGAAGACTATGAGATTGATATAGCATATGCCTCTAATCACAATCCATAAGGAAATGGGCAAGGCAATTCTAGTAACAAGAATTTATTGAAGATTATTAGGACTCTAGATGCCAACAAAAGGAAATGGGGTGAGCAATTGAAGTTTGTTATCTGGGCTGATAAATTGACTCCTAAAATTTCTACTATAAGAATCCCCTTTGATCTTGTTTACGGATTTAAATTTTTTTAAACCCTTACGCTATAATTATCTACTTACCAGTTTATGCAACAAATAACTGAGGATGAAGGAAAAGTAACCACTATAAGGAAAGAATCAACTAGATTGTAGAGCTTGATGAATCTCATAGACAAGCTCATGAAAAGTACTTAAATTTAAAGGAGAGGCTCAAAAATATTTTTGATAAAAAGCTCACCCTAAGATCTTTTCAAATTGGTGATATGGTCCTACATTGAGATAGTAGATGTGAAGATAAGGGAAAACATGGTAAATTTTATTCCCTATGGATGGGTCCCTACACTATTGACTATCAAATAGGAAACCATACATTTTATCTCAAAAATATTGATGGATAGATCTTATAACTTCTAGTTAATGGTAGACACCTCAATTACTATATAGATTAAGTCCATGCTAGCCTATGTAAATATATACATTGTATAGTTCCTTTGTTTTTTTCCCTATTTAGGGTTGTGTTTATATAGCTTATGTTTTTTCCCTTTCCTTCCTTTTTGTCTTCAAATGCCTTATTATATATTTGTTCATCCATGGTATGTTTTACTTACCTTTGTTGCAAACTCTTTGAATCCATGGCCCTATGGATAGGAATCTAATCTAGTGTTCTCTATGTACCCATTGGGGGTACACATCTTTGTTTAAGAATTGATGTTAGAGCCCAAATCTACACCAAGTAATTTGTTTCATTTTCAATGTCAAAATATTTTTTAGGTTGTAAATCTATTGTGTTCCAATATCTTTGTCATGGGTATTTTGTTGTTTTGCCAAAGTTTCGTGAGAGCCCTATGAACCTATGTTTTACTAATGCTTTAATGTTTGTTCTTTTCTTTGAAATAATAGGTTTCATGATGGGAAGATTCATTATGAAAAGATAGAAATGTATTTAAGTCTCTTTGCATACATTGAATTGATGCCTTGTGCTTGAAGGAGAAAATTTTTTGGGCCCTAGATGGAATTTATATGTTGCATCTTCAACATGTTTTGGTAAATGAGGGGATGAATTTCCCAATGAGATGAATGAAAGACATGTGGTTATCTTAACAGACTCCTAAGAGTTTATCCCATAAAAATGTCTAGGTTAAATTCATTAAATTTACAAGGTAATGACTTGTTCATTTACTTTTACAAGTAATGAGTGTACTTTTAGGGATTGAAAGGATCTTGTACCTTCCCCATATCAATAAGGATGGTGCAAAGGTAAAAAACTGGTTGATATTTTGAGATAGAATCTAAGTTAGACATGTGGTAGGTCCTCATGGTTTTACAAGCCCCAATCCCTTTTTTAAGATTTCCTCACTTACCTTTTAGTGGGAAAGGTTAAAAAGGTTTCCAAGGCCTGAATGCCTAGATTTATAAATTAAAATAATGACATGTGGCATTTTCAGATCCCATGGGTAGCTAAGATCATATTACACTATTGTAACAAAGGAAATAATAAGTGAATTAGTTCAAAAATCCCTAAAGGCTTAAAAAGCACAAGAATGTAAAGTTTGCTTATATGGATCCATGTGTTATAAGGAGGATTGTTTGACATGAAGGAGACATTTACACCTTCCCATTCCTCTTTCAAATGAAGCTTACATGACTAAAGGGGGTAGTTGATAAATATCTGTTATGTTTCAAATCATTAATGACAACCCTAATTTGAAATGTAAAGGATTATAAACAAGGCATTTTCCTTCATTCATGTTTACCTTTTTTATTCAAATATTCTACTTATGTATTAGAGATATTTGTGTTTCCTAGCTACATGTATCATGAAATTTGTTTATTTAGTGAGTGATTAAGACAAATTCTTCAAATATTTTTAGCTTCAATTACATACAACCCTCTAGATTATCAGTAAGTTTTCTTCTAGCTCCTTGTATTATGTCTTTTGAGGGGGTTTGAAGGTATTTTGAGGGTGATTAGTGTGAATAATTTGTTTAATTTTAAATTATTGTACTAGAAAGCTGGGAAACAATGGTGTCTACTATATGATAAATTCTTCAAATATTATTAGCTTCCATTATGTACAACCCTCTAGATTATCATTAAGTGTTCTTCTAGCTCCTTTTATTATGTCATTTGAGGGGGTTTTAAGGTATTTTGAGGGTGATTAGAGTGAATAATTTGTTAAATTTTAAATTATTGTACTAGAAAGCTAGGAAACAATGATATCTACTTCAACATCTGTGAAAAACATCATTTCTATTCTTGATGGAATCAAGGATACAAATATTTAGGGATTGGATTTTATAACTTTATTTAATGCCTTATAGCAACCAAACCCTCTACCAATAATCTCAATCTTGGCATGAGTTATATCACCCCTGTGGTACTACTTCCCTTGACTACCCCATACCCAGAACTAATAATTGCATTTGCTAGAGTATATCAACAAGATATTAGGACTATTGTCGATAGAAGTCAATCAATTTTCTTATCTTTCACTCCTTTGTCCCTTGACACCATGCTTAGGATTCCTACCTAGCTTGAAATTATCACACTTTTCTTGGAGGAATGCCAAGAGTATGCATACAAGAATGATAAAATAATATGGGACATTGTCAACTCCTACTAGTTGGTCAAGCAAAGGCAAAAAGTGTCAAAAATGACTAAGAATCTAAAACTAGTAGAATTCAAGGAATTACATTAGTATGTGATTTCCATGGAAGCCAAAATTTATGGGATGCCCACCATAAATATTTTTAATCCTTAAATGTTCATAATTTTAATTTGTGTATTGGAGAAATAAAAATAGTTGGATTGAGCCACCATCTTAAGTGACAACCTACATAGGTAGATGATGCACATTTAGGTTGTAATCCATTCATAGGAGGAGTTCATAGGTACATTTCACATGTCCTCCTACCTAATTTATATCCTAGTACATAATAAGACATTCTATGGGCTCACAAGGAATCCCAATGGAATGAAGATATATGAGACTTATCCAGAAGTGATTGGATGGCTTCAAAAAAACATTTCCAAAGTTTATAATTGTTTCTTAAATACTATGATGAGTGTCTTATATCCTTTTATAATCCTCAATAGGATGTCTAAGGTAGTTATAGAAATAATTGATAAGTATGATACCTCATATATTCAATTTAGAATGTTCACTTATATTATAGTAAGTGGCTTCTCAGGGTCTCTATATAAGCTACCGAGATACCTAGATGATTGACTAGTAGTGATGGAGTTGAGATATAAAATGGTGCCCCCACATGAAATGATAGTGGCAAAGAATGTGAATAATCCCTTAAAATTTATAGCTAAAATTGGACATTATTCATGTCCTTCTATTACCAAGGCCAAGGATTGGAGCAAGAGATGGGCCAATATGTGATTGGTAAGATACTACCTAGGATGAACTACAATATAAGATGGAGGGTGAACATAGCAATAGGTGTGATTCTACATCAATCACATTATGAGGAAATTTGGTCTACTTGTACTACCAAAGAAGACATTGGAAATCTAGACTTTATAAGGCTAATAGTGCAAAAAGTCACCACTTATAATATTTCTCCCATCCTAAAGGACATGGATGATGATAATAAGACACTATCTATAGATTTTAATGAGTCTAATATTCAAACCCAAGCCATCTCATAGGTGGACTTTAATATTAGGGAAAATTATTCTGTACCATGGAAGGATATAACAATCATGAGAAGAACCTTCAGATGGTTAAAGGAATATGGGGTTGATCTTAGTGCCTATGACACCCCTACCCTCTAAGAACTCAGACAAGTTTGAGAGTTAAAGGGTTTCCTCCTAGTTTACAATGGTGATATTAACTTCACCAAACAAATTGATGTGGAGTCCACATCCACATCATCGCCCAATAAGGGAATATCTTTCTTGAGTTTAACAAGTTTGGTTGAGAATTGGGATAAGATCACCATTAAGAAGGTTACATTTTCTAGTTCCACACTAATATCCATTGCATTAGTGGGATCCCTAATAGTACTAGCTATCTCGATCACCATCTAAGTAGTCAGTCTAGTTTTTATTCCACTTGCTTCACCCATGGCTCCACTAGCACAATATCCAACAACTAACCTTCCTCCAATGACTTAATTAAGGAAGAGAGGAGGTGAAGAAGAGCTAGAGAAACCCAAGTAGAAAATACTCAAGAAGACTCTACAACCTCTAGTTGGAAGTCTTAAGAAAAAGGAGATTGTATTCAAGGACCTACTTTCTAAGGAAATTCCCTTGAAAAGAAAGGAGGATCAATCCTCATAATCTCAAATGTTAAGAGATATGAGTGAAGAAGAATAAGACTCAGATGAAAATAGGCCCATTTCTAAATTTATGAATAAATAATAAGCATTCACTCCTCCACAAGTGAAAACTAGGTAGAGAACTCTGAGGGAAAGACCCCAAACCCCAGTAAATGTCCCAATGGTTAGTTTATTTATAGAAGAGGGTCCTTTAAGAGTGAAAGGTAAGAATAAAAATGAAGAAATTTTGGCCTCAAGTGACCCTCTTTATTTTGAATATGTTTTTTAAGTTGGGGTTGAGGCAACCACTCAAGTTTAAGTCCCTCAAGAAAAGGAAACAAACTCATTAGACACAGAAACATTTGTTGAAAATGTCATCACCCAACTACTGGACCAGGATAATCAATGTGAAGTTGAGGGATAGGATAAAGTTGAAGAAATGAATACATTTAATGAGAAAGATAAGGTGGAGCTAGATAAAAATATTTAATTCATTACTGATCTTGAAGTGGTGGTTGAATAATAAGGCCCACAAATAACTCCATAAGTATCACCAGTTGTCCCTTCCCCTCCAAAGGTGTTAATTTCAACACCAAAGGAGAAGGTAAGTATAAAATAATGTGGGGGAGAAAACTTAAAAATGGGTACCCCCACCCATATAGATATAAATAAGTAACTGGACTAATCCAATAAAGGTGTTGAGGAGGGTATTTTAGGTAGTGTTGCCTCAATTTAAGTATCTTGAGGTCTCCTTCCTTGCATCAAAGATCATGATCCAATCCATAATAAAGGTCCAGAGGCCATGAATTGTGGAGAGTTCCTAGAAGTAAATAAGGAAGCCATCATAGCCTCATCTCTACCTAAATCTCAAGTGAATAAAGAAGGTGAAGTAGTTGTAGAACCTTCTAGTTAGTCTGTAGCACAAGGGAGCTCCATTGAGAAATTTTTTGAGGATTCTCACCAATTTGGGCCAAATTTTGAAGTATTGGAGTAAGTAGAGCCAAAAATTTAAGGAGGAAATATAGAAAATAAATAAGGCAGAAATAAGTTGGAAATTGATGAATAAATTAAACAATTTATGTTGAGTCCATAGCCCATTCTTGTGGCACTTCCCACACCAGGTACTTTGGTGACACCACCTTTCACTATCTCAAGGCCTGCATCAATGTCTACTACATCAATGGGAATTTAGACTAGACCCCTTCTCTAGGTTGAGGAGTAGGTCAAAAAAATAAGGACATCATGAGAAAAATTAGGGACATCAACGTAGTAAATATCACTTAGGTGTATAAGGCCAAACCCCCCAAAAAGGCCAAGACACACTTCAGAACCACATTCACTGTTATAAGAGAAATAAGTGTGGAGATAGCCATCCCCCCATAAGATGTTTTAAATAAATATGCTCCCCTTGAGAGTTACACTAATTACAACTACAAACTATGGGATCCATCAAGGATTGAGCTAAAGCATAGATCATAGATCTTTTCAAACATGGTAGATCATTGAATGGACAAAGATAAATCCACCATGGAGGAATTTAAGGCACAAATGAGGCTATGATCTAGTACTTTCAAAAGTTACTAAGTGAGCCTTATGTGGTAACTCTAACTACCAATTTGTTCCACATTATCCTCTTTTCTCATTAGAGTCATTTGATTTTGGTTGAATTGATGACTTAAAATCTATAGGAAGGGCAATGGAAAAATGGAAAGAGGATTTATACATGAGGGCTGAATAATTATTCCACTCAACATTAAAATACTTGAACAATATAGTGGATAATAAAAGGGATTGTGATGCCCAAATGCTTATTTGTGAGGTGGACATTAAGAATTAGGAAGACATCCAAAAGAAAATGGATGAGATTTTCAAAATGGGCACCGATACTTTGATATTAGAAAGGATAATTACTCCCAATGATCACAAGAAGCCCAAATAATGTCAACTATCCATCAAGCATCAATTGGTGATGATCAAAGATGGCATATTCAAATTAAAAAGAGAAGAAAAGTCCATCAAGACTACAATAAGAGAGATAGATGCTTCACTTCGGAATATGGTAATCTTAAATGGTGCAAGTGATTTGGAGGAAGAAATAATATTCACTGCTCTAAAATGCCTCATTGATGAACCATAAGAGTCCTTTGATGCTAACAAAAAAAATCAATTCGTGTCACTTGAGAATTCTTGTGACCAGCTTAAGGAGCTCATCAAATGAAAGCAACCCATGCTTCAAAATATTGTTGCCTAGCTTGAAGAATACCAAGTAAAACTCAATTATCAATAGGTCTAGATAAAGGGAATCTTGACCCTATGTTGGAAGGATATAGAAGGTATAGGAATAATTTGGTGAAAGATTCCATCATTAATATTAACTCCAAAGTATAACAAGATATTTTGGGTTTTTTGAGCTAGCAACACTTCTTTCTTCTCTTCCCTCCCTTATTCTTTCTTCTCATTGCCCATTAGGAAAGAATTTTACTTGATCCATTAGAGGAACATCCCTTTCAATTAGTTTTTATATATTCATGTGGATAAGAAAGGGACATTTATTTCTATTTTACAAGTGGACAAAGTTTCTATTTTTCCCCATATGAGATCTTCCTCCATGTATATAACTAGAAATATTTTATCGAGGTGGAGGATCAATCTTGAAATCATCATAAGAGCACGAGGATATATGAGGAATCATGTTTGTTACAAAGTTTAATAGAATCCAGGCCCATGAAAGAGTTTTCTAGCTAGAGAATCTTTAGGAATATGTGAGGCTTAGCTCAATTGTATAAGTAAATGGGGTCTATCCCTTTAAAATGGTAAATTAAATTTTGAATCAAGAGCTATAGCCTAGAAGATTTCTCTCTATGTAGTCTTTCTAGTACCAAATTGATTTCTACTATAAAATCATTGGCAAGATTTGAGAGCATTGGATATGTCTCCCTTGTAACATAATAATCTTTCATAGTGTTAGGTTCTATGTTATTTATAACACATTGTATTTAGTTTCCATTAAATTGATTAATTAAATATATCTATGGTTTTCATTATCTTCTTATTGTTCAAGTATAGAACTCTATTTTACATGCTTAATAGATTGGTTATATGGTGTATTCATCTTTATCATAGTCATTTAGAGTTTATATCTAGGATGTAAAATCCTTTTTACTATGATATTTGTGAATGGGGTGTTGATAGTCTTTTTAAGGATAATCCTAGGCTCACAAAATTAGTTGGAAGGAATTCTTGATAGATTATTCATAGTATTTCTTTTTATACTTTGAGGATCATTTGTGCATGATTTCATTTCATTTGTTTCTAGTATGAAATGAATTTGTTGGTGAAGATGATATATCAGTTTAGTTAATTTATTTATGCTCATTATTAACCCTCCACATTATTTTTTGTTGATTGAAAAATATTTTCCTATCCTATCCTATACCATAGATTCACCATCCTTTAATTATTCTAAATTGGGTCTACATAAAATTGATGTTATCTTGTTGCATATTTTACATGTCACTTGCACTCAAATGCACCCTACCTTTACATATATAAAGTATGTTTGAGCCTATTATTCTAAAAAAAATAGCATTGCCTTTTCCATCTACCTACATTTACTTTGATCCTTTTTTGAAAGAATGGAAGTTGTAACCACATTCCACCATCTTCCTTTACTTTCTGTAGTTTATGTCTACCTCATGACATTTGTTTACCCTATGTGACAACCTCTCTAGGTGGGATAAACAAGGGTGGTTATGTCCTTTTTAGACTTTCACATGTGTTCTTCGTCCTAAGGGAAACCCATCATTGAAAACCCTTTCCCCCTTTCTAATATTTTCCCTAAGTACTCTCACCTTGGCCCAAGTAGAGCCAATGATGATAGAAGCCAACCACATCCATAGTAAGTTGCATTCTAGCTACCATCCAATCCTAGTGAGTTTATGATAATATACCCTTCCCTAACTACAATGGCACTCCCTTAGGGCTTTGCTTGCCACTCCAAAACTCATACAAAGCTAGGACCAATGAGGTGAAAAGCTAGGAACCAATAGCTAGTTCCATGCTTGCATAAGCCTTCATCATCTTCTTCTTTCTCTTGGCCTTATCTTCCTTAACATTCTCTTCCTTGGCCTTAGCCTTCTTAATATCTACCTAAGTCATGTCCATTTATTTCATAACCTTCCTCTTCTTCTCAAGTGCTAATGCCAAATCAATCTCTTCCTTGTTATGGCCCATTTTCTTCCACAACCTTCTCTTTTCCTCTTTTATTTGTGTAGGCTATGTGGAGGGATATTTAGATGAGGTGTCCATTGGCTTCTCTATTTCATCAATAATGGTGGTAATACCACCTTGGAGGGCCTTCTAAATATCCTTGGAATTGGGCTCTTCTCCCACCTCTTCTTCTTTCATAATGTAAGTTTGTGTGCCATTTTCTTCTACCTCTTCCTCCATCTCTTCCTCCCTTCCTTGTGTGTGAGCCTCTTCCACCTCCATTTATGCTAGACTTATCATAGGGAGAGAAATGGTTCCCTTGGTTATTTTATTTTTCTAATTCTTGCTGGAGGAAGTAGTCTATGGCATGAAGGTTACATGCTTCTTATGTAGAGCTAGAGGTGTTGCTTATTCATTAGAGGTGACCCTCAACTTGATGCACTCCTAAATATCTTCAAGTTTCTTCCCCTTCTTTCTTTTGTGGAGACTTTTACTGCATTATTGGAATTGTATTCCCTTCTTTATTAATATAGAGTGGGTGATCATCATATTTTATAGGGTCTATGCCCTTATTTTATTGATTCATCTCATAATTAAACATGAAGATGCACCCATTTATAAATTCCCTCTAAAGGGGATGGAAGTCCATGCAGTCAAATTCATCCTCCTCATCCTTCATTGTTTTCTCTCTTAGGCACACATATTGGTGCCTCAACCTACTCCTTTCCATATACATGTCCTTTGCTAGGTTGTCAATCTAATGCATTGGGAATCCTCCTTATCACCTCCTTGAAATATTTTATAGAAAATACATAAAGGATTTTGAGTGAGCTAGATACGTTGTTGTCTATGAGTGATAGGTACACTACATAGAAATGTTACATGATGGTGAAGGTTGCCATGCCAAACATGTGCTAAGGGAGATCTTATGGGATGCACTATTATATCATGAATGCCTCAACATACTGAGCACACCACACTATCACTTGTGTCTTATATTTTTGGAAGGAGGGTGTGAAAGTGAAGTCCTAATACTTCAGCACTATGGAGTCCTTGTACACTAGAAAGACCCAAAGATTATCTTCCTCACCATCAAGCATACTGATATCCTCCATTATTATCAATATCAACATCAACATCAACCCCTAGTTAAAGGTCTCTCATACCTTGTAACACTCCATTATGTTCTTCACCATCTCTTCAAAAATAAATTTATCAATGTTGAACATGACCCCTTGCACCATGTGGTGGGTGATGTACAAGTAGGTCTTGTTGATATCCATCTATATTATACTAGGGTAAATTTTGGATGTCATGAGGTGCATCACAACCCTCATTTTAAGGTCCTTTATGTATTTTATAAGGAACATGTAGACTACCCTTTAATAGTCAATGAGTTTCACAACCCTCTTTATTTTTGTGTCATATTCCATCATCAGGTAGATGTCTACACCTAAACTTGGCAGTTGTGATTCTATTGATGAAGCACATTGATATCCACATGTGTCTCCCTATGAATTAAAAGTTATATCCATAGATTCATGATATGAGGAATTTCATGAGTTCTTATGAATTGTCAAAACATGTAAACTCATACAGATGGGTTGTACTAGAGGTCACAAGCCTATCTCAAATAAAGACATTGAGTAGCTCTGCACCTGCCTCTATCTTTGTTCTGATATCAACCACCCAATCTTGGTTTATCTCCTAAATATTGATTAACATGGTATGGTTTTAATCCTTTAGCCTATAAGTGTGAAAAAAATATACCCAATTTTACCCCACTAAGAGCTTACAGGGAAATTACATTTCTCTATATGACATCTTGGTGATTGCCTCAGGGTCAATCTCTATGATGCTAACTCCTTAAACTGGCTATTCCTTCTTCTTCATAGTGGCTATATCTTTGACTATCTACACCTTTTTGGCATCCTTATGCCCTTAGATAAGACCATAACCATTTCTTTCTCATTCTAAACTAGCTAGTGTTGAAGTGTGGTTTATTAATCTTGTTGAAGCCAGTTGTATTTCTTCATGCTTCCTCATAGTCACAAGGTCTATGGTTGTGAATTTGGATCTTGAGATTAATTCATAGTTAATATCAACTTTGGAATTACTCAAAATATCTTCTATCTTATTCTTTCCCAATTCTTGATCCACATGCCTCTATTTCAATCTCAAACATAATGCAATCTCTCTCCCTATCTAATCATTTTCATTTAGAAATCATTGGTTCTTAGGTTTCTCTATGGTAGCATTTTATTAATTTGGCTATGGTTTGAATTTGGTTTTATTTTTCATTTGGGTTCAAATTCTCTTAAGTTTTATAACCTAAACCAGTCCACCATTGACCTCTTTATAACTTAACTTCAACTACCCTATTTATTGTAGGTGAGTAATGGTATGGTGACATATGGATTTATTAGAATCTACTTAAACCCATGAAATCCACAAAAATTCACCACCACATTTTCATTTATTGCATATCTTTATGATTCCATCATTTGTAAATTAAATTCTCTTAATAATTTTTTTGATGAAGTGATATATGATTCATACAGTCACTTCCCACCTATCATTGGGTGGATGCCAACTTGTCTTGATGATATTATTCCTATGATTCTTTCACCTTGGCATGACCTTCACCCTCCTTATGGAAACTTGGGCACAACACCTCATGTTTAAATCATTCAACATCATTGATTCCATATTTTCTTCCTAATGTGCTTCCTTTCAAGCACACTTATATTCCTTGGTTGATTTCTTGGTCTTTTCATCTCTTGCCTTAGCCTGCCATACCCCATACAAATTCTTATGATGGTCCTCTAACACTTCATTTTATTCTCTTGATCTCTTACAAATTAGCATCTTGTGTACCTCATTTTTATCTCTTGTGCACTAACATCCTATGTGCCTCCATTTATCACTTAGTACTCATATTGTTTAGAGTCTTGTAAAATCCATGTACCTAAAAATATAGGTGTATGGTCTCAAGTGATTATAAAGAAACCATGCTCGACTCACCAGACTAGATTTATGAATGTTTGTGCTAGAATAGTTATTCTATGGGCCTGAAAGTGCCTTGTTTATTCACTCATCACAAATAGCAACATAAAACATAATCAAATGTTTGGTTTATGCCAAACTTTATTCTGGTTAGCACAACACAACTAACTTATGACAAAAAATTTAATGTTTTGATGGTGAAATCACCATCCTATTACTTATAAAGTTTTAATCAGTTGCCATTAAAGTTCCCAAGAATATTTCACCCATCAACATGTGCATATTTCATGTGTTAGTCTTCAATATGTTGTGGATGACATAAGGGCCCATCCACCTAATCTACAATTTGCCTAGGTTTTTGAGGTACTTGGAGTTATAGATTAAGACCAATGTTTCTTCAATTAATACCTTATGCTTGATACGTTTATCATGCCAGATATTCTAGCATGGATTCTCTACTTGTTGGCTCCATCTTACTTAGGCGTGTGTCTCATCCAAGAACTCCAAGTCTTCCAATCATGTGCTTAATGACTTTTGGTCATCCAACCAACCAATATTCACAATAAACAATGAGGGTGCTATGAAATCCATTTGTAAATCAGAAACTACACCAAACTCTAATTGAAATGGTCTAGTCTTGTTTAGGCACTTGTAGGTAATGTGGTAGGACCACAATATTGATGATACTTGATCATCATAATATTTATAGCCAATATTTCATATTTTTGTTAGGCACATTCCCAATATCTTATTAAATGTCCTAATTGTGTCATTAACTTGGGGATGATAAGGTGTTGTCTTATGATGTGCCACCATGTATTCAATTAGTAGGATCTACAAAGTTTCAATGATGATGTGCATTCCTCTATCACTAGGCAAACTATGTGGGTACCCATAATGACTAATGATGTTCTCCCATATAAACCTTATATCTATGGTAGTTTTATGGTCTTTTTTTATCACTACCTTAGCCCATTTGGTGAAATAATCTATGATCACTATAATTTAGCATGCACATGTGCACCCCACATCAGGAGTGATTGGCCTAATAAAATTAATGGTTAATTTTTAAAATGGTGCCTAGGTAAGAATCATAATGAGAGGCATATCATATTGGTGGTTAGGATTTCCTATGCATTGGAATATGTCACATGCCTTAGCATAGTGTTTTTCGTCTTAGAATAGACTTAGCCATCGTGAACTAAATTGTAGCACCTTTCAAAATATTACATCTCTAATGCAATGGCATCTTACTATACCCTCATGTACCTCCTATAAAATGAATTCCCTTCTTTTTTCTAAGAAACATTAGTGTATGAATTCATCATGGTCCAATTTACACATTTACTTGCTAATGATTTGAAAGGGGTGGCATGAACTACAAGGTACTTCTCTCTATTTATCATAGTCTAAGGTGTAGACCCAGATGTTAGAAAAGTGACAATCTCTACCAAGTCATTAGGGATTAATTTAACCCTATAGAGTTGTGAATCCAACATATTATCCTCAATAGTCATGGTCTTATCACCAGAGTCAATGTGAGACAAATGGTCTGGGATCAAATTTTATTTTTCAAGTTTCACTATAATCGAGAACTAAAATTATTAAAATAGAACTATCCATCTACAAATGTAACTATGGAGAATGGGCTTATTCACTAGGTACTTAAGTGCCTCGTGATTGGTGAAGAAGATTAATGGGGTCACTAATAAGTATTGATTGAATTTTTACAAGGCGTAGACCAAGGCAAGTGCTTCATGCTTAGTTGTTGTATAGTTATACTTTACTTAGGTTAGTTTCTTGTTGGTGAAATAAATGGGATGATCTATTTTGCCTTTACTTAGTTACACTATAATGGTGGTAATTTCAAAACTAGATGCATCAATGTAGATTTGGAATGGAGTTACCCAATTAAGAAATTTTAATATTGGTGCACTAGCTAATTTGAGTTTTATAATTTCAAAGGCATCTTCTTGCATTGTGTCCTAATAAAACAAGCCATCTTTGTGAAATATCTCCTCTAACACTACCATAATCTTTACATATCCCCTTATGAATTTTTTATAGTATCCATAATGGCTAAGAAAGTCATGAATGCCTTTCTGTGTTGATAGGGTCTGGAGTTGTAGGATAATTACAATCTTTGTGGGTTTAAAGAACATACCATATTTGTAAAAAATGTGCCTGAGTAAGGTGCTAAATGGAGTGGTGAAGATGTAATTATTGAGGTTAAAAAATATATACAACTTCTTAAACCTTTTAAACATCACGTGAAAGTTTTTATAATGGTCCTTCACTAGCCCATACATAGCCCAGTCATCTAAATATACTTGGAATAACTTATGAATAAAGTCCTTAAATGTGGTGATCACCACTCTGGGAAACATGGATGATGCATTCTTAATTCCAAAGGGAATAATTTTGCATGAAAAAAAAACCCATTCTATCATAAAGGTCATTTTAATCTTGTCATATTCTTCAATATAGACTTGATGGTATCTTGAGAACCCATTAGTGAAAGTGTATATTTCATAGCCTACGATTCCATCTAAGACCTCATCGATGAATGGAGTCAGAAAGGTTTTAATGACATAGGTGATGTTAAACAATATATAATAAATGAAAATATGTATGATACCTTATTTACTGATGATAATAACCATAGGGCTCACCCATTTAGTTTCTTGCATAGGGTAGATGATGCCCATGGCTAGCATACCATCAATCTTCATTTTAACCTTGGCATGAAGATTTGGGTTCATTCTATAAGTGCTCTTATTAATAGGTATTGAATCATAGATAAAATTTATTCTCATATCTACAGGGGATGGGTGGGTTCCCTTCATATCTTGATAATTTTGAGGGAAAAATTCTTGAAACTCCTTTAGGAGATCCACAATGCATACCAGCTATGTGTTAGACTAATATGTACCTAGAGTAGCCATCTTTGGTTCCCCTTATAAGCTAATGTCTACCTTGGTAGTTTTGAGTGGAACATAGTAGGGTTCATTCCTTTCCTAATGTGATTCTTCAACTTGCATACTATCCTAAAAAATTTATATGTAAATATGAGTAGGGTCTTCTTCATTGGGGGCATTATCTTCCACTTGGTGTACTAGCTTCTTTTTACATATTAAGTTTGTCTAGTTTCATGCCTTTCAGGTATCATCATCTTCATCACTTAAGCACTATTGACAACTAAATCCTCAAATAAATTTGAGAGTGAAAAACCCTTTTCCCCAAACATGTCTTTTAGGCACTCCTCTAGGATTACAGTGTCCTCAAACACTATCCATCAACTTATTTATAGTGGCTCAATCAATTCAAGGTTTTGTGAGGAAAAGGAGAAGGTGTGCATGAACCTCTCCTTAAATACATCCAAATTTTTTGTCTCTTAGCACATTTTTTTGAAAACATACCATGCTCTCACCCACATCTTCAAGTTCTTATAGAAAGCATGCACCCATAGGTTCTTTCGGGCATTTACACCATAGTCAATCCATATTTCTTCATATAATAACACATGCACTATAGGATCTAAGTAAAAATAGTATGATAATATGTATAGGTACTCATTAATCTTCTTATTTTACATGGTTACTTTCACATCTTCCCAAGTTGGTAAGCTAGGCCTTTGTACTGCTCACCAATGAGTGGCAGTGTTCTGTAATGTATATACTAGTGTGTTTATTCTATCTACTTCTTTGGGGATTCATGATTCAAGGTCATGGATGTAATATTATACTATATTTATCCCCTTATATCTTGGAATCACTATAATTTTACCTTTACTTAGGTTAAATACTCTATTTCCCTTCATTTTGGCATATGGGACCCACCTCTTAGAAGTGTAATCAATCTAGACCTAGACTATCTTGACTAGTTTTGGTGCTTTTGTGCACACCAAGTAACACATTTGACCAGTGGTTTCATATGAATCTCTAACCCATCAATCACAAGAAACATTAGTGGTATTCAAGATTGATTTTCCATCTTCCCAAGAGAGCACTCCTTGGTCATTAGAGTTGAGTCTCAGTGCCTTACACCATGATGTTGTATATGTGGTTGATCTCATCCTCAAGGTCCATAATCTCAACATAGTGGGTTCTTTGGACATTTTAGAGGGGGATAAATACCCTCTCCTTTCCATTTTAAAAGGTCATATAACACCTTTTGAAGTGCATGTTTATGTTATTTTCATATCACCATGGCCTTCCTAGAAGCACTGGATAATTATCTTGTTTAGCTAACTCAATCACCTCAAAGTTAACATAAAACTATGTGCCCATGATATCTTTAATGACACTCTTCATAATTCTAATTGGTTGTACTTAGGGATTTTTATCCATGAAAAAGACTTGGGGGATGGCCTCAAGGTTGGCCTACCCATTGGTTAAGATATTGACCTTGGTACCTATATCCATAAGGATCTAACATATATACCATCTATGAATGGTATAATTCACAAGGAGTTCTTGATCATACTTTATAATTTATGCATGCCTAACTTTTCATGACCACCCTATGTGTGGTGCAATGACTTAATTAGATTTTACCCTGCATATTCTATGAGAAAATTATTCAATAGGGAAAACATTCCTTCCACATGTAAGAAGTGCAAGATCTTTTTCATCTCTTGTATCTCATCCTCTTGTCTATCTTTCTTCTTTCAAGTGTCGATAGCCTATATTTTTAGGTCTCATACTAGTTAAAACTCTCCTTATAGGTTTTGAATTACACTCATAGCCTATTTTAATACATCTTTCTAGTGTGATGATTCTAGGTAAGGCATAGATTTAATTTTAGGCCATTATATGCACTCAGTTCAACTCTTTTCCCCATATAATGAGCATAATTATGGTATTGACACAATTGGTAGCTGAGTGGTGAATCCACTATGAGTATTCACTTATGCATTAACTATCTTTGTGTGGGTCAGTTACACCTTTAGAGTCCACTTTTCCACTTTTGGCTTAATGCTAATCATTCATGTGCCCTTATCTATGTTATGCTTACATTAGGTCAAATTTTTATACAAGTTATGGCATTATTCAACCTTAAGAGCCCCTCAATAATACCTACACATTAGATGTGTAGGGTAGTTTCATTGATAGTGATCTATTAAGCCACACTTATAACATGAGCAGTGTGAGAACCTTCCATCACCACATCCTCCACTTCACCCTCTGTCACCTCTTTACATCCCAAATCCCAAATTCTAATAGCCATAGCCTTCATTTCCTTGGTTATTTTTCCCTTTAGCTGTAGTAGTGGCCTACCTCATGCCCCTCTCTATGTTCTTATACATCTCATCAATCACCTAATAATTAACTATTATGTGGGTGTAAGCATCACATAACTAATAATAGATGGTTATGTTGACATAGATGGTGTGTTATAATAATGGGTAGTTATGAACATCATGCACCTCTTAGCAAACTTCATAACTTAAAAGTAATGTGTGCACATTCTTTCAAGGATATTTATTCTTGTTATGTCCTTTCAATTCATAGTTGGTATACCATATTCCACTTCGATCATCCTATGATCAGATAGAAATAAGATTTTGGAGTTGGGAGGACATGGATGAAATTTTCACCTCCATGAATGGTACAATCCCATTATTGGTGCTTTCAATTGTCTTCACACTAAGCATAGATTCAAGTGATTCATGAGGGTATATGAAGGTCTTCATGGAAAGTTATCTTTGAAATAGTACTATAAATTCTCCAATAAACATTGTACATGCTCATAAGGATGAATGCCATAAGGAAAATTTAAAAGGATGGTCTTGAACCTTGCATCATATAAGTGTACACTTTCAGAGATATCTTCCATTATCTCTTTCAATGTAATGATGATGTATTGTTCATATTTTGGGATGCCAAATTCCTTAAGGAATATCTTATTTAGGATGCCATATTCTATCATAGCATGGTTAGGGTCAAACTTATATTCATATCACCATGTATTTTGAAGTGCATGTTTATGTTATTTTCATATCACCATGTCCTTATATTATGATTTCACTGGGTTATCCCCAAAGTGTACCATTGTAGTTCACACTTTAGAACATGTTTTGTGGAATTTTACACACCATGATACTCTAGTAAGTGCATGGCCATATCATAAAATATTTGATATTGGGGGTTGGCTAGCATCTAGGTCACTTTCCCCCCTAGTATTTATCTAGGTGGTATCCTTCCAATGCCTCGAACTACTAGGTTAGGTTCCAACCCTGTAATTATTATTTTCATTGTTGATGTTGAAGGCACAATACTACTTATGGTGTCAAACCACTTCCTACAGGCTATTGCCCACTCTATGTAGCTAACATTGGTTGAGCTAGTATGCTTGTGCTCATGTTATTCAGTTTCGGACTAGAATCCAATGGTTGAGAAATATTCTTGCTCAACTCTTGGTAGGAAATAACTTATTTAATCACAAAATTATACTCCAATTTTGTAAAATTTCCAAATTCTATGTTGACAATAGGGTCAGTTATCACTATTGTTCTTTCCTCAAGTGGGGGATTCAATGAATGAGCTTGCACCATAAGTTGAAATGGGATAGGCACATTATATTCATATTTATTCAAAAAATTATATAGGGACCTAGTGCATTTTACACCAGTCAATTATTAAGCTCAATCCATTACTTCATTATTTCTCTCCTCATGATGTTGTATTTCAAGAGATCCTTACCTATGCCCTTTCTACTTGCTATAGGTTCTCTCACTACTTTTAGGTTCTATATCTTTCATTTTTTATTTTTTGTGTCATCTCTTATTATAAGTCTATCTCTTAAGCTTGCAGGTGTCAATCTACTCATCCCTTTCCATTGTGTTTCACCTACACATCCCCTTCTCCCCTTTTGCACTACTCATATGTGAAAGGATTTTAGCCTTCCATTCCTAAAGTTTCAAATACATAGTCCACCATTAGTTTCTTAATATATATGCTAAACTATTTCACAAATGTGACTTTGGGTTCACATAAAAAAAGATATTCTACTTTCTCAAGGCATGAGTATGTGAAAAATACAAAGTCAAGCATGTAATTATTTAGTGCTCCTTGCCACCATTTGTTTACTGATCTAGTCTAAGTGACATCTAAGGTCTCAAATATCTCTAATTTCTCCTTAGTCCAATCATATCACTACCCATAGATTCATATTATATGGTTTAAATAATAAACCAACCATTGATACACATACTCAAGAAATTTGTAGAAAAATAAATCATATAAAGCATCATATAGGTTTAACTATTTTAAACCCACTTTCTTGGCTTTTGATCCCTACATGTTGGATGTTTTAGTGAAAATATATCTTACACCTATTGTAACTATTACTCAGTGTTATTGAGGGAGAGTTAGAACATCATTATACTATACCATTATGATAAAAAAATTCAACACAAGTCTTAGGAAAAGAACCAGAATGTTGTAGAAAAGGGGTTAATTCATTAAGTCAAGCACCTAGTCAATTATCCAAGTCAAATCTATACTTATTACCACTAGTAAAAAACATGGTATACTTTTTTTATGCACTTAACATTTAAAAAATGAATACATTAGCATCAATTCATAGAAGGCACAATCCTTATGCACTCAGTCAAAGCTTAATAGAAGAAGAACTGAAGCCTACATTAGGCTAGTTGTGTCATGGTGCAAGATTTCAATCATAAGACTTGGTCATTCCAACATATGATTTTATTATATTGGTTGGCACAAGCCTTTTCTAGATAATACTAATGGTCTATAGGCATAAGCCTATTTTGGGTGACTATTTTTGGTCATAGAGGTGTAACCTATATTAATGTGGTTTTATAGTCTCAAGGGCACAAGCCTTTATTTCACTAAGATTAACATCATGCAATCACTTTGAAGGGTCAAGGGACTATTCTTACTCTATTTTTTCATACTTAGGTTAGTGTTTCTTATCAAAGGAACACTTGTCACATGATTGTTTCCACACTTAGGCTATTCCTACATAGTATTATGTTGGCATCATAATAATTTATAGAGTTTCCATTAACCCCAAAAACCAAAGCTTGAATACACATTTATTAGCATAACTAAGCTATAATTACCACATTATGAATATTCCATTCATTTTTCATTCAACTAATAAACATCAAGGAAGTATAAACCATAGACAGTTTATGATGCATAATAACCTTATTCATTAATGAAAGTTCAAATGCAAAATAAAGTCCATAACACTTAAAAGAAACATAGTATATGCTTAAATTAAAAGTAATTCATGGCTTATAGGTTCAAAAGTGAGCTTCGGCACTATAATTTTGAGCCTCAGAGGTGTCCATGCTATTCCTAATATAAATGGTAGTCTTAACAATCTAGTTCCCTTTCTCTTTTGATCACAATTTTGAGCTTGTTTTATAACACATAAGAATATCTCTTTATCAAAGTGGAGATTGCACACCAAGTGCTAAGTTGGATCCTTTATTTATCATTACTCTAGATTTATCACCTTTCACCCTTCATGTTGTTGTCACCACATGTTGCCACTCATAGAGGATGCCCTAAATATCTAGGCACCAATTAACTACCTACTGGAAGATCTGCATTGATTCCTCTAGCTAGCACCAAGATATCAAAATAGAAATCATGATAATTGACTAACTCATTCTAAAATATCTATTATTCTGAAATGGATCTAAACTTAATGAACTAGGGGCCAAACATTTCCTTTATGAGTTGTCAAGCTATTTGAAAATATCCTAAAATATCTAATATTAAGAGTCATGCCTAATAATTAAAATTCATAATTACTTAATAAATATTAACTCTATTGAAGTCATATTTGACTCACCTAGGTTTAGTTTGAACCCATTCCAAGCCTTAAATCAACCCTAACTCACTTTGGTTGAGATTTAAGTCCTAATTCTATAAATACAAGGCCATACCTCTTCATTTCTAAGTGTGGATATTGTAGAGTTATTATGCAGGATTTTATCGATGAGACTCATATAAATAATGTTATAATTCCAAAATCCTAAGTGAATCCACATTAAATACATGGTGCCAAGGAGACAAATAGACAAGTGATATCCATTTCTAAATACTTTTTGATACATAATTTGAGCAAGCCACTCAACAAAGCATTTGCAGCTCCAACGGAAGGCAAAAGAGTCATTGTCTTTTATGTTTTTATTGTGATTTGATTTGGTCCTTTTTTACTAATATCTCCCTAAGTTATAGTCTATGAGTGTAAGTGTTAGTGTGTTTATTTGAGTTTTTATTTCTTGAACTAACACTACACTAACCTCCCTTTTTGGATTGCTATGATAAAAAATGACATGCCTAATGGTTCCTCAAACATCCCATACAAGCAAGGAGATAAAAATGTATCTCTTATTTTTTTATAATTAATAATTGAAAATATTCAAAATATGAATTTTAATTTTTTTTATCATGTATTCTATTTTTTAGTGACACATAGTTTACATAGAGATCGATGTTGATTCCTTTTGAATGATGTCGATCATGCCAAAACTCAAATTGACCCCTATGTGCAAAATAGAGCATGGAAAAAATGTTTTTAGCAAGTTTTTATTGAGTTTTTTTAGTTTTTATTTTTTTTATAAGATAATTAATATCATTTAGATGACCATTTTCCTATAGGATATCATGTTATTTGATGGTTTTAAAGTTCATTTAGATAACAATATTTTTGTCAAACCATATTGTTATTTTTATGTGTTTTAAAATAAACTAACATCTATTTATGTTGATTAATGTTGACCCCTTTGTATTTATTAACATCAATCCTAGTAATTTGACATCAATCACTACATGAATTGATGTCTATCTCTAAAATAGAAAGTAGAGAAAATTGAGAGAAAAATTCACAATCTTGTTTTCTCATTCACATTTGGAATACTAGGAATGCAAAAAACCTCTAAAAATTAAAGGTCCTAAAATGAAAAAGAGAAAATTTAAACATGCTTAAATCTTGAATAATTAGTTTTTGTTGTTTAAAATGAACCTAATGTTTTCATACTTAGTTGTTTTTGAATTTATTGCAAATTTTTCAAACTAATACCAAGGGGGAAAAAAACTTCACAAAACATTTCATTTTGGTGATTAAAATTAACTATCATGCTAGACAAACACTCTTAAGAGTTTCATTTATATTGATTATGAATTGAAGTTTGTTTATTTTTATCAAAATTATTGATGTAGTATGTTCTCTCCTTGTCCCCTTTAGGGAACTAGGTGACCAAAAACACTCATTATTTGCCTCAGTTGATTTAGTAAAAATAATGAAAAGAATATCACTAAGGCCTTCCTTAAACCTATATTGTTTGGGTGATCCAAATGTGACCTTAAAATCTTTTCACTTGTCTTTTATTTTCATGCATTTTGGCTTGTGAGTGGGAGTTCGTCACCTCCTCATAGGTTCTTTAGGGAAGTGTTGACCTGAGAATTCATCTCCTGACATCATTTTAACTCCAATATATGGTGGGGTATACAAATTAAAGGTGACTTTCTGTGACACTTTTTTTTAGTGATTAAAACAACCTTTGTTAGTGGTACTCCAACTCAGAATGTAGGGGCAACTCAAACATTACACTACATTAAGTAAGTGATAGATGTAGTGGTTGTAAAAAGGAATATACCTTTTCAAAACAATTTATTTGATGTGGATTAAATTGATGTGATTGCATATCTAGTTTTATCCACATTTGTGACCATCTTAAAATGCAAAAAAATTGATAGATTAGAATAACACCACTTACCATAGATGTATTATTTATGTAGGGTGAGTAGCCCAAAGTTACATGTTATAGTGAAATCTCTTAGGATAAGAGGGGGCTTAAAAACACTAATTTTCATGCACTTTTATTTTTGTATTAACACTTAAAATCCTCCCAAGAGAGAGTATATTGATGGAATTTTATAGTATTATGCAACTTTGTCAGTTTTAGGATCTAGGACATTACACTTAAGTGTTTATGTCATTTTATCCTTTTATTACATGGTCTTAAGTCAAATTATCTAATTTTTTTATTAAAGCACATGAAAATGAGTATTATTTATACACCAATCCATTGTTTGAGGAAGCATTTTATCACCCATTCAACACCATGCCTTTACCTTAGTCTTTTGTCAAATCTTTGTGTGTGCATCATTTGATTGACAAGGGCAATATTACGCTAACAAACTTAGTTCAAAGTTTTGTACCTTTGAGTATTAAAACAAACAATTGATTACATATTTAAAACATGATAATATCATTGCACTACTTAAATCATTTCATATACCTATTTACCTTGTGTTTAAAGTTCCATTTTGAAACTAGAGCCATGTGTATCTCTTGGATATTTCCCTAGTGTTGTTATATTATTCAGATTTGTTTAGATTATTGTTTGTTTACAAAAGCCTATTTTCCTAAGTTGATTTTTTACTTAACCTTGACAAGTTCAAATTCCAAACAATGACTAATTTTTGCCTGCACCTTGTGTAAAGTTAGCCTAGACATCAATCTTTCTTTTTTAGTTATGTAACTTAGGTTAATTCAATACCCAATTTGAAAATTATTGTTTGTGCCTAGATTTGGGAGAATTAGCCTATATTTCATGTGCCTTGTATTTCATAACTTATACAAATTGACCAAGTTCATGTTTAAAGTTGAATTCCTATTTTATGCTAAAGTGTTTAAAAAAAATAGATTAAAATCTCTCACTTTGTTTTTAAAGTCTAGATTTTATGCCTTTTCTAAAACACCTAGCATATGCTTGTTTTGAGGCTAGTTTTTGTGCCTTATTTTTCCAAAAGACCTAAATTTTTTTATTTTTTTAGATTAGACTTATTTAAAAAACTTTAAACCTAGAGTTTGGAATTCTAGTTTTATTTCATCCACTTGACCTTTTATGTAAGACATTTGATGTTAGACTATTTTCTACCATGTTTTGGCATATACCTTTTTGGAGATACAACTTCATACTTTGACCAAGTTCAAACCATTTTTACTTTGGAAATTATTTTTTAGAGTTTAAATAAACTCTAATCCCTCTTTCATGAAACATTCATCATTGACTTGAAGATGTCTCATTATACTCATAGTGGATCCATGTACAATCTAGGAAATGATAGTGTGGTCATACAAGAAGACTTTATTCAAGACCCTTAAGGTGATGATGTATTTTATGAGAAAGATCCCTATTTACCTTACAACACTCAATCTGGGGAACAAACACAATATACTCTAGCTCACTATTTGGTCAATATGTCTCCATACTCAGAGTAGGACTAAGAATAAATAGCATAATACCTTCATAACATACCATTATTTATATACCAAGGTAAACAAAAATATACTATGCTACGATGCCATCAACATATGAACCCTACTTGTTTGATCATCACTTTCTTGAAAACAAGGACAAAGTTTTAATCAGATCCATAAAGGTAGGGGCCAAGTTTCCTATAGACTTCCCCCATGAAAATTTTCCTAGTCTAATTAGAGTGCCTTATAACATACCTTACAATCAAACCATTGAACATGCCTCTTCTATTAATCCTTAAAATCTAGTGCTAATGTTGATCAAGACCCACATATGTTTATCATAGGAAAGGGCCTCATGGAGGATCATTTTATACAAATGTACACAATATACCAAACCTATTTAAAAATTAGCATGTAATTTTAATAACATGACCATGTCAAATGCTTCATTTATCGAGCTATCTCCATTAATAGGAGTCTTAATCAAATTGACAAGCCAATAAAATTTAGGTATAGACACATTCACACAAATCACTTTATTTGGATATATGTTCAATGCCCTGGCTATTAAATAAGTGTTTAATGCTTCTAAATAGATAAATGTTCCAAACATAATAGATAACACACAAGTGTCATCCAATATAGACCAAAGTGGTTTAACGACAAAAATAAATGGTCTATAATAAGTGGCTTTAGTTAATACCATGAGTGGTTCCCAATAATGAGTAGGAACTTCTACCTCCTAGTTGTAACAAACTACCTCTAATCCTTAACCAACTACTTCTTCAAGCATGCAACCATAAGGATTAAGTATTCAAGGAACAGTCGATGCCTTGCCTTAATAAAAAGTGATGAATAACATCCCAAAATAATAGGAATAGTCCAATATACCAATGCAACAAAGATCGAACATTTGACCACCTCAACAAGGGCAACCAATGTTCCACCTCATCAAGTAGTGACTAACATACCTCTTAATTGATAAACCAACATACATTTATAATCATAAATTTTGTCTAACCAACAATGAATCTCTATTGGTCAATGAAAAATGATAAATAACCAACAAGCATATAATTCATAACAAGTTTTCACACAACAAAGAGTTTCTACTATTCCACAAATATTGATTAGGCAACAATTTACTTTTATTCCAAATGTGCCATAAATTTAATGACAAGGAATTATTTCATAATAAGTTCCCCTTAATTAGCTAGGTATGACTAGTTGATAACAAGTCCCTATTCAACCTAAGTAGGCATAGTACTTCACCCAGATCCATATCCTTCCATCTCAGCCATAATTTCCCCAAAACCAAGCCTACATACCAAATCCTCACCATAATATCACACTACAATGCATGCAATTTCAATAATTATATCCTAACCTATGTATGCATATTCTTGGTCAATTACCTACCCAAACCATCATTACATAACAAAGCATTCCTCCATTATACCCCAATCAAGTTAATCCACCTTTAACCACTCAACCTCCACCTCAAGCCAATATACCATCTAGTTTCTTGGCAAAACAACTATAGAAAATGAAGGATGCAATACTTGCCATCCAAGATGGGAAATAGACCAAGAATTTTAAGTTTGAAGATGTGTTTTATTACCCATTCAACATGGATTATACTCAAATACAATTTCCTCCAAGGTATAAACCATCAAAGTTTGAAAAATATAAGGTTAGAGGAGACCTCAAGGCCTATTTAACTAAATTCTTCATTGCTTGCCAACTAGTGGCTTACAGTGACATATACCTCCCACATTTGTTTTCTCAGAGCTTAGTAGGATAAGCTTTGGATTGGTTCTTAAAATTGTTGAATAACTCAATATCTAATTTTGATGACCTTTTAGACAAGTTTATACAACATTTATCCTATGATCTCGAACATGATATTTTGTTTGTATATTTAAATCAAGCTAAACAAAAGGTTGGTAAAAGTTTTGTGAGTTATCTAAAGTGATAGAGAGAGCTTGATAGCCACTTTACCATAGTTTACTAGATAAACAATTATCCATTGTGTTTATAAAAAAATTGCATAGTGAGATATCTTACCATCTAGAGTTACAGTGTGTATACACTTTTAAGGAAATCTTAAAAAATGCCTACTAATTGAAAATGCCTTTATTAAGAAAGGGATTATCAAGATCACCTCATCAAATAAAACCATAATCACAACCAAGGAAATGACCAAAATAAAAACCACAACCAAGTCCAAGCACAAATTTTATTCCCAGCCCATGCCAATAATTATGAAAAACCCAAGTAATTTAGTTGAAATAAGAATGTTTTTGGAAATGGAGGAAATGAGTCATGACATATCCAAACAGTGTAAACACCATCTATTCAATCAATTCCATAAATGCAAATTATAGCTCACCAAAAAATAATTCATCAAGTACAACCTTTATAGAAGCCTATACCAACTCAACAAATGTAGAAAACTTTGCCTTTACAAACCCCTCCTCTAAGGCAAAATGGGCCTACTTGTATATTTTTAATGACCTTAGAGATCCTATTGAAGCCATATTTCATAAACTAGTTGTTGTTAATATGATTATTTGGGCCATTCTAAAGCACTATCTTGAGGGCATTCATTATCCATATTGGTATATACAAAATGAGTTTTGTGAATATCATCAGTTTAATGGACATAATTTGCATTATTGTGTGAAGATCAAAAATCTTATTCAAAATATGTTGGAAAATGGGGAGATAACATAGGATAATGGAACTTCTACATCCAATCATAACTTTGGTATTTATCAAAACCCTTTTCCAAAACATAAAACAACAACCAACAATAGTAGTAGCAAAGGCCAACACACCAATAACAATAGTATAAATAACCAAGACAATAATAGTAATACCAATAATAATAGAACCAACATTAACTAAATAGATGGAACCAAGGCCAGAATGATACCAACAACCAATAGACTTACCACACAATTGCACATGACTACAACAAGGTTGTAGGTCATATTATGGGAGGTCATGTTTCCACCATCTCTATCAATCCAATACCAATAAAAATTATAATAAGACCATTGCTAAATAACTCCAACCAAACAACCTATGAAAATGATCTTTCTTTGACCTGGGACTACATATAGGTGAACCAACAAGTAGTGATTATTAATTTTAGACCTTATATCAATAACTCATCATTGATCCATAATCACATATAAGTGCACTAGAAATTAAGACTTATACTATTTGGCCCCCCTCTACCATTATTTTCTAGAAATAATGGTCTTTCACTTAATCATGATTATGCAATCATAACTCAATGGTCAAAGATTAGCATCCCAAACCCACAACCATATACCACTACACTTATCCAACCCACCATTCTAGCAAGGAACAAACCATTTACCCATAAGTAATGATTGAGCCAATATTAAATACCCCATTCTAAATAAGATCATAGAAGATCATGCCTATGAGGTAAGAGGCCTTGGTCTAAACTAGTAAGGAATGATTGAGCCAATTTTTGCCACTTAATACAAAAGAGCCTATGGTCTTAGATTTAAACTTTCTGGGAGTAACCCCACATATTTTATTCATGTGCCAACACTAATGACTAGTGATGATGATGTTGATAGTGAATTAAATTCCAATCATAACCCTTACAAAGACCTAGTTAATACCAATCTTTTTGACATTCATGTTATCTTCACCCTTAGACTAGTTATCCATAATCTACTTCCTCTATATCATCCTCAACTTATATCCTGGGACCAAGAAGAATCCATAGTGCCTATAGATGAGTTTGAGAATGATGAGGCCTTTTACCATTTTCTAGGCCTAAGAGACAATGTTCTATTGGGAGAACACAAACAAGGGTTCTCAATCAAACTAGACACTACGGTTTATTTTGTATAATGGGTGAACACCCTTATCCATAAATAATTAAATAAAACATTGAGGTCCCAAATTGAAAACCTCTTCAAGGTATTTTTGGACTAGGGTAAAATTAAAGAAAAAGGATAGTCTTCTGGTGAAAACCTATTTTAGGTGTTATTAGATGGGGGTGTTCAACCTTCCTCAAACATAGATTAGGAGATCACCAACAATGAACTTGCCTATGAGTCCATGTTTATTTTTGAATAATAACATGCCTTCAACCAAATCATCCAATATTTTCCAATAGTGTTTTTCACAAGGTCATACTTACCATTGGAAGATTCTAATTCATCTTGCCTAGGAGAACTTGAAGAACCAGGCCAAATAGAGAACTTATCCATTATAAGCCAATTTAAATCTTTGCTAACCATTTTGGAATATGGTTCGACTCTTCTTATAGAAGACACTAAAAAAGTCAACATCAGGTCTCAAGATGACCCTAAATAGACCAAATTAAGTGTTTCTCTCATTGATTAGGAATGTGAAGCTTTTACATCCCTTTTGAGGGAATTTGTTGATATATTTTTTTGGACCTATTCTAACATGCTAGGTTTGGACTGCACCTTGGTTGTATACCACCTTATTGTACATACTAATGCCAAACTTGTGAAATAAAAATTATACAAGATACATCCTCACATTACTATATTATTAAATAAAGAGTTGGAAAAACTCATGGAAGTGAGATATATTTGACCAATCAACTACTTAGAGTGATTTTGAATGTTGTGCTAGTCAACAAAAAGCTAGAGGGATTCAAAATCTACACTAATTTCAAATATATAAACAAGTATTTCCAAAAGGATGTCTTTCCTCTACCAAAATTGATATGATAGTTGACTCCATAGTGGGGTATGAAATGATTTCACTAATTAACAAATTTTTAGGATACAACTAGATCTAGATTGTACCAGAAGACCAGCATAAAATAGTGTTCAACACTCTATGGGGAAAATTATATTATTAAGTTATGTCATTTTGTCTCAAAAAATTTGGGTCCACATACCAAAGATCCATGACCACCATATTTCATTATATGATGCATGACATTATTAAAGACTATATCGATGACATACTAGGAAAATCAAAGACAAAAGGTGATCATCCAAAAGCACTATGAAGAATATTTGAGAGACTGCATGAATACAAGGTTAGACTCAATCTTCATAAATGTGTTTTAGGAGTTAATTTAGGAAAATTTATTAGCTACATTGTGTCTCACCAAGGCATTGAAGTTGATCCATCTAAAGTACAAGCCATTACCAAGATGTTGCTACGTTCCATCTTAAAGTAGCTCTATAGTTTGTAGGGAAATATCTATTCTATTAGATTCTTCATTTCTTAGTTTGTCAACAAATGTCATCTATTTACACACTAAATAAGGGTGTCACATTTCATTGGGATGATGAATGCCATAAATCCTTTTAGTATTTAAAAAACTATCTTACTAATCCACCTATTTTATTACCTCCTATGCTAGGAAAGTCATTCTCACTATATTTCTCTACCATAGACGAAGCCTTGGGGACACTTCTTGCTCAGCATGATAACAATGAAAAAAACATATTGTGTATTATCTAAATTTTACACTAATTGTGTATGAACATAATTATATTCCCATTGAAAAATCTTATTTAGTAATGGTCTTTATATCTCAAAAATTATGTCATTACATGTTAAACAACAAGACCATAGTTATTTTAAAAGTAGACCCATTCAAGTATCTACTATCCAAAATATCTATACAAGGCTGCATGGATAAATGGATCATACTTCTAATTAATTTCAAGATCAAATATGTCAATCGTAAGGCCATCAAGGGATAATTACTTATAGATCAACATGTTGAAGCTCCCCTTGTAGATATAAAACCATTGACTTTTCAATTTTGAAATGAGTCTATTATGACCATCATTAAAACACCTCTTGAAGATCAACACTGAAAGTTATATTTTGATGGGTCACTCATAGCACATGGATCGGGGGGAGGCCTATTGTTTATTAAACCACATGGGGATTTTATTCCTAAATCATTTTGGATCATCTTTCCTTGTACTAAAAACATAGCTGAATATAAAGCACTTGCTAAAGGTCTTTGACAAGAAGTACAATGGAACATTCAACATCTCAAGGTTTATGGTGATTCTTAGTTAATCATAAACTAGGTTATAAGCCATTTTTAGACTAAGGATGAAAATATGGTACCATATAAGGCCATGATTGACACTCTCAAATGATATATTACCAATGTGTAATTTGAACACATACCAAGGGCCAATAACAAAATAATGGATTTTATGGCCATCATTGGCTCTTTGATCTATCATCCAAATAAGACAAAAGAATATCAATTCCTCATTGAAAATATTTTAGCAACAACTCATGAACCTTCAACTATCATAATGATATATGATATTGTTATTACTAAGACTATATGGTATTAAGACCTTTATGCCTATCTTCATGACCAAATTATTCCACCAGACCTATCTTGTAAACAAATTAAGGCCTTTACCCACCAATCCTCACATTATATCTTACTTGGACAAACCCTTTACCACCACAACGTAGATGTAACTCTAATTCATTATTTAACTTTAGGAGAATCAACATTAGTGTTATGGGAAGTTCATGAAGGATTATGTGGATCCCACACTAGTGGGCCATCCTATATAAAACTCTTCTACATACTGGGTATTATTGGCCCACTAAGGATGTACATGCAGCTATGTATGTTTAAAATGTAACAACTATCAAAGGCATGTCAATATGATCCATGACCTGAACAAGACATTGAAACCAATGCTTATACCATGGCCATTTTTTATATGGGGCCTTGATCTCACTAGGAATATTAACCCAACATCATCTTATGGCCATAAACACATCCTTATTGTTATCAAATATTTCACTAAGTGGGTTGAAGCTATATCCCTCACTTACATGACTAGAAATAAAAATTTTAAATTCATATTTAACCATCTCATCTATCATTATGGTATCCCATCCAAAATTATATCTAATTATGGTGGATCATTTAAGAACAAGGATGTAAAATCATTGTGTGTTGAGTACCACATTACTCAACATTTTTCTACCACTTATTACCCACAAGGTAATGGCTAAACAAAATCATCCAGCAAAACCATTATCAACATCCTTAATAAGATTTTCAATGATGCCAACTATGATTAACACCTAAAAATATTCCATTCCCTCTGGGCATACCACACCAATTACTGTACACCTACAGATGTCACTCCATATTCCATAGTTTAAGGCACTGAAACCATTCTTATCATTGAGGTCAAGTTACATTATTTGTGCATTTCATTAAATAATGTCCTAGATGATGAAGCTTACTAAGTATCTCACCTATAATATCTAGAGTTACTTGATGAGAAACACATGGCTATAGTCAAAAAGTTTCAAGCATGCCATAATTGACTCTATGGCCACTATAATCAATAGTCAAACAAAGAGAATTTGAACTTGGTGATCTTGTTAACAAATAAAACTAGTAAAATATCATGGCTAATAAGAAGTACAAGGGAAAGTTTAAACCCAATCAAATAGACCCATTCATTATTATTGAAAATTATGGTGCTAGAGCATATAGGCTCATTACACCAAATGAGGATGATCTTGATGAGTTGATGAACATTATACACCTCAAGCATTACTTTACTTAAGAGACCTTAAGTATTGTCTATGAGGCCCATTTCCAATGTACCATCATATTGACATTATTTTTCATATCATATTATTATATCATATACTATTCTACCATATCTTTTCTATTGACCAAAGTTGTTTTAACCATCCCTACCCAATCCTTTTGACCTTGGTTCTGTTCCATTAGTTTTACAAGCACCTTCAACAAGGGAATTCAGATCAAGTTTCAGTAATTATTTCAACATTCTAGACAAAGGTTGTATTTTAGAGTAGTATGATAATGGTTTCACATTTTCATCCTTCATTTCTTGTTTCATTTTATACCAAGTGTTCTTGATTATAACTACCTCTAGGCAAATCAAGGTGCTACCATTGTATTACTAATTATAAACTACATATGGTAAAATTAGTATCATTAACCTATGCCATTATTTCCTAATTATAACCTCCTATTTTCAAACTAGGAATAACACCTATTTATCATGCCTTGAAGTACTACCTTGCATTTCTATATCATATTGTGTCATTTAAATACTTTACCTAGTTTATGAATTTGTTGCTACACTAGTTAGATCCCTCCATTTTAAGGTAGAACTATAGTAACTTGAGATCTTATCTTGGGAATATGTAGGAAATTCTTGATTCTCATTGAGGTCAGCTTAGTCACCCGTTATCACACTCTCACTATTTTATGAGTAATTTTATTTTTCATGCTCTCAACATTTTTTGAACTTGAACTATTTAGTATCTCGTCATTCTCTAATTGAGTTAAGAGTATTTGAAAATTGAAAAAATATTTGTATAACATCTATAAAATCCAAAAATATTCCACATTAACCACTTCTTTGCCTTAAATATTATGGGATCCCTAGATATGTCACAAGAAACCACTTAGCATTTATTTTCTACCATCTTTATTGGCCTAAAGTCCCATTCTCTCATCATTTTGTGAGACTATTCCAATATTCCTCTAAAACATCAATCATGTTTTCTTTCTCATCATTTTTTACTATCCCATATCCTGGGAAAACTACATTTGACTTGAACTTTATGTTGGACCTTGCATCTATGGAACTATGTAGGTAGTGCCCACTTGTCTAGTGCATCTAGAGTTAGCTTGGCTACCCCTTTAATTTTATTATATTCCCCCATTTTATTTGTTTATTTCATTTCCTCATATATTTTAGAGCAATGTTCATCATCTTATTTATTCTCTATTTGCATTAACATTGTGATTAATTATTATTTATTTGTTGTTTCTCTTTGTTTTGTTTTGTTTATTTATATTCCTATTTTTTTAATTTCTTGTTGTGCTTTGATTCAATCTCTATGCATTCGTTGGGTGATTTCTTGTACATTTTTCTTGTATCCATCCATATTCATACATAAACATTATCATCATAGTTTTTATCATTGGTGTATTATTTTCCATTATTTATTAGATTGTGTTTTAGTCTTTATGCATATTTAAGCTAATTTCTCATGGTGTTTTATATCATGATTCCTACCATCATATGTTATATAAAAAATAAACTTAGTAAGTCTTACAAATAATGAGGCCATGATATATACTCCTTGGCACCTAAAAAAATTATTGATCTAACCTATATCATTCCCCACATACATAGCAATTAAATCATTAAAGAATTTTCACTTGTGCTAGTTCAAAAAAGTATCTCCCTACTAGTAGGTTTCCCAAATTCATCTTTTTCCTCTATACTAACTTACACTTTCTCTATGACTATGGATTCAATACATAAGCCCCAATATCCAATTTGGCATCATATTTGTCATCATCAAGATACCAATTATTATAACCACCTCTAGGCAAATAATTATATCTCATCCCATTTACGATGTTGATGATTCTAACCACCTTTGGGAAAATCATTATGTATCATGCCACCTATAGATCTAATAATTATAACCACCTATGGGCAAATCATGGTGTTTTGATCTATTTAGAGGTTAATGATTATAATGCCTATGCGAAAATCATTCTCTTTCTTCTGCCCAACTAGGGCATGTTTTCATTATGATAATTTTTATAAATACCTTTATACAAACCATTATCTCTATCTAGCCAATTGGGGCATGTTTTTATCCTATCAATGATTATAACTACCTATGGGAAAATCATTGTTTCCATTTTATTGATTATAACTGCATTTGGGTAAATTATTCTCTTATTACCCTAAGCCTTTTTCAATGATTATAATTTCCTTCAGGAAAATAATTACCTTTTTTTCCTACCTATGTCAATGATTATAACTAAGTTTCAGAAAATCATTACCTTTTCTGTCCTACCTATGCTAATGATTATAACCAACCTAAGAAAAAAATCATGTTTATCTGACCAATTGGTGAAGCTTCATATAACACTAATTATAACCACCTATGGTAAAATTAGTCTTTTCCAACCCATTTTATCTTTTTAGTCCAATCATTTCCTCCTTTTGAGGGATATATCATTGACCCCTTTTCCCATCACTCCCTTAAGGGTGCATCTATAGTTCATACATTACCATTGAATTCATAAGCATACATGACCTTTTCATTCTTTGATAATATGTTATTTTACCTATATATTATAACACCTTCCCAAATAGGGGAAAACTATAGACACATAAAACTAGACACAACTAGATTTTGACCAAACTTCAGATCGATTCCTACCAACCATTACAAATTAAGCCTGGGAATCACTGAACAACCAAAATTGGCTTATGCATAATTTATCAAAGATTAGAATCATGTTAATACATCCCTAATTGGGGTAACCTATCATATGAACCATAATCTCTTATGGATTCATCCTTAATCACCTTGAAATATCACAACTATCAATTTAGCCTATGGACCTATTAATTGGGGTACTTGCACACTTAAATCAAATCATGAAAATGATAAAATAATAATCAAAATCAATTAAAAAGATAAAAAAATATTGAATACCTAGTTAAATTATCCATTTGTAATTAATGAATATCTAAAAAAGGGAATTCAAATATTCAAATTATCCTAGCCTTTCATCATCACATTTATGAGTTCTCGAACTCTTTAAAAATATCCTAAAATATCTAATTTTGAGAACCATGCCTAGTAATTACAAATCATAATTAATTAACAACTATTAACTCTAATGGATCTATATTTAACTCACCTAGATTTATTTTTAACCCATTTTAAGCCTTAACTCAACCCTAACTCACCTTGGGTGAGATTTAATTCCTAAGGTTGTAAATACAAGGCCATACTTCTTCATTTCTAATCTTGGATATTGTAGAGTTATTATGCAAGATTTGTTCTATGAGACTTATATCAATAATTTTATAATGCAGAAATACTAAGACAAGCCACATCAAAGACATGGTTTCAAGGAGAGAAGGAGATAAGAAACCTTCATTTCCAAAGGCTTATTTATACACAAGCTGATCAGGCCACTCAACATAGCATTTGGAGCTCCCAAGGAAGGTAAAAGAGTCATTGTCTTTTATGTTTTGTGTGTTTTCATTTGGTCCTTTATTACTAAGAACTTCCTAATTTCTAGGCTAGGAGTGTAAGTGTTAGTGTGTTTATTTGAGTTTTTATTTTTGTAACTAACACTATACTAACCTCCCTTCTTGGGTTCATATGATCACCATTTTTCCCACACTTATATTTCATAGGTTTGACTGTTACTAAAAATTGAAATTCTTAAAATATAAATATCCACCTGTAAATCATTTCATGTGAAACTATAATATTGACCAAATAATTAATCAATTAACTTTCAATATAAAATTCAAACTAAGTAACAATGAATTATTTTTTAAATTTATGACATGCATAGACTATGATCAATTTCTCTTACTTGGTTTTTATATAATTATTCTCTATTAGAGAGAGCTTATAACTTGGAAAATTAATCAACTAATATATATTTACTTCACCTTTATGTAAATTTATAGGACTAAATTTTGTCCCAGATACATTTACATGAGAATGGAAATGGGTCTTTCATTTACATAACTAGAAATTTGGAACACTTGTGAGATTTTCCTTGAGTGTTTCAAATGCTTCATATTTCCTTTTCATATAGAAAATGGCCCACCCTTCCTTAAATTTTTTTTTTTTGACTAGGTTGGTCATGTTGAGATAGTTTTATTATGTCCCATGTATTTAAAAAAAAATTATCATGATTAAGGCAATTCATTTTCTTACTTGCATTCCTTTCTGACTACACCATCTATACTTGATGTAATTTTTTCCCTTACTATAATAAATTGACATGGATAAGATAGTATTATTTTCTATTGAGCTTATAATACTACTTTAATTAAATTAAATCCATCAATATAATTATTAACTCATTTTTTCAATTTGGATACATTTATATAAGGATTATAGATCTAATTTTGATAATAAACATACATCATTTTTTTTATTACACATGAAAACCTACTTCTAGTCGAACAATAAGAATTAGAGTATAATTCCTTACTCTTGTGAAGATTTAGTATTTTCTCAAGGTCTATGAAGTTTAAAATACTAAAGGTAAACTAATTAGGTTCCACTTAGTATTTTGAGCCCCCAATTAAGTCCACTTAGGTCTTAATTTGTGAAATTTGAATCTTCACCTATAACATATCTCATAAAGTTTGACTTAAACTAAGGGGGATATTTATATGTTAAAAATTCAACCCAATGTAAGTATCCCCATATTTTTAATCTTTCTTTATTTTGTTTTATGTGATTAAATACAAGATTAGTATAATTTTGTATTATGATTAAGCTTATATCAGCTTATTATTATTAATATAAGTTATCTTTTCATGATAGGATATCTAATTTAGATACTTATTGGTTACAACCTTTATTATAGGAAACTCTTGGTGATCGCCTAATGGTATTTATATTTTTTATTAGTAATATAAATTGGATCTAGGTTACCCTTTTTTATTACTTCCTTTCATGTGGTTTCCTTATTATATACCTAATACCTCCTTTACAAATATCTCTTGCCTTCAGTGTCTACCCCACTTTGTGGTTCAACTTCTTGTATGTAGTTAATCCTAGTATGGTCTGATTTATTTCTGGTATTAGAGGATATTTATTTAATTGAGTCTATTTTCCTAACATACATTCTAGTGAAAATGTCATGAATATTATCTCACCACTGGTTGGATCATATTCAAATTTTCCTTTCTTTATTTCCTATAATTATCTTCACATCAACTTCACCATCATATACATTTTGGTGAACCCAAAATGAATATAATCCCACTATTTGCTAGATTATATTCACATTTTTATTCTTTATTTTTGTATAGATTCCCATTTTTATACAATTTTGCAATGATATCCCCTCTTAATGTTTTTATAACAAGTTTCCACCCATTTATGATCTATATGGGCATGTCTTTTATCCATGTATACACACCACTGAAGACAACTCCTTAATTTGTAATTTATCTCAATCTCAATCTTGTGCTATCCAAAGTAACATGGTATTAATATATTTCAATAGTGATACTAAAATATCCCAATTATCATATCAAAGTCTTAGATTAAAAATATAATTTAAGCCTTAAAAACCTTAATAAATCTACTTCTAAAAATAAAGATTCCACCTAGATTCATTCTCTCAACACCAACACAATTAATATTTCTCATATAAATAGTCCTATAAAATAATTATACCATTAATCCCCCTAAAAACCCTATTATTGATACAACACAAGTCATTGCTAAGGTGCTAGATTAAATGGCTCTCATGTAAGATACCAACACCAATCAACTATTCCATATGTAAAACCACATTGTTAAACTAGATAATTGACCTAAAATTGTTTATAACAAAACAAATAAACATTTTTCACCTCCTCTTATTATTGATGTTCATGTGAATATCATTACCCAACCTTATATTGGAAATTATATGTTTCAAACCCTCCAAAATGAACCACTAACTCATTATATTTTTTCCATGGATTTTGGATGTGCTTATCCAATCATAAAATATGATGATACTACTAATCCTACCCTTCATCTTATATATTTTTTAAACCTATATAAAGAGTGGATCTAGACCAATAATTATACAACCACTAAGATTTTAGTTAAAACTCTAATTTGTGATGCACTATTATGGTATATGAAAAATTCCATAATCACTCAACTAAATAACTAGAATAAATATTTAACTCTTTAGTAAAATATTCTCAATATTATGACCTTCTTGACAATAGCCTTAGAAACTTCATTATCATTAATAAATTACCTAAATATTTTTTCCCATGGATTCATCAAGTGATGGAAGTTTTTGGACCATAAGTTAGATCATGATTTGAAAGATGAAAATATTTTCAAACTTTTCATTACAAATTTGAAAACCCCACTTCAATATAGATTTATCACTTTTTATTGTAAGACATTATAAGAATACTTTGATTAATTTAAAAGACAAGATTACCTCATGAACCAGTTTGTATCTTTTCAAAATTATAGTAGGGAATATTTTCATACATCCACTAATATTATCAATACTAACACTTATAAAAATAAACCTTAAAAGTGGGAGTATCTCCATCACATAATTCACACAACATAAAAAATTAAAACCCTAAACACCCACCCTTATGTATTTTAGAAATTAAAAAGGTCTTGTTAATTTCTAGACCATTGAATTTTAAGCAATATAAACCTTCATTGCCATGGTACCACAACAATAAGTTTGATTGGTTACATGCCATATTTGGTCATTATCATGAATATTATAATTAATTTATAATTTTTTCCTATGTCCTCATGTTAAGGTAACATTTTGACTACATATATGTCTAAATAACATTATAAGGTTTATTTTAAGGCTTATAAATTTATATCTAGCCAATCAAACTAATCAAATAAATCTAACCAATCCCATTACATTAAATTCATAAATCTCATAAACCTAAATGATCTTATAATCCCAATATCACCCATATGAATAATTCTTTAGGTATTCATGATGCAAATTATTATCAATACTATGTCATTTCATAGTATGTTAATGTGAAAATTTAAATGCTGACATAAACCCACTCAAAAAGTTCTTGTTACAAAACCTATGAAAACTTCTCAAGATAAAATGCTTCCCAAAAGGGTGAAACCAAATATAAAAAAACCTCAAATTATATAGATAATTATATAATTATCTATATAACCTTAACCTATAGTGTGTATAGGAATGTATTTTGATATGCTGTAGCTATCATAACCTTTATTTAATTTATATGATCAGTTATATAACTTCATATTGTTATTAAGGTAAATATAAGGTTTTTCATAGCATAGTTATGATATATATAAGAGGTAATGGTTGGTATTTTAGGATCATATGAAAATTATATTCTTATTTTTAAGTTTCAGAGGTTTCCAACTCAAAGTGTATGAGTCATATTTCACTATTATACTCTTATTTCAAAAATATTATTATATATTTTTTATTATAATTTAATTATGTATTAATTTCATTATAAGTGGCATCAAAACTTTGATTTTGGAAACAGTGTGGTTGGAACCCTAATTTTTTAGATTATCCTATATCCCATACAATATTTAAAAACTTAATGGTTTTTCTATTGAAGTGGTATAATCATTCAAGGATGGTATAAAAAAAATTTAGTTTTTTTTATCATTTTTAGAGAGTTATCATGATTTTACTATTTTCCCTAAATTTGGTTTATAGGCAACAATTTTAGTATTTTTTCTAATTTCTTTAAATTTTTGGAAATCCATCAAAAATATGACATGGTTTTGCTTTTTATATTCTTGGATTTTAGTTTTGCCTAAGTATTAAATATTTTGGTCAAAGGTAAAAATCAATGCTATATTATGAACACTTTCTATTTCAAGACCACACATTAGGGCATAAGGCAAAGGTTCTATAACTATGGGAAAAATCCTAATAAATAGGATATAGAGCTTAAACCAAGAATCAATGGGCATTATATTATGAGGTTTTATTTAAAATATAACTAAGTGAGTAAACTTGATTATATTTTTAAAACAATGAAGTTTAATATGAACACAATCAAAAGAGATATGAATAACATCACTATAGAGTTTGTGAAGATCATGATTTCCTTGTATAATTAGCATCAAAATTTAAAAAAACACCAAATCATAGCCAATGTAGGGTGGATATTTATACTAAACCAATCCAAATAAAATTACATCATAGTCATAGAACAAGATGCCAAAATGTTAAATGTGTAAGTTCAATATGAAGGATTTGATCATATGGATCAACCAAATAGATAATTTCTTTGATGTAATTTTACATCTTATGTGGAAACAAGGTAGCAATAAAATATTTTAGTTTGTAACTTTATAAATTAACTTATTAATTATGGTTCTATTCTAACAATAATAATAATGTTCTTGTTATTAATTTTTCAATTTTTATTGATTAATTACAGTTACATTATCACAATATTGTGATGGAGAACTAGTTTAGCTACTTATCAAAATACACTAGAAATATTTGTTATGTATTATATTTATCAGTTATAGATGCAATATATATATTTATTTGATATTTTTTAGTTAAAATATTATAATTTCAATATTATCAAACTACACTAAAAATATTTGCTATGTATTATATTTATTAGTTATAGAGTCTATCCTTATGAGTGGAAACAATAAAAAATGAACACTTTTATTGATTTTTTATTGGTGGTATCAAGGATGACATCAACACAAGGTTCATGTGGTTAACATAATTTTTATATCTAAGGTTTTTTTCATGTCATGTAGATTAGAAGGGATGGTAAAAACCATCACATGGTTATAATTTACAAGTATAAGAAATATGAGCACTCTATCATAATCATTTCCTTATACTTACATAATGACTTGAATATTTAGGAAAAGAGAGAAAAATATTATGTTTTAATTATGATAGCAAGTATATTTGAAGACATAAGTGTGAAGAAAATAAATTATTATAAATTGAGGCTACCAATGATGAAGATGTATCTTGGGAGGTTGGTGATGAACAAGGATATAAATCAAAAGAAACATAAAAAGCTATTTATTTCTAAGAATTTTTATGCATCAACATTCTAAAACGTTAAGGTATTGCTTTTTTTGAAAAATATAAGGTGAAAATATTGATTGACTTAGGAATTATTCACAACTTCATCATCAATAAATTGGTTATATGCATGAACTATGTTTTATTTATAACTCAAGAGTTTCAATTCATTATTATAGATAGTGAAATAATAAACTATTTTTGTAAATACTAAAGTATTAAATTATTCATGGGAGAATATAATCTAGATAGGCCTATTTTTTCCATTGCTATGGTGGAGCACACATTATGTTATGAGTCCAATGAATAATTACTTTGGGAATGATTTATACGAAATATCAAGATGTATTCATGCATTTTATTCATAGGGAATGAAATTTTAATTTTTGGTATTATGTGAAACTTTCCCACACTTGGTTATAGGTCTCATCAGATGCACAAAATTTTAGAAATGAATCAAATGGGTTTGTGTCCTATAGAAGGATTTTTGGGCATAATATGGATTTAACTATGTAAATTTAAACCCAAACATTAAACTACTAGGTAGAGTCTAGAGCCATTAGAACCATAATGTAATAGTTGAATTCAAAAATTCAAAAAATAATTACAATCCTAAAGCTAAGTGATACAAACCAAAATTAAAATAATTAAAACAATAGGATTGGGATTACCTTTTGACTCATAATTTTGACAGGATGTTGCTTGATCAAGGATGCCTAATGATGGATTGATTTAGCATGAAGATAGCATGAGGATTATAGTTAGCTTCCATAAAATAAGAGTCTTGTTTAAATAGATTTTGGAGGGAGGAATAAATGGTGGAGATTTGAGTTTGGATGAGTGAGATTAATGGATGAGGATTATCTAAGGAATTTAAAATTCTTTGGAAGCCTCCAGATTTGGAGGCTTCTAGAGAGGAGTGGGGATTTTAGAGAAGGTTCTATATTTTGAGGAATATAGAAACCTTATTAGGATTAATGATGATTAGATGGAGGATTAATTGAAGATTTTTTAGGGATTAAGAACTAGGGGTGTAAGAAAGTCTAGGCATAGGATAGTAGGTGGGCCATTGGGAATTTAAAATTCCCAAATAATCGATAAATAGGATTAGGATGGGGATAATGAAAATTTAGAATAATTAATGATGAAGTGGGATATAATAAGGTTAGAGATGATGAGTAATGGAAAGGGGGCATTGGGTAAATGACTATAAAGTGGATAATTTAGTGAGAGAAATTAGATTAAGAAGAATTAGTGTCAACTAATAGGAATATTAGTGATAATAATATAAATGAGTGAATTTATATGAATAAATTTTGCCCCTTTTTGAAATGGAATTGTGAGTGGAGTGAATTAGGATTAATGGCCTTTCATATAAAAACCATTTCATGGATGAATTTTAGTAAATGACGTTAAGAAATATGATGCCCCCTCAAGGGGGCATGTAAGGAAGAATGAGATGGATGGCCACTCAAAATAAGAAATTATGGGTGGGATGTGATGAGTAGATGAGGGGATGGGATGATATATGTGAGATAAATGGTGAAGAAGATGAATTTGACTTGAAAAATGAACTACACTTGGATGATGACCTTGGCAAAGACACATTCACAAGGAGTAGAGATGACTATGCCATGATTGTCAACACATTCTAATGGGAAATCAACCATGATGAGGATAGGATCAAAAGGATACAAGATTTCAACATATCCCAAGTAAGGATGCATTTAAGGGATAACTATAAGCCAAGATAAGATGATGATTTGATAAGTTTGATGATGGGTGTAGTTCAAAGCTAAAGCCATCAATATGATGTAGGTGATGATAGGGAAGAATTAATATAATCAAGTGACCGACACTCAAGGGAAAATAATTTGACTTAATTTCATCAAATCAATGATCCGTAATGTGATTAATGATTATGCCCCTATAAAGGACACGTGTAAGGGAGCCATATAGAAAATAGTGGCTAAGTTATCCTTAGGCACTAAAAAAGTGTCCAAGTGCTACCTACATAGTCTAAAAAGACCTCAGGCCAATGTAGTTTTGACTAAAGGATAGGGGATGATGATGAGGGAATATAAGATGATGATGGTGATTATGATGATGATGATGATGATTAGTGATTAGAGGATGATTGGATGTTAGTGTTGACCAAACTTGACCCTGTAGGTCAAATTGAGACCCTTATAGGTAAAAATATGATTTTTTGGTGTTTTATCAGTCTAATATATATGTATTAAGGTATATTATATATCATTTATTATTATTTCATGTTATATTATCTTGGGTCATTAGTCATTTTAGTCTTTATATCATTTTAAGTCATTTTGAAGTCCAAAAAGGGGCATTTAATTACTTGTACAACCTCCTTAGGAAGTGTGAAGTTGTAAAAATGGTTATTTAACATTAAATGTGTCCTATTATGCCTTAATAAACTCTCCATAAGTGAAAAGTGGAAGGTTCTTTATAAGAAAGGGTAGTTTTCTTGAAAAGGGGAAAAGTTTGGCACTTGTACAACCCATAAAGGAGTGTGACATGTGGGATAAGGTTAAGAATGTCTCTTAAGATTCATAAATCTCAATTAAAATTTTTAAATGATCTAGAAGTTCCAATTTTAAGATATAACCATTCTACTCCTTTTTCACCCTTCTAGACAAATAGAACCAGTCAGAAGGTTTGTACTTGGTATGGTTAGTAGGGGAGGTTTCAGATAAATTATTCTTGGGGGTGTCTTCTAAACTTAGTAAAATTCCATTTTATCTTTTTTTTGTAGAGGAATATTTACATGTGCTTTATGAATCATTTCTAAGAAGTTGACCTATCCAATTTGCTTGCTAAATTATGCACCCTATATGTTTTACTCTTGTTTGGATGATTCTATACAATCCAATTACTAAGATTGATTTAATAGGATTTTTAATACATTTTTTAATTATACATATCATTTTTTCATGTTCCATGATGTTTTTATATGTAAATCATCTCATGTTGCAAGAGGGTGCCACCATGTGAAGTCTCAATCAGGTTACCTTATTTTTAGATGTTTGGTTCTATGAAAGGGTATAATGTGAATAACATATGAGGTTTAAAATGTATAAATTCCATATTAATCATCTAAATTTATTTTTAAGTCTCATAACATCATGTTTGGATCCAACTTTCAATCTTTGTCATGCTCACAGTCAACTTCTTGCCCTTTCTCACTTGTAGTCATGTGTATGAATCTATCTATGCTTAATTAAGTGTAATAAATGTCTAAAGATACTATATATTTATTTATAAGTGGGATAAAACAAGTTATATTCTCCAAATATTATAAATATAGGACTATTATAGTCATGTGTAACATATGCTCATAGTCACTATGAGCATGCACCTACATGTGCCACGGAGGAAGAGTACCACATTCAAATGGATATGACTTGACTTAATATAAGTATTAATACATTTTAAGGGATAAATTTTAACATTTTAGGGAGATGTAATTACTACTAAAGGTTTATACACCTTGTGTATGATTCATAATTCTATTCACTGCCTGTAAGCAACTTAATATGCACGTATAGGTGCCTTCTTAGAAACCAAATAAGTTAAAAAGAAGTGTCTAAGATAGGAAATGTGTTTAATAGAGGAAAATAATTATTTAGAACTTTTTTTAAAGCTCCAAACTCATTTTAACCTCATAAACCATAACCACTACCTAAACTCATACTTACTGCTTGTGCATGAAAATGGCCACCTACTAGTGGTGTTAACAAAAAATGAGAATGCTTGATGGGGAAATTAAAGCATGGTGAATCCTTCTTGATATCCTAGCATGTAGTGTATAATTAAAAACCTATTTTGAGGTGTTATATTGAAAAAATATAGTTGGAAACCATTTTCAAGGAGATGACTATAGATTTAGGCCCCTTGTCCCTAAAGGGTGAAAATATAGGTCCAAGCCTTTTTATAGATATCTTAAAATAGGGTTTTCAAGTGTTTTGAATATTATAAATGTGTTTTCCTAGTATCACATACATATTTAAAAATATATAAATTTTTTTGAGGGTATAGGGTTGATGGAATTTGGTTTTAGAAGCCTAAAATCTACCAATTTAAGCATTGAGTTTCTCCATTATCATCTATAGGTTTGAACCCTTAAGTGACCATTGATATCCTAAAGATAAAACAAGGAAAATTACCTTATTTATAAGACATTATGGATTTAAATTGATTATAATGGTCATGGATTCCATTATAATAAGTTTATTAGTGAAGTTTCAAGGTTTAGTGATCACCTATAGGTGTCCTATCATGTAGAAACATACACCTGCAACTGATTGAAGTACATATAATCTATCACTAAGGACTTAGTCATAAAGGTACAATTTTATTAAGTTTAAAGTGAATTATAATGGGACTAGATAAATTCAAAGGAACATGTGGCATTTATTTCAAAATATAATGTCAATCTGTAGGCCCTGTTACCTCAAAAAAGTCAACTACTATTGATTGTTATAGGCAGTGAGCAAGAAGTTTACTTTTAGTGTTGATAATGCATATCTCAATGTGAATAAATGAGTTAAATAATTTTTAAATTTTCAAGGAAGCTTAAATAAATGTTTTAGACCCTATTCTCAAGTATAAAACATACAAGTATAGCTATAGGTGCAGTATAACAAGTAGGTCAACACAATCAATAATTGGTATATTTAGTCTGGACTAGGCAAGAGTATAAAAAGCATATGAAGGATTGGAGTGATAACATAAATTATAAAAAATACATTAATTTCGAATTAATCTCATGTAATTTTCATGATAAACATAGAGCAATAATATAGATCTCTAATCAAGTAACATATAATCCATATGGTTCAACCTTGCACAGTCTACCTTCAAATAGTCTGCATTGGAGATATAAAAAGTTTTAGGGCAAATTGACCTATTTATGGGATAAAATTTGGTACATATCACCTATTAAACTTAAATAATCCCCTAAAAAATTCATTTAGTTTGGGTAAATAGGGTAAGTTCCCTTTATTTTTTCTTAGATAGAGGGTAATCCCCTTAGGTGTAAACCATACAGTCTTGAGGATTGGAGACAAAAGGGTGGACAAGAAGTTGATTAGAAACTTAAGAGAGGTTTTCAGGGTTGAATAAAATATATTAAAATATGATAAACATGTAAATAAAGTAATAACCTCAATAGGGTACTCTAAACCCGAAATATGAAAACATGCTTATTAGGTAGGCTTAGGCCTAGAAGCCAAAAGGAGGGTCATATTCATTTAAAAACTTGGTAGATATTTATAATGGATTAATTTTTTTTTTTTAGGGTCATTTTTGACGTGATAAATATCTTTATAGGTAGATAACTCACAAGTAGTCCATTTCTGAGATCAAAACTAATGTAAGCATGTAGGAAATGAGAAAACAAGCTCGATAAGCTAGTTTTTAATGCTCATATCTCATTTAAAGCTTTGAATGGAAATCCAAGACATTTTTAGATGTTAAATATGGTCTTAAAAAGCCATTTTTTGGTATTGTATTGAAGGTTGGATGTGAGATCTCTATGAACAATGGCTAAAGGTCAAAACTACTAAAAAACTTTGCTAAACCCTTAGAAGGATCTAATTAGGAAAAAAAGACTATATATTCATATAAATGGACCATAATTACAAGGAAAGGGGTTTTATTCTGAAGAGGACTCTTTAATGTTTCTCCCATCAACTTTTGTGTTGACCTATCCATATGAATAGGGTACAAAATTGAATATTTTGACTATTTTTTACATTATGTAGCTTTTAAAAGGTTACAAGAGATGAAAATAAATTTAAGAGAAATATTATGACTTAATATAACTCCCAATTTCCATTTCATGCCTTGGGAAAAAATCCTAAGTGTTTTACTAGCTACTTCATCTCAGCCAGTCAAAACTAGCATAATGAGCATGATGGTGAAAAGTGTGAAAGTTTAAGTGGATGGATTTTTAAGGTATTCCTAATAATTATAAGGATATGAATATTCTTTAAAAATTTCATCCACTCCATTCCATATATTTTCATGGGAAATTGAATCCAATTTTGAGGCCAAGTGTAAGAGGTGTGGGAAAGAGGAGTTTCTTTGACTGTAGATGGTAATGGCTCACTTCTAGATGATTACAGATGAATAAGACTACACAAAATAAATGGAGAGTAATTTATGAAATCCTTCCCTCTCATTCCAATTACCATAACTATCCCTAGTTATTTTTTGGACGTTTAAATAGGGTTAAATCATGAAGGCAATTTTTTGAGCTAGAATGAGAACTCCTACACCACTTTTCAAGAGTTTCATGACTTAGGGTGACACTTTTACTTATATAACTTTCATGGTTCATCTCACATGATATTTAATCCATATTTAACTCCTTTTATCATATTTAAAAGTGTCCTTGTTACCTTTAGACTTATCTCTTCTCCTCTCTCTCAAGTTCTATAAGAACTAGCCATTTTTGGCCTTTGTAAACTATGCTCCACCTGAGTATGGTTAAGACATAATAATTTTCATACCAATTGATCAATAATAATACTAATTTTTATCTCTTACATGAATTTACATAGTGTTTTTTTTACTTTTATGATGGATATTTCTTAGTGATGACTCTTATTTCCTTAGTATGTTGTCGCATTCTCTCACTTATTTGCAGTTGGAAAGATTCTTCTTATAGGTCATGAGAAGTTTTCTAGGAAGTTTCAAGGTTGAGTTAGTTATCCTATTCAATAGTTTCATTTTATACATCTTGTCTAGTCCTCCTACCCTAAACATTCATCCATAACCTCATAATGAAACATTGATGTAAGAATATGTAGATTGCAAAAAAGTATGTTTGGTTAGTCCCTTATTCTCATGTGTAACATGTAGCTAGTTGTTATTCATCAAAAATTTTAATGTATCACCTCCTTTAGGATATTTTAATTTTATTTTTATCTCTCTTTTTTACCTCATAAGTTTAGGTGTAGTAGTGATTGACAAGTGGTATATCAAGGGAGCTAGCCCTATCTAGATATTTACCTCATTATTAGGATCACCCCCAATCTTAGGTGTTTCAATTATGCCACTTAGATGAGGAAAGCTTATATATCTCCTCAAAAGGTAAAAATATAAGTCACAATAATTTTTGGCATACTTGGTGGGACTCTTAGGCCAATAAGTTGAAATATTTTTTATGTTGTATTTCAACACATCAACCTTTGTACGCATCTATCTAAGCATCAACTGCAACTCTGAGATTACATCAACTAGTCAAGTAGCCTAGGTATTCATTTTAAATATTTTTGATAGCCATTTCTTGTGTTATTACTTCCCAATGAATTTATATGGCTGACTTTGGTGTTGATTATTGTTTTATATAAGTTGGTGTGGTTTATCAAGCTTACGGTATTCCCTATCAGCCTCATCATGATCCTTACCAACCCCAATATGACTCTTATCAGATCCAATATTACTATTTACAACCTTGGCATGAAGTGTATAATCCCTATAACTAGCCTTCTCAATACCTTGCTCCTCCTGGTCAACCTAGTCACTTCTCAAGTCAATCCATTTCCACTTTTAAGAAAACTCATTTGGGATATGATAAGTACATGTCATATCTTGATACACTAAGGGTACATGGTCAAGATTTTCATATTAATCTTATTCATAAGGTAATATATGCATTAGATATAGTTAAAAGAGAGTGGGCACCTATTGAGAGAGCCATTTGGTAAAGGATCACAAGTGAAATGCTAGATATGAGTGGCCTAATTTCACCCTTGGAAGATAGGATAAAAATTCATGAGAAGTAGCCTCACCAAACTTGTCAACCTTCATATCCACTTCCCAAATATTGATATTAGTCCTAATTGACCCTTGTTTATGAGCCTAATTAATATTATCAAAGCCATCCTTTTCCCAATCAATTGGAAGAGAGAGTTGGGAAGATAAACCTTTTTTTGAATAAAATATTGATAGGAAAATTGAGTTTTCCAATAGGTAGATGTAGAAGTCCATATCATAAAAAAATAATTATAATTTAATCCCTCATTTTTACCTCTCCAATTACATCCATGCCTCAAGAAGTGACTCTTAGATATGAGATTCCATGTTGGAGACAAGGTGGAGAGTCTAAGCCTAAAGAGATCCCAAGTTTTTTAAGCACTTCATCCACTCCTAAAATTGCATTACCACCTCAATAAGATACTCATAATCCTAACATACTAATCTATAATAATATAGTGGAGTCATGGGGAAAAAATGATGATAAAAGCCTTGATAAAGAGTGTGAAGTTGAGAATGAACTTGATCCTATGAAAGTCCCTCCCACCCTTCCTAATGAAAATTATTGTATTATATGTCAACCCTCTTGTACTCCTCATCCTGATGAATATTCATATGAACTTCAAGAAATACTTTTCCAAGAGAACCTAACTAAGTAAATTGAAGAGTTAGAGTCAGGGATGAAATTGCTAAGTCAAGGTGTGATGGAAGGTTTAGAGCCAAAAGAAGATCATATGCATAAACACGCTCCATCTACCCTTCCTAAAGAGAGTCCTCAAGATAAATTAGATGTTAATGAATTCATTTTCAGGGATGAAATTGCTAAGTCAAGGTGTGATGGAAGGTTTAGAGCCAAAAGAAGATCATATGCATAAACACGCTCCATCTACCCTTCCTAAAGAGAGTCCTCAAGATAAATCAGATGTTAATGAATTCATTGTCAAAGAAGAAATCTTGGATGAAGTCCTTTTGGATTATAAAAAATAGGTAAAAGGATATTATCTTGTTGTTCCCCTTCATGATGATAATAAAAAATAAGATGAGTACTTGTGGTAGAAATTTTTAAAAAATTTCAATGAGTTTTAGTCTCTCAAGGGGTCTACAACTTCCCTAGAGTTGATTGCAAGTGATGGTAAGCAAGATGACATTTTTCAAAATGTCATAGATGAGAAAGAGCAAAGTTCACATCAGCCTTTGGATTTCAAAACAATCTTATATTGGCCTCAATATTCCAAGGAACAAGAAACCATTCCTCTTGAAACCATGCCTAAAAAGAAGATTCAAGTTGATCATGAGATGAAGAGTTGACAATAATATGAGGTATGTGTACAAGGCCAAGAGTAATATATTTATATTGGGGACCTATATGAAGATGGTCTACTTGAGAGAATAACAAGTGAAGTGCCATGAAATAGGTCTAATCTATCAAGTGTCTAATCTAAGGAGTAACATACTTGGTACTATGATTCATCTAATGAAGAAGGAGATGTAAGAAACTTTCCTTTTGATACTAAAAATGGAGGTATTATAATTGTTAGTTGTACATAGTGGTTTTTTTCTATTTTCCTTAGTGCTTTGAGCACATGTGTGTGTGTGTGTGTGTTTTATTTTTTTTGGATTTGGTTTGAGTGTGTCCTTTATTTTGTGTGGTTAAGGTAGTCATTTGGTCTTATCTTGATCAATATTGTGGTCAATGGTCAAAGGTTTCCTTGTTTTGTTTCAAACTTTAGATGACTCCATAAGGCCAATGGACTAATAAGGCTACTGATCTTTAGTATAACAGGTATACTACACCTATGAGTCACCAATTTATTGACCAAATTTGACCATGCAAGTTAAATTAGGACCCCTATAGGTAAAATTTGATATTTAGGTGTTTTATGGGTTTAATATATATTTATTAAAGTGTATTATAGGTCATTTAGTGTGATTTCATGTTATATATTCCTTGGTCATTAGTCATTTTAGTCTTTATATCATTTTAAGTCATTTTGAGGTCAATAAGGGCATTTAATGACTTGTACAGCCCATTTGGGAAGTGTGAAGGTGAAAAAATGGTGATATCACATGAATTTTGTCTTATTATACATTAATCAACTATTCATAACTAAAAAGTGGTAGGTTCTTTAGAAGAAAAAATAATTTTCTTGAAAAATGGAAGAGTTTGGCAGTTGTATGACCCATAAGGGAGTGTAAAATAGGGGATAATGTCAATGAATGTATATTAATATTATTAAATATAAATTACACATTTTAAATTATTTTTAATTTCCAATTTTGAGCTAAAACCATTCTACTCCTTTTTCACCCTTCTAGACACATAAAACCAGTTGACAAGTTTGTACTTAGTATGGCCAGCAAGAGAGGTTTCAGACAAATTGATCCTAGCGGTGTCTTCTACACTTATTCAGATTCAATTTTATGTTTTTTAATATTAATTGTGATATGTCCTTTATGAACCATTCATAATAATTTTACTTATCCAATTTTCTTGATAATCTATGCACCCTATAGGTTTTGTTATTGTTTGGATGATTTTGTACAATCTAGTTGCTAAAATTGATTCCAAAGGATGTTGAATCCATTATATTATTATATTAATGATTTTTTTCATGTTACATGATGTTTTATTATGTAAATATTCTCATGTTTCAAGAGGGTGCCACCATGTGAAGTCTTGGTCAAGTTACCTTGTTTATAGATGTTTGGTTCTATGAAAGGGTATAATGTGAATAAGATATGAGTTTCCCATGTCTAAATGCCATAATGATAATATAACTTCATTTATAAGTATCATAATATCATACATGGATCTAAACTTCAGTTTTTGTCATGCTCATAGTCAAATCCTTACCCTTTTTCCCTTGTAGTCATGTATATGACGTTGTTTATCATGCTCAATTAGGTATAATAAAGGTATAACGATACTATATATGTATTTATAAGTGGGAGAAAATAATTGATATCATAAAAATAGTGAAAAAAGGTGACTATTTTATTCATGTGCAACATATTCTCATAGTCACCATGAACATGTACCTATAGGTGCCATGGAGGAAGAGTACCATGTTGAAATGAATATGCCTTGACTTGCTCTTAATATTCATAGGTTTGAAGGGATCCATTTTAACATTAAAGGGGGATAAAAATATTGTTAAAGGTTCATACACCTTGTGTATGATTCATAATTTTATTCACTGCATGTAAGCAACTTAATATGCACCTATAGGTGCCTTCTTAGAAACCAATTATGTTGAAAAGAAGTGTGTAAGCTGGGCAAGGTGTTTAATAGAGGAAAAGACTTATTTGAAACTTTTGGAAAATATCATAAACCATATCCACTACCTAAAATCATAATTATTTCATGTTCATGAAAATGGGCACCTATAGGTGGTTTTAATAGAAAATGAGAATGCTTGATGGGGAAATTGAAGCATGGTGAATCCTTCTTGATATCCTATCATGTAGTGAGAGAATTACAGACCTGTTTGAGGAATGAAATTGAAAAAATAGAGTTAGAAACCATGTTTAAGGATATTCTTGTAGATTAAATCCCCTTGTCCCTAAAGGGTGAAAAAAAAAGGTCCAAGCCTTTTTATATATATCTTACAATAGGGTTGTCAAGTGTTTTGAAACTTCTAAATATGTTTTCCTTGCAGCACCTACATACGACAAATTCACTAAGAAAAAATACATGAAGATACCATATTTATCAATTAAAATTGAATTCCAAAGGGATCATAAGAATTATAAGGATCATGTGGCATATATTTTAAAATATAATGTCAATTTATATGCCTTATTACCTCAAAAAAGTCAACTATTATTGACTGTTACAGGTAGTGAGCAGGAAGTTTACTTTTAGTGTTGATAGTGCATAGCTCAAGGTGAATAAATTATTTAAATAATTATTAAATGGTTAGGGAATATTTAACAAAAAAATTATACCCTTTTCTCAAGCCTAAACCATACAAGTATACATATAGGTGCAGTACAATAAGTAAGTCAACATAGTCAATAATTGCTATCTGGACTATGCAAGAGCATAAAGAGCATATGGAGGATTGGAGTGATAAGATAGATGAGAAATAATCCATTAATTTCAAATTAATCTCATGTAAATATCATGATAAAAATTTATAAATAAGATATATCTCCAATTAAGAAACATACAATCCATATGGTTGAACCTTGCATAGACTGCCTTCAAATAGTATGCTTTGGAGATCTAAGGATTTTGGGAATAAAATGACCTATTAAAGGGAAAAAATTTGGTATTTATCACCTATTTAAATTTAATAATCCCATAAAACATTTATTTATTTTGGGTAAATAGGGGAAGTTCCCTTTGTTTTGTCTCAAACAGAGAGCACTCCCCTTAGGTACAAACCTTATAATCTTGAGGATTAGAGACAAAAGGGTGGATAAGAATTTTATTGAACACTAAATAATAGTTTTTATGGTTGAATAAAATATATTAAAACATGATAAACCATGTACAAAAATTAAGAACCTCAACAGGGTACTCTAAACCCCAAATATGCAAACAAACTTGTTAGGCAGGTTTAGGCCTAAAAGCCAAATGGAGAATCATATTCATTTCCAACCTTGGTAGAGATTTCCAATGGATTGAATAATGTTTTAAAGGTTATTTTAGATGTGATAAAAATATTTTCAGGTAGATAAATCACAAATAGTCCATTTTTGAGCTCAAAACCAACTTAAGCATGTAAGAAATGAGAAAATAAGCTTGATATGCTAGTTTTGAATGCTCATATCTCCTCTATAGATTTTCATGGAAATACAAGAAATTTGGAGATGTTAAATAGGGTATTGAACAAAAAAATTTGGTATTTGATTGAATGTTGGATGAGATATCTCTATGAACAATGGCTAAAGGTCAAAATTGCTCAAAACCCTTGCTAAACCCTTGGAAGGACCTGATTGAAAAAACAAGGTTGAAGATGAATCCAAATGGACCAAAATAATAATAAAAGTGGTTTTAAGTTTTAGAGGACTCTTCAAGGTTCCCCCCATAAATGGTTTTGCTAACTTGTGTATTGATAGGGTATAAAGTGGGTTCTTTTGACTATTTTATGAATTGTGTAGATTCTAGGAGGTTCTAATGGATGAAAAAAACTTTAGGAGAAATATTAGGAATTAATACAACTCCCAATTTCAATTTAATTCTTATAAAAAAATTGTAAGTGTGTTTACTAGCTTCTTCATCTCAGCTAGTCAAAATGGGCATAGTGAACATGATGGTGAGAAGTGTGAAAACTTCAAGTGGATGGATTTTTAAGGTGTGCCTAAGAATTATAAGGCCATGGAGAGTATATAAAATTTTCATATACTCCCTCCCATGTATTTTAATAATAAAATAAATCCAATTTTGAGGCCATGTTTAAGAGGTGTGGGAAAGAGGAGTTATTTGATTGTAAATGGTGATGTCTCACTTCCAAATGATTCTAGATGACTATAACTACAACCAATACATGGAGAGGCATGTATGAAATAATTAAATATCATTAAAATAATTATACCTAACCATAATTATTTTTGGGACGTTAAAATAGGTCTAAATAATGAAGGTAGTTTTTTAAGCCAAAATGAGAACTCCTACACCAATTTTCAAGAGTTTCATGACTTGGTGTGACACTTGTGCTTCCATACCTTTCATGGTTCATTTAAAATATTCTTATAATGTATATGTAACTAATTTTCTTAGATTTAAAAGTTTCCTTGTGACCTTTCGACTTCTCTCTTCTCATCTCTCTCTCACTCAAGTTCTATAAGAACTAGCCATTTTGGCTTTTGTAAACTATGCTCCACCTAAGTATTGTAAAGCCCTACTCATTTTCATACCATTTGATTAATAAGAATATTTATTTTTACCTCTTAAATGACTATTCATAGTTTTTTTACTTAGATTATGGAACTTGATTAGTGGTGACTCTTTTTTCCTTAGCATGTTGTCTCATTCTGTCACCTATTTGCAGTTAAAAAGCTTCTTCTTATAGGTCATGTTAAGTGTTCTAGGAAGTTTCAAGTTTTAGTGAGTTAACCTATTTAATAGTGTCATTTTAGACCTCTTGTCTAGTCTTCCTAGCCTAAGCAGTCATCTATAACCTCATAATGAAACATTGATGTGAGAATATATAGATTAGAAAAGTGTATGCTTGGTTAGTCCCTTGTTCTCATATGTAACATGTAGTTAATTAGTAGGAATCAATTATTCTAGTATATCACCTCATTTAGGATAGTTTTCTTTCAATTTTATCTCTCCATTTTTCCTCATAAGTTTAAGTATAGTAGTGATTTACAAATGGTACATCAAGGGAGATAGCCATATCTAGATATTCACCTTATTCTTAGGATCACCCATAGCCTATAGGTGTTTAAATTATGCCACTTAGATGAATAAAGATCAAAAATAACCTCAAAGGGTGAAAATCCAAGTGATAATAGTTATTAGTAGTCCCGATGGGACTCTTAGTCCAAGAAGTTGAAAGATTTTTGGTGTTATCTTTCAACACATCAACCTTTAGAGGCATCTATCTAAGCCTCAATGGCAACTCCAAGATTACATCAGCTAGTCAAGTAGCCTAGGTATTCCTTTTGAATATTATTGATAATCATTCCTTGTGTATTGATTCTTAATGAATTCCCATGGTTGACTTTAGTGTTGAGTATTATTTTACACAAGTTGGTGAGGTTTATCAAGCTTATGGCATTCCCTATCATCCTGGTCATGGTACTTACCAACCCCAATTTAACTCTTACCATCTCTAATATGAATATTTCAATCCTTGGTGGCATGAAGTGTATTAGCCCTATAACCATCCTTCTCAATATCTTTCTCCTCATAGTCAACCTAGTCACTTCTCATGTCAATCCATTTCAAAATTTAAGCAAATTTTTTTGGGATATGAGAAGTACATGTTAGATCTTGATACACTAAGGGGACATGGTTGAGATGTTCCTAGTAATATTATTCATAAGGTGATAGATTCATTATATATGGTTAAAAGAGAGTGGGCCCCTATTGAGAGAGCCAATTGGTAAGGCTCACAAGTGAGATGCTAGATGTAAGTGGCCTAGTTTCATAATTGGAACATAGGTTAAAAATTCATGAGAAGCATCCTCTCCAAACCTAGTAGCATCCATATCCACTTCTCCAAGATTGATATCAGTCCTACTTGACCCCTATTCATGATCCCAATTAAGCTTATCAAAGCCACTTTTTTCCCAATCAGTTAGAAGAGAGAGTTGGGAAGGCAAACCTTATTTTTAAAGAAAATATTGATAGGCAAAGTGAGTTGGCCAATAGGTATATTTATCAGTCCATATCATCAAAAAAATAAGTGGAATTTAATCCCTCATTTCCCTCTCTAATTAAATCCCCACTTCAATAAGTGACTCCTAGATATGAGATTCCAAGTTGGAGAGACCAATCTTAAAGAGATCTCAAATTTCTTAAGCACTTCATCCACTCCTAAAATTGCATCACCATATCAATAAGAGACTCCTAATTCTAACATCCTAATCTAGAATAATATAGTGGAGTCATGGGGAAATAAAGAGGATAAAGGCCTCAATAAAGAGTGTGAAGTTGAAAAAGAACTTGATCCTATGAAATTCCCTCACACCCTTCCTCATGAAACTTATTGTGTTCCATGTCATCCCTCTTGTACTCCTCATCCTCATAAATATTAATATGAACTTAAATAAATTATTTTCCAAGAGAACCTAAATAATCAAATTGAAGATTTAAATTCAAGGATGTAATTGCTAAGTCAAGGTATGATGGAAGGTTTAGAGCCAAAAGAAGATCCTATGCCTAAACACACCCCATCTACCTTTCCTCAAGAGAGTCATCAAGATAAATCAGATGTTAATGAAGTCATTTTCAAATGGAATGAATAAAACCAAGATATTTTATTCCAAGGTCTGCCTCCCCTTCCTCAAGAACAAATAAAGTAATCCCTTACTTTTCATTCTCAATCTGATTTTGAGTTATATGTTCCACCTCCACCAACTAGTTTATCTTGTCCTCACCATATCATTATTTTCATTGATATACCTATATTATGGGAATATAAAGAGGAGAATTTTGTTGAGGAAAATTCATAACTCTTTCTTGAAGAAAGTGAAACTCCTTAGCAGCCTCATTGGGCTAAGTAACTTAATTTCAAGATGCCTAGTCTTGGCATCACCAAGAAAAAGGATATTGAAGATATTTCATCCCTTGAGAAACAAGGTTAGGTTATGATAATTGAGATACAACTTGAGATCCCTCAATAGGTCTTAAATTTTGAGGAAGAGGTGAGTCTTTATGTTGAGTCTTCTTGTTTGGTTGATAATGAAGAATACCTTCCTTGTGTTAAAGAAGAAATCATGGATGAAGTCCTTTTGGATTCTAAAGAAGAGGATGAAGGAGATTATATTATTGTTTCCATTAATTATGTTGATAAAAAATAAGATAAAGACTTATGGTATAAATTTGAAAACATTTGGAATGAGTTTGAGTCTCTCAAGGGGTCTATAACTTCCTTAGAGTTGATTGCAAGTGATGGTAAACAAGATGCAATTTTTCAAAATGTCATAGATGAGCAAGAGAAAATTTAACATCAGAATTTGGAGGTCAAAAAAATATTATATTGGCCTCAATATTCCAAGGAAAAAGAAACCATTCTTCTTGAAACCATGCCTACAAAGAAGATGCTAGTTGATCATGAGATGAAGAGTGGGCAGCAATATGAGGTATGTGTATAAGGATAAGAGGAATATATTTACATTAGGGACCTATTTGAATATGGTCTACTTGAGATCATAGTAATTGGAGTACTAATAAATAGTTTTGATCTATCAAGTTTACAATCCAAGGAGCAATACGCTTGGCACTATGATTCATCTCATGAAGAAAGAGATGTAAGAATATTTCCTTTTGATCCCATAAAGGGATGTATGCTAATTGTTAGTCATACATAGTGTTTTTTTTTTCTATTTTCCTAAGTTATTTGAGCAAATGTGTGTGTGTGGGTGTGTTTTGTTATATTTTTTACTTTATTTTGTGTGTGTCCTTTATTTTGTGTGGTTGAGGTAGTCAGTTGGTCTTGTCTTGATCAAGCTTGTGGTCAATGGTCAAAGGTCTAATTATTTTGTTTTAGACTTTAGATGAATCCTTAATCATAATGGACTGATAAGGCTACTAATCTTTAGTATATCAGGCATACTACCCCTATGAGTCACCAATTCATTGACTAAATTTGACCTTGTAGGTCAAATTGGGACCCCTATAGGTAAAAACTTGATTTTTAGGTGTTTTAAGGGTCATATATATATATATATATATATATATATATATATATCTTTAGGTGTATTATATGTCATTTAGTGTGATTTCATGTTATATTAGCCTTGGTTATTATTCATTTTAGTCTTTATATCATTTTGAGGTCAAAAAGGGGGCATTTAATGACTTTTATAGCTTCTTTGAGAAGTGTGAAGGTGTAAAAATGTTGATGTCACATGACATGTGTCCTATTATAAGGTTTGAATGTGTAAAAAGGTTGGTGTAAAATTAGTAGGTTCTTCAGAAGAAAGGGAAGTTTTCTTTAAAAAGGGAAGAGTTTGGTACTTGTACTACCCACAAGGGAGTGTGACATATGGGATAAGGTCAATGAATTTCCATTAAGATTCTTAAATCTCAATTCCATGTTTTAAATTCTGTAGAAATTCCAATTTTGAGATAAAACTATTCTACTCCTTTTTTACCCTTTTAGACACATAGAACCAATTAGTAGGTTTGTACTTGGTATGACCAACAGGGGAGGTTTTAGATAAATTGATCCTACAAATGTATTATAAATTTATTAAAATTTTATTTTATGTTTTTTTTAGATTAATGGTGACCTATGATTCATTAACCATTCCTAATAAATTGGCCTATCCAATTTGCTTCTTAATCTATGCACCCTATATGTTTATCTCTTATTTGGATGATTCTATATATTATAATTACTGATATTTATTTTAGAGGATGTTTAATCCATTATATAATTCTATACATTATTTTTTTTCATGTTACATGATGTTTTTATATTTAAATCATCTCATGTTGCAAGAGGGTGTCACCATGTGAAGTCTCAGTCAGGTTGTCATATTTGTAGATGTTTGGTTCTATGAAAGGGTATTATGTGAATAGTATATGAGTTTTCCCATGTTTAAATTCCATAATAATCATCTCCCTTCATGTTTAATTATTATAACATCATGTTTGGATCCAATTTTTAGTCTTTATCATGATCACAATCAACTCCTTACCCTTTCTCACTTATAGTCATGTGTATGAAGCTATCTGTCATGTTGAATTAGGTGTATTAAAGGTCTAAAGATACTATATATGTATTTATAAGTGGGATAAAACAATTTATATCCTTAAAAGAGTGTAAAAATATGACTATTGTATTCATGTGCAACATATTCTCACAGTCACCATGAACATGCACCTACAGGTGTTGTGGAGGAAGAGTACCACATTGAAATGAAGATTGCTTGACTGTATCTAAGTATTCATAGGTTTTAATAGATAAATTTTAACATTTTAAGGAGATTAAATTAATATTTAAGGTTTATACACCTTGTGTATGATTCATAATTTTATTTAATGCTTGTAAACAACTTAATATGCACCTACAGGTGACTTCTTAGAAACCAATTATGTTGAAAAGAAGTGTCTAAGTTGGGAAAGGTGTTTGATATAGGAAAATACTTATTTGAAAATTTTGGAAAATATAAAAAATCATTTGAACCTCAAAAACCATATCTATTACCTAAACTCATACTTACTATTTGTGCATGAAAATGGCCACCTATAGGTAGTGTTAATAGAAAATGAGAATGCTTGATGGGAAAATTGAGGAATGGTGAATCCTTATTGATATCATAGCATGTATTGAGATAATTTTATACCTTTTTTATGTGTTATATTGATAAAATATAGTTTTAAACCATGTTCAAGTAGATAATTTTACATTCGGGCCCCTTGTCCCTAAAGCGTGAAGATAGAGGTCCAAGCCTTTTTATAGATATCTTACAACAGGATTGTCAAGTCTTTTGAAGATTATAAATGTGTTTTCATAGTATCACCTACATAATATAAAATATATACAAATTTTTTAGGTAATAGGGTTGATATATTTTTGTTTTTAAAAGCCTTAAACCTACCCATTTCAGCACTTAGTTTCTCCATTATCATCTACAAGTTTTGAACCCTCAAGTGACCATTGATATCATAAAGATAAAAAAAAGAAAATTTCCATGTTTATAAGATATTATGGAGAGAAAGGGATAAAAATTAGCATGGAGTAAATTAGGATAGGTTTATTAGTGATGTTTCAAGGTCTAGTGATTACCTACAAGTGTCTTATCATGTAGAAACATACACCTATAGAAGGTCTAGTGATAACCTACAAGTGTCTTATCATGCAAAAACATACACCTATAGCTGACTGAAGTACATACAGTGTATCACTAAGGAATTATGAATTAAGGTACCATATTTTTAAATTTAAAGTGACTTGAAAATTGACTATATTAATTCCAAGTAAATTATCATGTGGCATATATTTCAAAACATAATGTCAATCTACAGACCCTGTTACCTCAAAAAAGTCAACTACTATTCCCTATTACAGGCAATGAGTAGGAAGTTTACTTTCAATGTTGATAGTGCATAGATAAAGGTGAATAAATGAGTTAAAACATTGTTACATGGTCAGGGAATCTTTAATAAATTTTTTATACCATTTTCTTAATCCTAAAACATACAAGTATACCTATAGGTGTAGTATAATAGGTAGGTCAACATAGTCAATAATTGGTACATATAGTCTCGACTAGGCAAGAGTATAAAGAGAATATAGACGATTAGATTAATGATATAAATGAGAAAAAAACCATTAAAATAAAATTAATCTCAAATAATTATCATGATAAACATATATAAATAATATAGAGCTCCAATCAAGTAACATAAAGTCCATATGGTTGAACCCTGCATAATCTGCCTTCAAATAGTCTACCTTGGAGATATAAGGAGTTTGGGGCTCAAATGACCTGGTCAAGGGATAAAATTTGGTAAAAATCGCCTATTTAACTTTAATAATTACATAAAAAATTCATTTGGTCTGGGACAATAGTGTAATTTCCCTTTTTTTATCTTAGATAAAGGGCACTCCCCTTAGGTGCAAATCCTATAGTCTTGAGGATTGGAGACAAAAGGGTGGACAAGAAGTTGATTAGATAATAAAAATAGGTTTGGAGGATTTAAGAGCATATAGGAAAACATGATAAACCATGTATATAAATGATTAATCTCAATAGGTTACTCTAAACCCCAAATATGCAAGTAGGATTATTAGGCAGGTTTAGGCCTAAAAGCCAAATGGAGGGCCATATTCATTTCTAACCTTGGTAGAGATTTCTAATGGATTGAATAATTTTTTTAAGGTCATTTTGGACTGATAAATATCTTATTGGGAATATAAATCACAAATAGTCCATTTTTGAGGTCAAAACTAACTTAAGCATGCTAGAAATGAGAAAACAAGCTTGATAGGATAGTTTTGAATGATCATAAGTGTGTTTACCAGCTGCTTCATCTCAGCTAGTCAAAATTGGCATAGTGAGCATGATGGTGAGAAGTGTGAAAAATTAAAGTGGATTTATTTTTAAAGTCTTCCTAAGAATCATAATTCTATGGAGAGTATTTCCAAGTGTCATCCACTCCATCTCATGGATTTTCATGGGAAACTAAAGCCAATTTTGAGGCCAAGTGTAAAAAGTATGGGAAAGAGGATTTTATTTGGCTATAGATGGTAATGATTCACTTCCAAATTATTCTAGATTACTATGACTACAACCAATTCTTGGAGAGGCATGTATGAAATCCTTCCCTCTCATTCCAATCATTAAATCTATCCCTAGTCATTTTTGGGATGTTAAAATAGGGATAAATCATGAAACTAATTTTTTGATCTAAAATGAGAACTCACACACCACTTTTAAGAGTTTCATGACTTGGGGTGACACTTTTGCTTCTAGACCTTACATGGTTCATTTAACATATTCTTCTCATGCATATGTAACTCATTTTTCCAACTTAACAAGTGTCTTTGTGACCTTTGGGCTTCTCTCTTCTCCTCTCTCTTTCAAGTTATATAAGAACTAGCCATTTTGGCCTTTATGAACTATGATTCACCTGAGTATGGTGAATTCCTACTCATTTTCATACCATTTAATCAATAATACTACTAATTTTTACCTCTTCCATAAATTTCATAGTGATTTTACTTAGATGATGGATCTTGCTTAGTGATGACTCTTGTTTCCTTAGCATGTTGTCTCATTCTCTCACCTATTTATAGTTGGAAAGCTTATTCTTGTATTTCATGTGAATTATTATAGGAAGTGTCAAGGTTGAGTGAGTTATACTATTTAATAGTGTCATTTTAGAGCTCTTTTCTAGTCTTCCTAGCCTAAACATTCATCCATAACCTCACTATGAAACATTGATGTCAAAAGATGTATATTGGAGAAATGTATGTTTGGTTAATCCCTTGTTCTCATATGTAACATGTAGTTCGTTGGTAGTCATCAACTATTTTTGTGTATCACCTCCTTTAGGATAGTTTTCTTTCAGTTTTCTCTCTCCCTTTTCCCTTATAAGTTTAGGTGTAGTAGTGATTTGCAAGTGGTACATCATGGGAGCTATCCCTATCTAGATATTCACCTCATTCTTAGGCTCTCCCATAGCCTAGAGGTGTTTTAATTATTCCACTTAAATGAGAAGAGCTTATACATATCCTCAAAGGGTGAAAATTCAAGTGATAATAATTAGTTGAATGGGTTGAAAGGGTTGTATTAGTTATGGGAAATAAGGATGATGAGATGATTAGATAAATAATGAGGGTGTAGATGATCAATACATAACAAATGCCATAAGGCTCATCATAGTATAAGAAATCAAATAAATATGTTACTTGGTAGTATGCCCCATGATATAAGCATGACCAAGAGGACATGATGCCAAAGTGCATGGGAAAATAGTAAACTATGTATCCTTGAGGGCACTTATAATAATTATTATAGATTTAGGTGACCTCATAACATCCCCATTCATTAACCAATAAACAAAAAGAGACAAATAAAATCAAATATTTACATGATAAAAAGATTCAAATAAGATAAGAAAAATAAATAAGTAATAAACAAGTATCTACATGCAGTGTCACAATGTCTTATCTAATGATGGTATTTATGATTGGGTGATCGGTGGGATTAGGATTTGATTATGTATTGATAATAGACATGGATTGGGGATAGAATAGAAATGATGATGAGGATTGATAGTGATTTAGAAAAAGTTATAGACTTGGATGAGAGTCTAAGATTAGGATAAGGATGTCAATGAGGATATGGATGTTATTATGACCAAGGATTACCAAAAGATAAAACCTTACAAGAGTCCAATATGGAAAAATATTAGGAGATGATGGGATCAAATACCTTCCATACTATAAAAATAGTGATTATATGGGTCTTAGGTATGAAGAGGCATTGATAGAGAGGTGATGGGATCAAATACCTTTCATACTAGAAAATAGGGATTGGATGAGTGATAAATATTAAGAGGAAATTATAAAGAAGTGATGGGTGTTAGACTAAATTCTTTGAAAAGGTTATGTGTGTTGATAATACCTGTGTCAAAAAGGATGAGGATGAAGATATGGATGGGTGACCACTAGGAGTGGGTTCCAAGATGGAATAGGAGATAGATATTAGATGGTTGTTTGGGATGGTGATAAGGATAATGGGATTTATGGGATGAGTATTGGATGTGGTGTAGGATGTTAAGGTGATGGAGATAGATGTGACTAGGGGTTTTGGTATAAGACAAGACATCATGGAATATTTTTGGATTTTTTAAATTTTATAATTTTTAGGGTTATTTTCATATTTCAATTTTTAGGGATTTTTGGAATATGTATACACACTATATAAATGGGATTATTAACAAAGGGAATACTAAGCCTAGAAACTAGGATGAGGATGGATGGAATGATGGATGATGTTGTTAAAAGTATGAGAGTGATGGGGACCAAGGAAGAATAGAGTAGGGATTTTAAATGACCACATCATGAAGGAACCAAATGATTAGTTACCTGAGTGTCCATTGGAGGATATGCCAAGATGGTTTGTGAATATTTCTCAAAACACCTTCCACTTCCTTATGAAGGTCAAGATAAGAATGAATGAGAGATATGATGATATGATGATAGATGATGGATGGGTGATTGATAAGGTTAACAAGGGATGTGATGAAGGATGGGTTTGATTACTAAAATATATGGATTATGCCCCCAAGTATTGAGGTACAATGTGGACAATAAATTATCTTACCATGAGATAAAAAACTAGTTTTCATCATGGTACTTGCCTAAGGCACTAGAAGACTTGCTTTTGCCATTGGGGGAATGATTTTTTATTTTATTTTTTTGAGTGAATCTTGATTTATTTTAAAAGGGTGAGATACATGATTACCAATACCATTTACATATCTAACCAACACCTTTTCTATAGATATGTGATGATAGGACCTTGTGATAGTTTTTATATTGCTAGATGTCCTTATGGCCTTTATTTACTATTGATTTAATGTCCTTTGAACATTTTATCCAAGTGTCTTTATAACCCCTATGATGGATAATGTTTCCTATGGATTTGAGATATGGTATCAATGGTAGTATGTCATGATTGTGATGATGAAATATAGGATGTGGATGATGGATATGATCATGACAAATGATATGATGAGATGGGGAGTGGAAATGGGGTTTGATAGTTGCATACACCATTGGATATGGTGGAGGGGTTTATTTAGATTGGTGTTATGAGATTAATGGATCTAAGACCTTTTGATTTGTTGATTCTTTGATACAAGTATTAATAGGATGATTAGCCATGTGATTATTAATTTTGACTTTATTTTATGATTGGATTTGATATTGATCACCCCCTAGTGCTATATTTTAGGCTTCACTAGAGAAAATTGATTTTTGACTTGATATAAAATGATTATTTTGACTTTGGTGTTCCCCTAGTACCTGATATTAGGATTCACTAGGGGAATATATTTTTTATTAGGCTGATGATTTGACTTTTTTTGACTTTGACTGATAGGATCAAAGATTATTTTATCTTGATTTAATTTTGAATGATTTTTTTGGACCTTGGTATTTATGGCACTCAATGTTTAATGTAGAGAGGAATCCAATGATGCATTTTCTTATTTATTCCCTTCATGGGGTGGTATATATGGATTATGGAGGTGAGGTGGATGATTAATGTTGTTTAATGGATTAAGGGAATAATAGGAAACATATTCTTCCTAACATTAATTAGAATTCCTACCCTCAACATCAAAGAAATTGTCCTCAAGAATATCCAAAGGATCACTAAGACTAGCAGTCGTATGTGCATCCAAATTCAGATCAAATTGACTCTAGAAAACTTCAATAGATAAAGATTTCAATAACTTGGTGATGACTTCATCAAATGGATTGGGATCAAAATATATGCCTAAGAATTGACTATAATCCAAATTTTAGGTATATTTATTAAGGATGATGTTTTTGATGAGGAATATGATTCAAAGATTGGTATTGCACATGATCCTGATGTAAATGGCTCCAATGTTGACTATGGTGTGCATTAATTTATACTGCTAGTTTAATAATGTTTATCCATAAGTGTCCTCTCAATAGGGGGTATTTGATGTGATGGGTGAGAGGGAGAGGATGGAATAACAATGGATTGAGCAAAGATAGGTCCATAGAAGGATTCATGAGATATAATGAGACTAGGTGTATGGGAAATGGAATTATGTTTGATGGAAAATTGGTCGATGATGGAGGGATCATGGAAGATGGGTATGGTGTCTTGACCTTGGCTTAGAAATGGAAGGGCTTGATCATGATTAGGAATGTAATATTGGCATCCCTCTTCTTATTCACCTAGGGAGATAGACTCATCTGGTTCATCCTTAATTACTATTTCACCATGGTCAATGAGATCTTGGACATAATAGCATAAATTTTGACATCATTTAATTAAGTTCCCTCAAGTTTAATGATATTCACAATATCAATTTTATTTATACCATGAGGGATTAGGATTAGTGGGATCAAGATGGAGTATGGGTGGATAGACCATCATGTTGTTGGTGATTAGTTATTGGAAAAGGGATTCCAAGGATATAAGAAGGGGAGTATAGGGACCCACATCATTTTGTGACTTTGATGTGGAAGAATTAGACTTTAGATCAGATAATGTTTGATGTGATTAGGTGGATGGATGGGTATCCAATATTGAATTCCATTTACTACTAGACTAATGGGTGGATGATGATGGGTTATGACAATGGGATAGAGGATATAAATGATAATCACATGAAGGGGTTTTATTTAGAGGCACAATGAGTTGAAAGGGGTATACTCCTTTGAGAAGTGGGACATCCATCATAATAACTATAAGATAAACTCATCCTTACTATCATATATATATTGGTAGATGACGGTGGGGTCTAGCTTCATAGTGGTAGGTGATAAAGGATGAGGGAGTGGTGATGTATTATGATTAGTATATGGAGGATTTGGATATGGATAAGTAAAAATTAGGGCTAAGGGGATTTGGATAGGGTGAGTGAATGGTGAAAGGGGATGGGAGAGGATGAGGTTAGATAGCTTACTTATTTTGGAGGTGATGTGAGGCTTATGGGGTCAAAAATCATTAGGAAAGTGGGTTCCCATCTTCCATATTTGTAATGTGAATTCATATTTATTTTATATGATTTGTTGATTAATTAGGGTGACTACATCAAGTAATATTGATAATAATTTTGATGGGCTATAAGATGGTGATTTAGGGAGAATGGGATCAAGGTCTGAGGGTAAGAGATCACCTAACTCTAATTCCCATAAAAATAATTCATCCCTGTTGGCTAGGATATATTGATATATAAGAACTAAGTCTAAATCCATGGTGAAATATGGATGATGATGAAAAGGTAGACTAAGAATTGTTTGAATAGAGTAAGGTCAAAGGATCAAGATATTAAGATGGATGAAGATGAGGATGGGATAGAATTAATGGATTAAAGACTATGATCAAATTTCAAACTGATAGTATAATAGGTGCTAATGACCTATCAATGATGTCTAGTTTTTAATCTAGTAAAATGATTGGAGATTTGATGGGTGTCTAGATTCAAACTAGCAAGATGATGATTATATGGGTACTAATTATGAATTAGCAAAGATGATTTGACTAGAGATGATAATTGATGGATTTTCTAGAATAATACTGATAAGGTGATAAGATGCTAGTAGGATTTTTACTAGGAATGAGATTGAATGGGTGTTAGTTATGAATTAGGCAAGATGATTTCACCAGAGATGATAATTGATGGGTTTGATAGATTGAGAGTGACAAGGTGATAAGATGATAGTAATATTTTGACTAGGTATGAGATATGACTGAATGATAGTGGACTAAGATGAGAGGATGATGTGGATAATAAGATTAGTTCAAATATTTAGACCAATTTTCTCAATATGGGATGGGGTTATGTGATTATAGGATAATGGGATAATGACACATATAGATAGGTGATGATGAAATGATGGGGATGTTTTAGACATAGGTGTGACCTAAAGAGCCAATTAGGATAAGATAGGATGAGGCTAGACTAGATGGGTGATGAAGTTAAGGTCAAGATAAGTCTTAGGGTAGGAAGTGGATGATGAGACAAGATGTGAATAAGATAAGTTTAGGTATGAACAATGACAATTATGACTAAGATAGGATGTGACTAGAAGGATGTATAAGAGAATAAACATATTTAAAATAATATTAGGTCAAGGATATACAAGTTGGTGGGATAATGAGACAAGATAATATAGGCTGATGAGGACTATAGATGAGGTGGACATAGGATAAGATGTGGGTAACAAGGTGATATGTGATGAGTGGGATATGCCTAGACTAAGATAGGATATGGAATAGAAAAATGATGGAAGATAGTATGTACAAGAAAAATTATGAAAAGGATGTACAAAATGATGTGAAAAGACCTAGATAGGTGTATAGGTTTGGGGTAAAAGGCTAACTTGACTCATAAATAACACGGGTCTAGCACAACACACACCACATCAAGAAAGATAAAAACCTATGATTATTAAATTAAAGGGAGTATAAATAAATTATTTCACCATCAAATGGCTTCAAGGGTGAGTCTTTAGGATAGTGACCCATTATGAAATTGATCAAACCCTTTTGACCATATTTGTACATAATGGCTACTTATGAGTTGATACTGACTTTGACAATGAGGCACCTATTATGACTAAAGGATCATATGCTAGTTTTACATAAGGTTTATATGGGCATCTATTATATATTAGGATATCTAACTACCCTATGTATTGGAGCTTAACCACCCCTCACTCTATGGAACCCTTTATGGGGAATTTTTCTTAAGCATCAAATAATAGCTCTCCTAATTTTTAGAATCTACTAAAACATGGAGTTTGGAGTAGTGTGTGGTGGCGAAATCCATGGTCACTAGCCCCATAGAAAAATAAAAATGGGAATGGGGTTTATAGGTGGTTTTCAATCCCCCAAGAATTGTCTCAAGGATGCAAGGGGGAGAGCATACACCAACCATAGCTCTTAGGATACAAACAAGTAGCAAAAAATATTAATTAAAAAATTAGATTAAGTGTGAGATGTTCTATTTATAAGATGAAATAAAATAATGCACACAATAATATGATGAAAATTATTCAAAAATTATGTTTAAGGTGACACAAATAGTCTTTTATAGGTGGCCTACAAATACATGATTAGTAGTTTGAATTAGGCACTCAAAATAGGTAACCTATAGGAAAAATATATATAGTTTGAATGATGATCTTGAGATTAAACCTACAATACAATTGATGCTAGAAAAAAATATGTCCTGTAAAAGGTGTTAAAAAAATAGCCTCTAGGTTCACCATTGCAAGAAACAAGATGTTAGACCTTAAGAAAAACACCCTAAAAGATAATGATTTGGATTTATATATTATTTGGGGTGAGTGGGCCATGATGTGGGGGTATAGGATGTTAGTACCTAATAGGATCAAGAGGAAGCCCAAAATGACTCAAAATTAACCAAAAATGACTCAAAAAATGTGCTCAAAAAGGACAAAATTAAATGCAAAATTACAACTACATAGTGCAAAATCATAAATAAAAAGTAAAAAACTAAAACTCAAGTGCAAAATCATAGATCACAAGTTATGATTATATAGAAATTAGCTTAACCATGATGGTCATACTATAAAATCATGACTGTTAGACAAAAATGCAACTAAAAGTGGTTAAATTACTATTATCTATACATTGATAGTTGCAGTTTTATTATAAAATACAAAACCTTGAAATTTTGATTATGTAACTCAAATATATGTTTAATCAAGTTAATGAAAAGTTACTTAGATTACCTATGAATGTTTATTTGAAGATGATTATAGTATAGTATAAATTGACTATGAAATATCCAAATTTTATAAATATATATATTTATCAAAAATAGGTAGAATCTAGGACTGTAAAAAGAGTATTTTTTGTTAGATTAGGTCCTTCAATATACCCTATAAAATTTCAAGATAATCTACAGAAAGAATAAAAGATTAAAATGGAAAAATGACAAAATCGCTAATACACAGGACAACATTACAATTCTAAAATTTTCATGATTTACAATTTTGTGGAAAGAGGGAAAATGTTAAATGCCTATGTATCATTTTGTCTTTTGATGATCTCTTTACCTTGGCCTCTTTCTTATTGACCCTACACACATACAAACAATACTTATAGATATACAAATAATCTAGTTATAAAAAGGGGTAAAAATTATTTTTTAAGACCTAAGTGGGCTAAATAAGATGTAAAATAGTGGGTTATATTCAAAACACACATAGGATGAACACACAAAGTTAGACAAAATAGATAATTAACATGTAAAATGAGTGATTTTATGGTCATGTCTAAAACCTATAAAATTTCAAGTCAATAGGGAAAAATCACTGTTTGTAGGGTAAAACAACTTTTGAAGTCGTGATATTGTGATGAACCTACAAAATAGACCATTAACACTAAGACAAAATCATGACTTTATAATAAAAATCACAACTCTTAGATAAGGTCATAAGTCACGAGTTGTAGTTTTGTTGAAGGGTCAAACCCTGTCATGGTTAGACAAATGGTTAGTGGTTAAGTATAATGGTTAAGACAAAAATGTCACTCTCTAGATAAAACTAGAACAAGGTTGTAATACTAGTGCAAAATTACAACTTCCACCTGTGTATGTAAAACATCAAAAATATAAGATTTTCCTTCTCCAATTGACCCTGTAGTCTATTAAAAACACATCTACAAAACAAAATGACTAATTTGGGAGCAAGCTCCCACTATGGGTGCCAAAATGTAGAAGGATGTTTGGGCACAATATGGATTTAACTATGAGAATTCAAACCCAAACATCAAATTACTAGGTAAAGTTTAGAGCCATTAGAATTATAATGCAATAGATGAATTTAAAAATTAAAACAAGCATTACAATCCTCTAGCTAAGTCCTCCAAACTATGATTATAAATATTGAAACAAGAGGATTGGGATTACCTTTTGACTCAAAATTTTGACACGATGTTGCTTGATCAATGATGCTTGATGATGGATTGATTTGGCATGAAGATAGCATGAGGATTATAGTTAGCTTCCATGGAGGAAGAATCTTGTTTAAATATATTTTGGAGTGAGGAATCAATGGTGGAGATTTGAAGTTGAATGAGAGAGATCAATGGATGAGGATTATCCAAGGAATTTAAAACTCCTTAAAAGCCTCTAGATTTGGAGGCTTCTAGAGAGGAGGGGGAAGTTTAGAGAAGGTTCTAGATTTGGAGGAATATAGAAACCTTCATAGGGTTAATGATGATTAGATGGAGGATTAAATGAATAATAGGTAGGGATTAAGAACTATGGGTGTAAGAGATCCTAGACATAGGATAGTATGTGGGCCATTGAGAATTTAAATTTCCAAAATAATAGATAAGTATGATTAGGATGGGGATGATATGGATTTATAATAATTAATGATGAATTGGGATAGAATAAGGTTAGTATATGAAGAGTAATGGAAAGGGGACATTGGATAATTGACTAGAAAGTGGATAAATTAGCAAGATAAATTAGATTAATCAAAATTAGTGTCTAATAATAGGAATTTAAGTGACAATAATATAAGCAAGAGAATTTAAATGCATACATGTCTTACCTATTTTTAATAGATTTACCAGCTTAAAAGGGGTATATAGTTACAATACCAAATATAAAATATATTTTGGAACATAAATTATTAGTTTTCAAATAAATTCCTTTGAAAATGAATCATGATCATGCCATTCAATTAATTCCAAGGTATGAATAACCTAATATCAAGTCATACAAGTTCCTACATTTTAAAAAGAGTGAGATTGAGAATATGGAATAAGATATGTTAGAAGCATGTATTATATATCATAGACATAGAACTTATTTATCTCTAGTGGTGATTTTTATTAACAAGGATGACACGTGAAACATGTATCATGCCTAAAAGGAACTCAAAAATTACACCATCATAGAAAAGTTTCATATTCCTGTGAGTAATAATTTTCTAGATGAACTACATGGATTTGTTTATTTAAAAAAAAAAATTCTTCATTTTAGGTCCCATAAAAAAAAAAAATTAGGATATTCATAAGATAAATTTTAAAACCCATGAGGGAAATTATGACATTTTGATGATGCCTTTTACATTACTAATGCACCATTTAAATTTCAAAGTTTGATGAACTTGAGTTTTCAACCATTTATATGTAAATTTTTATAGGTGTTCTCTGATTAAATTTTAATATACAAAAAATAATGGAGGACCACTTGCATCATATGAATTAGGTATTGTATATTCTTGAACAACACCATACTTATGCCAAACGTTTTGAATTCACTTTTGGAGTCAAATAAGTCTATGGGTTGGGCCATGTTGTTAACATGAAGGAACCAAGGTGGAACCTCACAAAATCAAGGATATAAAAGAATGGAAATATTCTAAACCATAAAAACCTTGATAGATTATTGGTGCTCATTAGTTACTATCATTTTGTAATAAAATTTGATAGCATAGAAGCACCACTCACATCCTAGTAAAATTTAGTATAGTAAAATTTAATTGTGTTTAACTATATCAATCATGTTGATATAATTGACATCCATGTCCTTTACCAATGTATAACTATATTTCTAGTGCTAAAATTTTAAGACCTAACTATCCTCATAACTAAATTTCCTTAGTTGAGACACATAAAAGTGTGTTGATCCAGTTATCCCAAGCCACCTAGAATATGACTATGTCTCATGTCCTACCATAATTTAGACCCAAAATAAATGTATCAACCATATGCTCTTTACCAATTCTAGCAGCATTAGCTAGAATAAAATTCAAATAGAATTAGGTAAACAAAACTATATCAATCTATATATAAAGAACTTAGTCAAATACAATTTTTTCTACATAGAATTACCTTAGGTATATATAATTCAGCATAATACAAAAATTACTAACTACATAAACATGGCTAATACTATCAAAACATCTTCCCAACCACCTCCCACAAATCTTAAACTTAGCCTAGATTTAAAAACAACTAGAATGATACAAATTCACACATAAATTAACACCAAATATAATAAATATGTCAATCTAAAGGTGTACATTTAATATTATGGCTCTTTATTGAATCTTCATAGTGAAAAATATATATTATATATTTTATATGAATGATAACCTTAAATTCCTCACCAACATAAAAAACTATTTTATTTTAAGCACATTTTGTATACACATAATAATTTACACTTTTATCATTTATTGATGCTTTTTTTTACGGCAACCTATTGAGCTTTAATATCCCTAAGTTCACACCTGTAAAGGTAGACCAAGAAAGGGGTGGGCATGCATCTGGTGATTTATGAAAGATGTTATAAATGTCATGATCACATCATTAATACTATCACATTGGATTATTTTAACTATCTATCCATTTACCTCCTATGATATCTCCCTGAAATCTTGAAAACCTGAAATATGGCTATTTGAAATATAGTAGGACCCTCCAAAACATAAAATTTGCATTATAACTCCCGTAGGTCTAAAACCACTCTCAAACATCCTAAAATTGTGTGTGTGTAAATTAAAGTATAATAAATTAGATGTCCGTACATAAATGTCAACTTATACTTATGTTACTACCACTCTCAAACATCTTAAATGTGTGTGTGTGTGTGTGTGTGTGTGTGTGTGTGTGTGTGTGTGTGTGTGTGTGTGTGTAACATGTTTCATCACCTTTTCCATCTGATCATATGATATTAGCCTAGTTGATGATATCATTATATTATATGGAATAGGTATATAAAGTCATATGGTATATACTAACTTGATAATCTTTGGTATCATCTTACTCCTTTATAAATACATTGAGCTAGCCTATGGCATTATCTTAAATTTTAGTATGGATTAAGTATAATCACCACTATAAATACAAGTCATCATTTCATTCCAATAGATTTAATACACTCATTTTTTTCTTCCTTCACTCACACTTTTACCCAAATATAAATTTGAAGGAGTTATTGATTAGAGTCTTATTTTAGAGGAATTTTATCTTGTATAATCCTGGATATTCATTAGGATGAGTCATTTCAACCTAGATCTTGATTCAACATTTTAAGTCTTTAAAACCACAAAAATATCTTGTGAAGCACCATTGGCCAAGGGGGATGTTGAGGATCAATGTGTTATTCATTAAAGTAAGTATATTATAACCATATATATTTAACTTATTAGATATAAGTTACTTATTTATTATTAAATTAATGTGTGTGTATCCTTTCTTGACTTTTCTCTACACTTATTCTTAGTGTGGCTATAGGATTGTTTCCACTTACCATTTATCCACTTTAGGTAGCCTAGGTACCCATTTTATCATCATGGCTCCCTACCCATTTTGATATGTTTATAACCCTTCCCCATTAATTACATTTTTTTTTCAATATTATATTATTTAAAATCAAATATCTATTTAGAGATACCTAATTATGTTATTCATGTAAAGTCTTTAGAGCCATTTTATTCATCATTGGATTTCATAATCTCAACCTATCATGCACTAAGGTTAGATTCCCACTACCTTCAATTGATTATATTATTGATACTATAGTTAGATCTAATATTTTTTGCCTCATGGATAGATTTTCAAGGTATAACTAGATCTCCAAAGATCAACATAAGGCCACCCTTAACACCAAGTGGGGTACATATTACTACATTAATATGCCTTTTACTCTTGGAAATGTTAGGGATACTACCAATGTGTTATGACTCACACTTACCATTATCATATCCAAAAAATAGTTGAAAACTATTTATATGACACTCATATCCAAATCCAATAATCACAAAGATCATCGATATGGCATTTTCAGCATTCTTGAATGACTTATCAAAAATAAATTCAAGATTAATCCTAAAAAGTATGTCTTTGGTGTTATAGTCATCAATATTTTAGGATTTATATTCTCTAGATGATGGATTTAAGTACTTCCTTCCAATATCAAATATAATACAAATATTCCTAGACTAACCATCCCTCATAGTCACATGTATCTTTGGAAGCTTATGGGAGTTCAAAGATTCATTCCTAAAATGGTTTATCTAATCCATTTGGTAAACTCCCTTATCAACAAATGTATCACTCTCAAATGGATTGATACTTTTCAAATTGCTTCTGATTATACAAACAAATATTTACTAAAACCTCTTACTTTATTACCTCCATTTAATGATCACCTCTCTTCTACTCCCATTTTAATTGGGAAAATGATTTGACAACAAGATGAGTGTGGAGAAGAGTATGTTATCTAATACATTATCCATAATTTGATTTATTCTAAAACATGATATACCAAGATCATGATTGTATCTCTGTCTATTTTTTAGCCAAAAATATTTAGCATTAGATACTTTATCAAATGATGCATATCATTATCCATTTGAATCCCATCTAGTAGTCATATTTAAGGCATTATTGATAGGTGATAGGATTAACAAATGCATGTCAATATGTATGTAATTTGACATTGATATTATCACTCACAAATTAGTCAATAGAGAAAGTGATTGTTGATCAAACTGATTTTACACCTCTTCCTTCCCATTGGAACATTTAGTATACCTTTATTGATTAATATGTCCTCTTAATTAAAGGTTCCAATAATATCATTACTATTGAATAATAATTTAAAATTTTCACAACTAATATCAAGGCCCAATCCCTAAAATAACCATAACTCTAATTATATGCATCAAAATATACCAAAATAATTTACCATGATGAGCAACCTAAATTCACCATTGATTTTCATGAACACACTTGGACACTCCAATTTGATAAATCTAGTGGCTTACAAGGAGTTGGAGTAGGATGTTTCCTTTGTGACCCTTTTATAAATATCATTATTCTCACTTTACTGTTAGATTTATATGTCACTAATTACATGGTTAGATAAGAATTATTTATACTTGGTATTCAAGAAACCATTAAAATTGATATCTCCTATTTATTTCTTTAGGTGATTATCAAATTATATGATTAAAAATCAATGGTGTATATCATTAAAAAAATAAAATACTTAAATCATACCATGAATTTTATTTAAAAAACTCTAAATAATTTCCATCTTTCACTATTGAAGTAATCCCTATAAAATAAAATGATGTCACTATTTTTTTTTTCTTTTCCATATGTATTTCATCCACACAAAGCATTACATGATGATTAATTTCTCATTCATATGATAAAATACCCATTTATATTATCACCCATAGTTGATTCTCTTACTTTTTATATCAAGGCTATCACCACATAAACAAACCTCTCGCTATACCTACACCATCTAGTTTTAAGAAAAGTATACTTATCCTCATGAAGCCAATGCTCATGAAAATACTGTAATTTAAAATTTACAATTAAATTTTTCATCAAACATAATATCCTTTATTATAATAACTTTGAGGGTATAATTCTTTAATTTTTTACTTGAGATGAGACCCTCTTCTTCTTGAACACACATATGAAGGAATTTATAGAGGTCTTTTTATTAAACATGTTATAGATATTAAATGCCTACATAAAAAATATTATTGTCCAAAAATTGAAAAAGACACCATAAATTTTGATAATAAGTGTAATACTTATCAATTAAATTATGATATTATTCATTCTCCTTTGTCCAAGATTATAACACTTGAATATCCTTGGTCATTCTTTATGTGGAATCATTATTAAGTTGCCTCAATCACCAGATGACCATGGTCTTATAGAAACTAAAATTGAGTAATTTAAAAAGTGGGTAGAAGCTATGCCTCTTTAAAAAGTTACTTGTTTTCCATCTAAAATTCATCACTAACTATATTATCTATCATTTTAAAATCCCGCACACCATTATATCTAATAAAGGTGTAAATTTAAAAAACAAGGACATGAAAAATCTTTGTTACACATTTAAAATTACCCACAATTTCTACACCCCTTATCATGATTAATTTAATGGTTAAATACTATTTGGAATTACTACATTGATTGGCATCTCAAACTATATTTTAAACTTTTATTTTATGAAACTAGATTTATACTACTGCTAGGGAAACTCTGTTCTCTCTAGGCTATAATTTTAAATACATCTTTCAACTAGATGTGTAATTACCTCAATTACATATTTATATTCATGAAATTATCCCTGATAATAATATCTTTGAATCTCATATTCATGATTTACACCTATTTGATGCAATATGCATGATTTATCTTCATCAAAATCATCAATAAAAAATTTTCATTACTATGAAATACAACAAGAAAGTCAAAGTTATAAAATTTTATGTCAAATATTTACTATTGAAATTGGATTACACCCATGATAAAGAAGTTAATACTCAAAAAATGGTGGGGTATTTACCTTATTAATGACATCCTTAGACCTAGTACTTATATATTTTAAGTTAATGAAAACTACATTTTAAAAGAACCAAATAAAATTCATTTCTTAAATTTATATTACACTTGGTAGTAGTCCTTTCTAGTCTTATTTTTGTCAATACTTTTAATTCTATATACATGTCTTTCTCTTTTCATAGTTTATTTTATTTTAGGTTAACATTCCTTACATGTATTTATAAATCCATTGTGTTTCAATTTAGTTTCATTTACTTACACCTTTGAGCTTTCTTATTATTTATCTTACTACCTTTGGGTTGCCTTTTATATATCTTACACACTTTTTTATATACATATTTTATGTTTTTATCACCTTTACACCCATTATTTTGATGCATATTCTCTATTTAAATTAGGATTTTCAAGGTAATACCTTGAGGAAAAAAACCAATCACTCCTCAAAAATGTCCATTTTCTACCCTCTTCACCTTCAATATCTTTTACTACCTTGTTATATCCACCTTTGAGTGTCTTTTGTGCATTTTATTATCCTTGTATCTACATTTTGTATGCCTTGAAGAGTTATTATACTATTAGTAATGTGCCTCTTAAATTTTCAATTATTGAATTGAATGTTAATAAATTTATGAATACAATTAATCCCTCATCATAAGTGTCCATCCTATTGTTACCTTCTACTCTTTCTCCTACTTATAACCTTAGCTAGGTTTTTTCTTAAAAAAATGGTGTAGTGGTCAATAATGGTTTCTTATTACTTAAATTAAGTCATGTCCATTGATTGAAAAATTATTTAAGTCTATCTACCTATTTTTAATCCACATTTTATCTTGTCTTATGATGAAATTATCAAACATGTATGTCATTGTATCACCTTCCTTTATACATTTTTTTTATAATTAGGGAGAACAAATTATTCTATGATCATCTCTATTTTCACTCTAATTTCTATCTCTTTTAGGGGACACCAAATTCAATTTTGATATTACATTCTTGTCTAAGCTGAAATTAGGAGCATCATAGCATTTTAGTCACTCAGTTATGTTTTTTATTGGTTAAGTGTAAGTTATGTTGTGTTAGTCATGATTAACACCCATTTTTTGCATTTTTAATATGTATGTAGGAGGAATATATAAAAATACAAATTTATAATCCATAATATAATAAAAAATAAAAAAATAAATTTATAAAGTTATAATATATTTAAAAATTACAATCACAACAAAATATGTATTGCATCTCATTTGACATGCCCCCTATCTTATTTAAATCTCAAACTCTAAAGTTAGCCTCATAGTAGACCTAAGCTCCATTGGGGTGTAGTAGGCTAGTAAATTAGGGTAAGATCTCTCGTATATATCTATTTTACCTTAATTTTTATTAATGTGATCTAATCAGTATAATTTTTTAACTATTAATATTGTATAATATATGATAATAACACAATAATTAAAATGTTACAACATAGTATGATTAAAAGAATTTAATGTGTTATTTATGGAAAACACTAAGAGGATTAATATACATAGATTTTCTATTGTATATAAATGTATGATATTGAATATAGGTAACTTAAAAGATTGAAAAAGATAAACATCCACTCAAATCAAGAGCCTAAATATCTATATTGGTTAGATGAGTCAATCGGGAACTAGATGCATGTTTAATATGAAGGTGTATACTTATATTGGATGTATTCTTAGGTTGTTCCTCATTATTTTATCACATGTCACTATGATTTATTTTAAAACATATTTTTGTGTGATATCATATTTTGGTTGTGTTGACAAAATCCATAATATTTTCTCCTTACTTCAAATCCCTAGTTTCACTTTCAACAATAAATTAACTTTTAAAAAATGGGAAGAGTGATCAGTTGAGATGACCTTAACCACTCCCTAATAAATGTATGAGTGCTCCTATTTATCTAATATTACAAAGAGAGAACTAAAATACCATGTAGTTATTTCATTTAGGTGAATGTATGCAATCATGATCCACTAGTATGAATGCATCATGTATTTTATCTTTTAACACTTTTTAATGGAAATTTTACTTGGCTTAGGTGATTTAAACTTGTTTATGGCCTACTAATTTGACTAATTTATGATTGGTAAGTTTAGTCTAGTACCTCTCAATGTGTAGATGTGTATTTAATAAGTTTTATATACTTTTTGGATAGTGATATATAGGTAAAAATTCATATACCTATTATGTATAAATAAATAACTCTTTGGATAACTTAGCATGCTAACAACATGCAAAAATTATGGTTTCACACATAAATATTATTTGAATTTTGAAAATGATGGTTTCTTGGTTTGGGAATAGACCCATTAAAATTACATGCCTAAAAATTATTAAAGAGTATGAGTTATGATGGAATTTTGAAATAAATAACTATGATATAATGATCATGAGATAGTTTGATTCTAATTTTAAACAAGTTCGATGTAGAATAGGGAATTTGTTTATGTGGATGATAGAAAATCAAGAAAGTTAGGCCCATTAAAAGTATGAATTATTAAAAAGGGTATAAAACAACCATATCTTTACACACATGTCATGTTAGGTAGAGATAGGATAATACTAACATTTAAAATTATCTAATACTAGAATTTAGTGTCTATAAATTCCCCCATATTATTTTAGTTTTGAAAGTAAAAAAATGATAAAGTAAAAGGAAAAACCTATTTACCTTAATGTGTAAAACATACTTCTTATATTAGATAAGTATCCATGATGTGTGTATACATGATCCATGCAAACTGTCAATGAAACTTATAACAATAAATGCCCATATATAAAATTAAATTAAATTAATAACACTTTAAAACTTTCAAAAGGAAGGAAGGAATACACCTATAAGTGGGTGAACCATATTTACCTTTTAAGTGTTATATATTATTATTCCTTTTAAATAATTTAATAATTAAGGGTGATAATTATTCATGAGATGATTATGTTCTAAATATAATAAAATAATTTAAATCTTTGGTTGGAAAATAAATGTCCTAACCCTCATGAAGAGGGAGTAGTGTAATGCCATTGAGTGACATATAAATTTAACCACAATACTCATTTAGATGATATTTAACATAAATATGTAAGAGGGAACCTATGTTAGTCTCATTTAGTGGTGAATAAATCATTATAGATAGACTTATAGATTCCAAATGTTACTTTTGGTGCCATCAATGTCACGTCAATGCCATTTTCAAAAATAGAAATTTATAAGTGTGTATATGAATAAATTTCATCCTTATAATTTGATCCACTAACCCATTTTGATATATAATTTCATAAAATATATATGCCATTTTGTCTAAACTTAATATATTTAAAAATGTGTAACTGATGTTCCTATTAAATGTTTGTTAAATACCTGCATAAGCATTCAAAATTTGTATATATATTTAAGTGTGTACCATAATCTAACCCAAATTGATAATATAAAGTAATATGAACCCTCTAAAATAGTTTAATTATTATAAAAATATTAAATATATAAAAATGGAGTCTTGAATATATATGAAAATCCCACTATATGTCCCCTTTTGAGGTGAGGAATATAGCCTACAAATTGCTCATCTCAAAAGAAAAGAGTTAATTGAATCATGTTATATATAAAAAAATTTAAACACTTAAAAATATGTTATAAAATGTTGATAATTTTTTATTATATTATGATTAGATCATAAAATCACATATGATACATGTAGTGTAATGCATAAAAGTCACATGTCAAGATAAATAAGACTTATATTAGGCACATTGTAGTGATCATCATAGATATAATAAGTGAGTAGTAACCTACATAAAAAGGTGAATTACATGGATAATGACACCATAATAAATAAATAAGGTGCATGTTATGAATAAAAAAACCACAAAATTAGTATTTAATCTAAGATTTATCCACTCAAAATAACACAATTTCATAGTTATTATGTACACACAATAGCAGTCAATGTCACACAAGGCAAGATCCACACCCAATGAACATAAGAATATAATACCCACAAAAAAAAATCCATGCAAAGGGGGAAAAAATGTCACACAATAAGAAAAGAGCCACACAAAATGGAAAATCAAATGTCACACAACAAGGTACGTGCCATATAAATAAAAATTCATAGAATTAGAAAATCAATCAATAAAAAAATTCATATAAGAAGGAAAGTTCCAAAAATAAGAGTCATATAGTGAAAACTAAGTTATAAGAGAAGTTAATTTGAAAAATAAAGATTCATACAATTAAAAAATTAATTAATCATTGTCATAAACTAAGGAAAGATACAAAATAAATAAGAATAAATTATTAGCCTATGGGAAAATAAATATTAACTATGAATTATAAAACAAATTAAACTAGTCTATATCATCAATATATGTCAAAGACATAACATATAAAAATAATATATCTATTAAATGTATAAATGTAAATAATATAAGGAAGAGCATGGTATGTAGAGGCCATCAATATATCTCAACATGGTAATGTAAATGTCATAGAAATATATAACCTTTAATAATGTAACTTATGTAATGAGAACTCCCTAGCATTGCCATGGCCCCTAGGTATAGGAATTTCCTACATATTTACATCCATGAATCATTTATAACCCATATGTCATGAATTTACATATGGAAAAGGATATGAAATATACCAAACATAACATAAATCAATTCATTAACTATCAAAACATGTTATGCTTAGGTTCTATTTTTTTTGGAAATTTTTAAATTTTTCATATTTTTTACATATTTAGAAAAAAATTATAGAATAAAATAAGTCCAAGTGAGAAGGCTTTAAAATTAAAGAATGTAAGGGATCAGAATAATATATATAATATGTTAAAGCATAGTGTTCATCAAGTGTAATAACATGAAAATGTGAAAATTTTGAAAATAATCAACATCTCACGTTTTTATATGTGAATTACAACATCGTATCTCAAGAGAGTATGTAGGAGGTGGAATGGGGTGTGAAGAAATCATTGTAAATTATCATATAATATGTATACATATATGTATGTGATCATTTAACCTCAATGTACACTATAACAAGTGTAGATCAATAGTTTAAGAGAAATTTTATTATTAGAGATATATAATGCATATGATTGGGAAAGGTATAAGAAAGCATAAACATATAGAAAATCATGATAAAATAAGTATACCTTTCCAATGGATTTACTTACCAAGCTAGATAGTAAGCATAATATGCCTATATTGTAGAGATAATGAGTATTAGACAATGTCATTATATCCAAAATAGGTGGAACTTATCCTTATTATATGAATTAATTTATTAAGCATTTTGAAATTGAAAGAATAATACTATTAGGATAATAAGTTATTTAAGATTCATGAGTCTTTAGAATGGAAGATTATATTTTTAAATTGATTAAAACAATGAGAACCATTCACCTTGATTAAAATGGAGGGTTGAGAATGAGTCATCATATCTCCTTGATTGATAATGCAAGAGTTTGCATTGATTATGGCTTAGAATGTGTCAATGAATTTTGCCTACTATGCAACTGAGTGTGTAAGTGAGAGTTAAAATATTTTTAACTTTCACACTTTTTATAGTGATAATATCAATGTGATGAAATATTAAATTTATTGATTTAATAAAATAGATAAGTCCAAAAGATACTAATTTTTTTTATTATAATAATAAAAGGATTAAATAATTAATAATTGTAATAAAATAAATAGATTAATTAATTATTAATTAAAATAAAGGTGATGTTTATAATGTTATTTAGTGGATTAATATTTCATTTAAATTATCTTGGAATAAAATTTATAAGTCATGGAAATGATTTAGGATGTTGTAGAAGAAATAAGTGATACAAAACAATGTATTACCCCAATCAAGGAGGCACCAAAGTGATTTGGAATGTGTATGATAAATGTGTGGCAAGTTTAGATTAAAATGGCATTTTCATGCATTGTTTTGGAAAGTCATTTCCATGTGCAATTTCAACATGGAAATGATGAAAATTAAGTGTACATATTTTCCCCCTATTTGAGAAGATGTTTCAAGAAATAGGTCAAAGTAACGAATTTTCAAATAATGAAAAATTTATAATAATTGGAAAATGGTTTGTTGATAATTAGAAGAAATGTTTTATTTAAATTTTATAGAAAAGAAGGTTCAAATTGATGACCTAGATGGTGTTTGATAAGCCTTGGATGTCCCCTTGAGGGTGAAATTGGAAAAGAATAATGAGTGTATGGGCCCTAAAAAAGAGGAAACAACATAATCTGGAGAATAAGAGTGAGTTAATAGAACCTTAAAAATAGGAAACAACACTGTCTAAGGAAGAAGAGTGAGTTGATGGGCCCTCAAAAATAGGAAACAACATAGTTTGGAGAAGAAGAGTAAATAGGGTGAATTTCAATGACAAATAAGGTTTGATTTTCCCTAAGAATAGAAGAATCAGGAAAGAGACATACCAAAATAAGAAGCACACTTGGAAGTTCCCCAAACAAGGTGAAAGTGGTGATATTAGAACGGTAATTTACCCAAAACAAGGTAGAATTGATGAGCACAACCATGATTTTATTATGATTTGGCATGGTTATATTGAAATTTTATCAAGATGTAAAATGGGTTATGTCTAATTATATACACTCTATTGGTGATAAGTATCATAGATATAACCATGTTATGGAATTTATATTATTTATATCATGGGATAATAAATACTTTTAGTGGATTTCTTGGTGTGACATTATTGTGAATACTTCAGCTCTTGATTTTTTATTGTTTATGTGACATGATGCATCATAATTATAAATTGAATCATTATAACAATGTTTTCCACAAGCATATGGACTAGGTTATAGTAAAATATTCATAACTTGAGATCAATATAGGACAAATCAAGACCTAAGCAAAAAACACAATGTATGAAACCAAGACTAGTTTAGATACATGTACTCACAACTAAATATCAAGATATGAAAAATCAATACCCAAGTGTAATTTATGATGCACTAAAAAAATACCAAAAATTAAATAAAATAAGAACACTAACATGTAAATAAAAAATCACACAAAAAAGGATCAAACAAATAAGTTAATTAAATTAGTTGTGCATGTATGTAAAGAAGACATTACTCTTGGATGTTACCCCTGAGTCTAAGGGAAGTATAAATATAAAATGTGAAAAACTTGAATCTAAGGGGGAATATAATAAAAGGAAGGAATTAGGACTTCAAATTACATAAAATCTAGTTGAATTAGGGTATGCTCTCAAAATGGCAAGAGCATGGAATAACAATATCACATAATGGTGAGATTATGATGATAGGGGTGGATGAGTTGAGCACAAACATTGAGTGCTACATACATAGTCTAAATGGACCTCAATCCATTGTAATAAAATTATCATGAAATGACTAATCAATAATAGTTTGGGTATGAAAAAGGTAAGAAAGTGGGAATAATGGATAGGATTGGTCAAAAGTGAAAAATATTCTATTGGAGGATCCACTATAAAGGAAAACCATGTCGAAGGAAACATATACACTTCCTATAAAAATGTGTTAATTATGACCAAATCAAGACTAATTTTTGAATATCCTTCATAAAGTGTCATTATACTGCACATATTAAACCTATATAATTGTAAAAAAGATTAGGAACATTGAAGGAATGGGTAAAAATACTAGGACTAACCTAATGGAAAAGACATGAAGGGAATGGAATAATACTTTGCCCTCAAGTAGGGGTCTTCATATATAATGTATAAGAAAATATAGAATAAAAATAAAACAACTTGAGATGAATAATATTTATGCACTCATATATCTCTTTCCCATCTGGTTTAGATAATTTATACACTCTAAACCCATAATTAGTTATGATAATGAATGGACCAAGCCAATTTCTCCCAAATTTATCTTTATTTTCTTGATCTGCATTGGTGTTTTTCTGATTCTATTTTAGCACAATGTTACCAAATTAAAATTATTTAGATTTGATGTGTTTATTATAGATACAACATATATGGTTTTGATAGGCTTTGAGATTAGTCAATGAATTTGTTGATCTCTCATATATGATTTCCAAATCCTATAACCAAACCATTATATACTCCTCATTTTCAATGTTGTGCTGCAATGAAATACATAGGGAAGGCAACTAAATATCAATAGGGAGAATATATTCAAATCTAGATACTATGGAATATGGAGTAGATCATATTGGTGTATGTATATTGGTATGATAGGCCTAGATGTTGGGGAATAATTTCAAGTGGCAATCACGACTAGTAGAATTAAAAATATTTTTAAGGACTTTGACAATGGTCTTATTAGAGGCTTTAGATTGGCCATTAACTTGAGGGTAATAAGGAGTGGAAAACATAAGTTTGATATGGAATTATGTGTATAGGTATTTTACATCCTTTTTTTTGAATTACTTTCCATTGTCAAAAATAATGTTGGAGGGAATACCATAACAACATACTAGGTGTTTAGAATAAATTTGGAAATTTGATTCCCAATCATGTGAGTGGAATTTCCTTGAACCACATTTTGAAATACTTATTAGTATTAATAATATGTTTTTTCCATTATAAGAGGTAGGATTAATCTTCCCTATGAGATCAATTCCCCATATTAAGAATGGCCAATGAGTAGTGATTGATTTAATTACTTGAGAAAGAGAGTTAATTATATTTCTATGTTATCAACATGCCATGAATTTATTAACATACACACATGCACTTAATTACATGGTAGGCCAATAATAAACAATACATAAGAGATTTTTAGAAAGGATAATACCACTAGTGAGGGATATTAAAAAACCTTCTTTCCATGTCTTTAATTACTATTTTAGATTATGCTAAACTTAAACAATAAAATAGAGTTCCATCATAACCTATACAATAAAGAGTGCCACCAAGAAGGTATAATACGAGGTGAATAAAGGATTTATATTGTTTTTTATAAATGTATAGTGGAATAATATGGTCTTGAAGGTAGGTGAAAAGGTAATCATACTAAGGGGGGTTGGGACCAATAATATCACATACCATTTCTAATTTTGTGTAACAATACACTAGCCTGAGAAGATGTTAAATGATAGATTGGCACTCTTGGGCATGCTTTTCCATGTCTATCACAAAACTAATCATCATACTTACATCTTCTAACTTGTTTTTAATTATTGGTATTTGATCAGAATGTATGTGTTTAAAGTGTTTCTAGAGAGTATCTACCATAACTTTTTGGGTACTATCTTTTCATATTTACTCTAATATTGATCTATTGTTTAATTAATAATTAATTAGGAATCCTCATAAAAATCAAATTTCTTAATATTCCACTAAACTATGAGATGTAATATTTATTAATATTTTTGTGTAGGGATGTGGCTATAAATATCATGGAATGACTACCTAGGAATATTTTGGCATAATTCCATAACTTATGCTTTAAATGTTGCTCCTTATGGACTTCCACCCCATGCTTGTCATTAAGACACTTATTTATCCTATATGCTTTGTTCATGATCTCATCATTCTAGTCTCTCTCATGCCTTAATTCTCTTAGATATATTATCATTAAATTATATATATTTGGGTTTAATATAATCTATTATGCCAACTGCATTGTCCTCCTGAGTCATTTGTCTCATAATCATATGATCCATGAACCGTTGTATTTTGATATTGAAAAACTTGATTATGATGGTCTTGACATCTATATAGATCATCAATTTTAGGCTTGGTGACTGATAACATGGGACCATTTCATTCTCCACCTCCTTTATTAATTGGCCACATCACCCTTTTAATCCATTAAGCTCCGGCTATAGTCTATATCCCCCACATGTCATCTCCCTAACTACATTAGAATATATATTGTATATCTATAAGTTGGGACACATAGATAATTCCTATTTTCTAGTTATTCCTAAAATTATGTGTTTAGGGCTTGATATATCAACATGGATCCTTCTCTCTCTTATGTTGATTGACTGAGGCTTCAAGTGCAACATCGATTTTTCTTTCTATGGTGAAGCAATATTTCACCATATGGCATCATCCAACTCACTCGTTACTTTGACACACTACTAGGCTCACACAGACCACCCTAGGGCTATGGAGTAGTGATATTTCACCACATGGGGTCATCCTACTCACCTATTATCTTGAATGAATTTTAACTTGTATATACATTTATGAGTTGCCAAATCATTAGGATTTTGACACATGGAATCATATCGCTAACCTACCACTATGATGATGTGTATATCCTTTAGGAAAATTTGAATAAATTTAATTAAGTGTCAAAAATTATTTTAAAACGTCTTGGAACCATTGGGAGATCAAAACATGCCACTAGGAAAAGATAGAAAACCTTGACAACTTTTCCTCTAATTCATCCAATGGTTATGTTTCTTCTTCACAAGATTTATCTTCACAAAATTCATCCTAACTATTCTTCTTCTTCAAAAACTTTATTCAAAACAAAAGTTTTAACTTTTCTCAAAAATGTTTTTGGAAAGAAAATACTTATTCAATTCTTTTTGAAGTAGTCTAAACCTTTGTTTGAATAAAAATTCCAAAATCCTTCACAACACTTTCTTTCACTAATTCACTTTAAAAGACATGAAGACCAAACCTTTCCTAAAATTTATGAAGCAAAACCTATGAAGTATTGATTTATCCTTTTGAGACTTATCCATTTTAATGGATTTGGATTAAACCTTTAAACCTTCATGACTACTTAATATTTTAACCAAAAATGGATGTTACCCTTCAATTTGACTGAAAATAGTCAGTAGTACATTAGGAACATACACATATATGATCATGATGTATATAGGTTACATCATTCTATGGTCATTTTACATTATCATGTTTGATCTCATATATGTACTTAGACATGAATTTATCCATGCTTCTATATTTTAAAATGTACTTGACATGTTATGTACTTGATGTTTTTTCCAACACATTTGATACATGGGCTACTATGATATGTTTATGTTGGTTTCTTATGTTTTAATTTATGTACTTCCTTTAGTGTCTTACCTTGTTATTGTCTTATTTTTGGACCATTTTAATTTGTTCCATTAATTACAACCCATGTGCCTTTGTTTTCCTATTTGAGATTTGAATATGTCATTGCTTGTTTTATGGATATTTGAGTATGTCATTATTGACTTTGTGTAAATTTGACTAAGTCATGTCCAATTGATTGTGTGGAATTTGAACATGTTAATTTTTGTGTTCTCTTTGGACCATTGTATTTTGGTTTTCTTTTGAGTGCCCTTGTGTGTGTGTGCTTGATTTCTTATTAAACTTGTAATCTTACTATATAAATGTTTCTATAATCCTTATCATGCATCGTAGGCCTTGATATGATCACATTCTATGGATTTCAATGATACATTTACTTAGACATATCCTTCAATGTGCTAAATGGTTCATTCATAGTTATATGGTTTTCTTATCATTTTGAGGTGAGGTAACTATCGATTTCTATCTTCCCTCACATCAAAAGGGGTAATATCAATGGGGGCATGTCATATATGCATGGATTTCATACATTCATAATTTTAGATTTAATGGGGGAATGCCATATAGGCATGGATTCTACATGTTCATAGTCATAGGTTTAATGGGGGCATGTTTTTAAAACATGTTTTCCATAGTTTGTATTAAACATCTCCAAATTGTAGTGGAGACATGTTTTGGAAAGATGCTCTCCACATTGGCACTTATATCAGTTTTTAATTTCATATTATAGTGGGGCCATGATTTATAATCATGTTTTCCACATTTACATGGTTTTAAATTGGCTAAATGTCATAGTTATATGATCTAGATACACATTTATGGTATAATTTCATACATTGGTACCATTTTTATACTATATTCAACATGGTACATATATAAAGTACATATTATATGCAATGTGTGCATAATATTTTTTTTAAAAAAATTAGTTTTAGATTCCAAACATTTTTAGGCACTACCACCACCCACCAAGTTGGACTTTTATAGACTATATTGAGCTAATCTACTATAGTTATTCATTCACTTTTTGGTATGGTTGAGGTGATTAAATCACTCAATCTTGCCAAGTTTTTAGGTTGGACTTGATTTTATCTTCTAGCCTCATCAATTTTATGGTGCGACTTAACTTTTTTCACTCACACTCTCTAGGTTATAAGTATGATTGGGTTTCATGGTTGAGGTAGTCTCAACTGTTAGGTATAAATCCATGCTTTCTCTAAGGTTAGGAAGCATGGTCCATCCTATCTCTCTATCTTCTTAGATATATGCACTTTATAGATTTATAATTTTCCTAATCTCATTTTTAGTGATTCATAATGATACATCTTTCAAATTAAATTTATAAAAGGTAAGATGGTTGAATTGATACACATGTGTACTAAACCCAACTCTCTTTAAATTTCAATCATCTCAATACTTTAAATTTCATATTATATGTACTAATTATATACTATAACATGCTCTTATTTTAGGTTAGTCACCATCAAAACACTCAATATGGACTCAAATAAAGACAAGGCATGCTATACACACCCATGTATGCATTCATTTCCTTTAAACTATCAATTTAATTACTAAATTAAATGGAGGAGAATGTAGATGATATTTATGAACTATATAACACCTCAATATTTTACACTTAGAAAATTTATACCTTGTTTTCTCCTCTTATTTATAGACCTTTACTACTTTTTTAAGTCTTGCATCTTCTCTCTCTTGTACCCCTTGGCCTATCTCTTATTTTAACCAATCTTATATTGATGAACCAAGCCTTATATCTTGCCCAAAATTCTTTAAATGCATTATTCCTCTTCATGTTCTGATCATGTACCTATTTTTTTACTCTCTAGACACTTGCATCCCAGGAAGACACATATGTCAATGTAGGTGTCATATTCTTATGCAAGTGTCTAGCACCCTAAATTCATCTAATTTTCAAATGAAATAAATCTTAATGACTGGATTAAGTGGTTTAATTCAATATATTATCCAAATATATTGGTATAAATATAAGATTAAAACTCATTCATTCCTCACCTAGCCCATACCTAAATTCATACTAAAAAGCATTAAATTAAACAAAGGTTCCTTATTTTCTCCTATTTCCATATTAGTCATAGGTAAAACATATTTAAAAGTGTGAATTATTGAAGGAGTTTCACAAGAGATATATTTTGTAAGTTAAAAGCTAGGTCATTATTATAATTGCTTATCACACATTGCATGATTCACACATAAGCCAACACCTACAAGATAAATACATAAGTCTAATGCCCTCTTTATAGTATTGGCTATGTAAGTGGTACTCATTGATACAGGGGTCTTTTGGGAAGCTAAACACCATGTGACCAATAACCCATTTTTACCAAAACCACTATGAAGATGAATAACTAGGCTTTTTATCATTTGACAAGGAGTGAAAGTCCATGACCTAGATCTAAATACACTAGAGTGAAGGAAAAAATAAACCTATATGAATATAAGTGGTCACATATAGTTTGAATAATTATTTTGTATTAGACACATGCATCAAATCCAAACACTAGCATTAATGTAACCATGTTAGGATGACATAAGTGTCTATGGATATAAAGGAACTTAATCCAAATTTTGGTGATTATTCTATAACATTATTCTAGACTGATTCCTACTTGTTTAAAATTTAGATCTATATTAATATAAGAACTAGCTAAGTATCTTGTTTTTATTATCATTTCAGTATCTAACATAGTTTTAATATCCATTTTTAGTATATATCAACATAATAAATTTAGTATATGATCTATTTGAGTTTTACAAATAATTATCATGTTATAGATCTATTTATCACCCTTGTACTTATTCATTTCTACATTATTAACCCTATCCACCCATAATAGGATCCTCAATCCAATTTAGGGTTAAAAATTTATGTTTGCAACCTTGAGATATTAATGTGTTTTTTTTAGGTTGTCCATACCTAATTCAATCACCCCTTTATGGATATCTAGCACATGTTATCTCTTTTATCTCTTTTATTACTTCTTGTAACCTTAATTTAGCCTTCATTTAATGGCTTTCCGAATTTCCTTCATTTTTACCATCATTTCTTAGAGTTTTACATAATTTCATTTTTTTACTCCCTTGTGTATGCCTACATTAATTTTATTCTATTTTATTATTATATCTATAGGGTTTAAAAATTGAAATTTATATGTTTACAATGATCAAGTCTAAGTTATTTATATGTAACATTATTATAATAATGGTAAGTCTTTGTGTCTATGTCTTAAATTTAATTATATCACTTATCATCATTTATATACAAACTTGATTTTATCATTTGTGTTGTTATGTTTATTCCCCAAAATAGCATCCCAAATTATATTGTTTTCACACATGATGAGATTTAGGTGAGGCATATGTTTTCACCTTTATTTATTATTTATTGTGTAGGGCTTGTTTATACATCCTTTTCCTAGATTTACCACCATAATGATTAATGTTATATCTAAATATTTCACCCTAGGAGAGGGCATTAAATCCTCTCCCATATTTAGACAACATGTATTACCTCTAGGCTTGTGGGTTGCTTATAATAGAGGTAAACCTCTAGGCTAAAGGGATATCTCCCTAGATTTATCTCTTAAGCTCACATAATACACTAAAATAGTCATTTATGGGGTGAAATGGAATAAATTAACATAAATTAACCCATAATAATGAGTTTTTACACCAAAATATTATTCCACAAACACACTTGCATATACACTAAGAGAGAAAGATACTAAAATTGACCTCAAAAATTGACCTCAACTCTATGACCTTCTAGTAAACCTATATCTCATAGAGGCATATTTATCTACATAAATATAGGTGGGTGAAAATTAGGTCTGATACTAAAAACTATTATCCCCTCTCACACTTCAAGCTCACCTTAACAAACAATACACTCTATGAGACTTGTTAGAAGAGATGCCACTCACACAATGCATACAAGGGCATAATGAAAGCAAGAAAATAATCTTCATCACTTTTAATTTAAATACACCACTTTAGATACTTTAGAAATATGTTTAGAGATTAAATAAACTTCATAACTTTATTCAAAGGACAAAAAAGGTGCCAAACTAGAAGGGCTTCACCATACTAGGTGTGTACTAGATATAATTGCCAAAATTATTTGCATTTATAAAGCAAAGGAGAAGAGAGACAAGAAGATAATTTTAAGGGTCAAAAATCCAAGTGTCAAAATTCAAGATACATTTACAACATGAGATAATTATTTGTAAAATAGACCATGAATTTCATCTTGGATAAATGTCCATCACAAACATGTCATTCTCCTTTAAGGTGGCATACAAACTCTTCATCTCCTTCTTTGAAATTGTCCTTTGGTGATGATTTTAGTTGACTGATTGAAACTAATATAGGGGTATTTAAAAAAAATTAATTATCATTATGAGTTAAAAATTTTTTTTAATAACTCTCATATGCCCTTCAACTGATAGTTTCTCCTAAAATAATTGTCATTCACTATCTACTAACCATTCATTAGCCTTTCTAGGCTTGTCCTCACATTTATCATTTGAGTTACCTATAATTTCTCAAGAAATGTATTTTAGAGTTATAAGCGACCTATTTAAGATAGGTTTTCCATCTATTTTATAATATATATCTTCATGAAACTTAAATCATGCTTCTCACTTCCCATCTTAGATAGTTACCTTGCCTTTCCACTGTCTCACTTAGACTACATGTGATGAATGTAATTAAATAGATTATTTTATGATTTATTATGATTATAAATTATTATGGAGAGTGTTAATGAGTCTCTATAGACCTATCTCAATGTTTATCAATCATTAGTTCCCTCTACACCTATGAAACAAATTCAAATTTTATAAGAAACTCAGAATTGGGCTTATCTGTGCAAGAGATAGCATGAAATAACTGGTTGGTGAGGAGCTTGAAAGAGTCTAAAACTATTTAAAAACACTTACCTATTAATTTTAACACTTATATATGCACCTCCATTCATAGCTTTGTAATTAGGATTAAAATAGGGTTTTAAGAGGGTTTTAGGTGTCTTGGATTATTCATAAAATATTGGTGTCTAAATCCCAAAAAAATCATTTAAAATAAATATATGGACCCCCTTAAACTATTACCAACTCCTTGGGTCACCATGAAGTCCCTTTTTATAGATGTGAATGATGGAAAGTGACCTTTGAGCTCTTTCTTGCATTCTAAGAAGGCTTGATATGGTTTTAGGTCAAAATGACCAATTTAAATTATTACCTAAAAATATATGATCCCAATCCATCTTGTATCTTCCCATGATGGATCTCTCATGTATTATAAAATTAATTTAGTCATCTAGAACAAGATAGAGGCCATGAGGGTTTTAGGCCTAGTCTAGGTCTAATAGGCCTAACTATACCTGACTATATGTTTGACCCTCTATATATTTATAATGATTGTAGCACCTTATATGTTATTTTTTTATCTTCATACTATCTCATTATCACCATATATCTAATTTTTTATCATTCATTCATTTACCCTTTATGTATCATGCATGCAATTTTATAGCTCATGGAGTGCTCCCTATCTAAGATAGAATAGAGAGTATTTATCCTATCTATGTGACTTGAAGGATACTATGAGGATATATATTAGATAATTATGGTTATATTTAAGAATTTTCAAGGATTATTTATCCTCTGAGAGTCTTCAACACCTCAAATAGTCAGGATTGGTTACTAGTTGTTGTAGACTATGCACTGGGTTTAGGTAGACTAAGTATGAAATTTTAAAACCTAACTATTTGTTCTAACTATTTATTTATGAAGATCACATAGAAGTTTGGTTATCAAAAAAAATTATTTAATATTGTGATTTAACCCATACCTCTACCAACCTTCTAAATATACATCTCACATGAGCTAGAACTAGACTATCTGACTATGTCAACCTATGGGTACAATTAGGGAAGGGTTGAAACTATTATTTTAGGTGATCATTATATCTAAGAATTATAATTTCATTGTTTTGGCTCCATCTAAGGTCATTTGGATCATCTCATTTCATAAATCTATTAATCAACTAACTAGCATCCTTCCTTGATTAGGCTAGTCTATATTATGAAAGTTCAAATTATAGATGCATATTTTTAGGGAATGTGGAATCCCTATAAGTGAACATTTATATTTTAACATTATGTTTTGACACCTATCAACTATATTTAGGTCACTAAGACATCACACACTTTGATGAACTCACTTATGTCTTAGAACCAAGTTCTCACTCACCTACCAATAATGCTCTAAAGGTCTATGTTACATGTTATAGGTTCAAATGTATTGTAGATTTATTGAACATATTTAGTGGAAACTTGACTAAGTTGATACCATTCAATCATTAGTCTCCTTGACTTATCAATCACCTTATTGTGTCAAGGCATTGTTCCTAGGTCTGGTCTATTAGTCTGAATGAACTAGATCAACACAATCCTCAAGAAACTTCACTAATAGAGATTAAATTTTAAGGAAGGATCCCTTAATTAGAGAAATTAAGGTAAATGCTTCCTTTAAATTACTTATAGAACTATACCCTATCTAAGTTTCTTGAAATGGTTTAATATCAAACTTATGACCTTGTATGACTTGATAAACATCATTCAAGTCATGTACTTAAATACAACCATATATTTTGGGGTTTGTATGATCTTATCTAATCCATACATAAGTACATGTAATGTATATGACTATGTATTGAAGCTTTGACTAGTATTTTCTCATAATTCAATAAACTTATCTCAATTAACTTTGAGGTTATTCAATGCCAATCTTCCATGGAGAAACTAAATTCCATGGTTTAGGAGGTAAACACAAGTACCTTATTTGGATTAAAATCATTGACAATGAAAAAACCCTACAACTAATGAAACCATATCCTACAGACCATAATGTTCACACTTCCAACACAAGAAGAATTATCGTACCTACCTTCCATGATTAAAACATGAAAACTATATGGGAACCAACATGAAGAAGATAAAATTTCTCTAAAATAACACACATAACACTTGGAAACATTAGGTTAATGTAATAGATGAGAAAAACCTATAAGTGATGGGAATGTTAAGGTAGTTTAGAAGTAGTAGTAGTCTTGAAGATGATTCATGAAGCATAATCCACCAATATAAAATATATGAACGTGGATTTTTATTACATTAGGAGTTATAACATCCACAAAAAACATTCACCTTGACTCTATCAATCTTATTATACTAGTCAAAAACTAGTGGGCTTCTTTGACTCGCATAAGAGAGTGATGGAATAGGTGAATTAGTTTTTGCCAATTTTGGTACTATCAAAGTAATATAAATGTTGATATTACTTGTGGGGAGTGAAATAGACACTTATAAATCTTCTACATGTGCCAAACTTGTCTTGTAGTCTATACAACTTTAGAAACTCTCACTTTTCAAATGATTTTCTTGATTTCAACATTTAAACCTACAATTTTCAATTAAAAAACTACTTATATAACCAACTCTGACACATTAGATTTTGAATAACACCTTGAAATACTTTTCCTTAGAAGGAAATTGTACAAGTTCATTGAATGACCCAAAATATAGCCTAAGATGACATAAGGATAATTTATCAAGTGTGATAAAGATGAAACATAATTTATGACCTTACTAATGACCATAGTGAACATTTTGTGACTTATGGGAGCCTATGGAAGCTTGAATTTACATGGGGGGTTCACTTATTTGACCAAGGGGTCAAATATGTTAACATTTTGGTGATTCCTATGGGTAGCATGCTTGTTATGCTAAAGACCAGCTGCCTTCTCCTATCCTTGGGTAATGGAGTCACATATACACCACTTTTGACATTGACAACCCTCTAATCAAACACCAAAATACACACCAAATAGAAAAGGAAAAAAATCACACAAAGCAAGACAAGGACACACACTTGTGTTCTCAATAAAACTTAGAGAAAACACACACAAAACTTAAGAAAACTAAGCTATGTAAAGAATAACCTAAAACAATTTTCTTCTCCTAGATCAAAGGGGAAATTGTTACCATATCTTTCTCCATAAGATAGAGGAGTGCATGAGGAAAACTACCTTTAAATGGGATCAGATTGCTCATCAGTTGCAAGTTACTCAAGCTCATCAAGGAGATTTATATATTCCATAAAATATTTGTCATTGTCTTCCATGAGGACATATGGATCTATCTTTTTAGGCACTTGACTTTCAACATTGTAAATCTCTTCAAGTTATTCAAACAACTCAATCTGCTGCAACCAATCATATTTTCTCTCCTTATCCTCAAGAAACATAACTTCTTCAAAGTCATCCTTTTAACCATTTTCATGAATTCCATAGTCATCATTTACTAATTTAGGATGATCATCAAGACATTTTTGTTAAATAAAATCTTTGAATTTTTCCTCCATAAACTTTTCTCTCTTTTAAGGACTAAACTCTCAAGACTTTCATAGTCATTAAACATCTCTTAATAAATCTTACACATACCTTGATCAAGATCTTTATGAATAGATACAATTTTTTATATATATTCTCTTCATTGTATAAATAATGATTTATTGTGATTATTATCACAAAGTTTAGCTCCTATGGTGATCTCTTCTTCACAATCACTTGTCTCATCTTCTTGATCTACTACACATTGAACTTGTTTTTCTTTGTTTATCTCTGACAAAATGGGTTCTCCTTCAAAAGAGGATGAGGTGGGAGGGTGGTGGATTAGTTATGTCTTGGAGAGATATTATTAAGTGTGATTTAGGGCTCATTAATGGTCATGAGGATGAACAGATACACTTGGAAGAACTCTTGGAGGGATAGAAGGTTTTGCTAAGCTATGGATATGTCACTTTCATCAACAAGCACCTCTTAATTTTCATTATCTTCCTGAAACCCTTCCACAATTGTAACTTCAACTTCCACTTCCTAAACTAAGTCTTATTTTTCATGATTAAAATCTTCTTGGATAGACTTCCAAGAAGGTTTATCTATATATTTTTTAAGAGAGGGCAATGTGGTTTAACCATGCACAAAGATTTCTCCTTTGACATCAACTTCTTGATTCCAAGTGGATTTTTGAGGCTATTAAGATATTTTTTATATTTAATTATATCTTCATGAGGGTGATAATAATGAGAGGACTGACATGGAACATATTAAAACACTTGAGGATGGGAGAGATAGACTTGTTCTTCTAATAGACTTTCACTTTCTCCATATCTCTCATGAGGCCTTTCAACAGTTGTAAGTTACCTCTCAACTTATTAGTTTTAACACCTTATAATACTCTTAATATACCACTATATAAATTATCTCATCTCATGCAAGTATTCATTAATGAAATAATTGGATTCCTCCTCATCCAACTCCCACTTGTTCATCAAGAATTGGATAGACTTTTTCATTCTCTCTATGAAATGCATAGGGATCAAACCAATATCTTGATCCCATTTATTCATCAACCTTTATTATTCTAAAAATGTAGGCATGAGTGCCAAAGAATACTTATCTTGAGGTGTAATTGGAGGAGGGTAAGGATAGGAAAAATATTTTTGGTTTTGGCCTTGAGGAGGTTGTATAGGAGTTTCATAGGATAGATAGGGTTATTGGGGAAGAAATTTTATAAGAATATACCTCTTAAGATCTTTGAATTCCTCTTTGAGAACTTGAATCTTAAGAGATTGAATCTCTTCTTTAATAAATTTAAACTTATCTCCTATACATCCTTCTTCATAGGCTTCTTCAAAAGACTCTGTAACAACTTCATGACCATATGGTGAAGGAATAGGTTGACCATATGGTGGACAAAAACTTTGATATGGTTGTGTATAGTAGGATTTCTCAACATATCTACCCATATAAAATTAATTAGTAAAATGAAACACAATAATATATCAAATAATTTTCACAAGTAACTAGGTTGCTTATCACCAGATGATAAATTTTGAGTTGCCATTAGTTTTTTCTTGAATGCTTCCAAAACTTGATAGTAGGAAGAACACATCAAAAATTCTTATACTCTTTCAGATCTTAGTCCCATCAGGCATGAAAAAACTATTATAGACAAATATTACACCCTAGGAGAGGGTGTTCAAGCCTATCCCATATTTGGACAACACATGAATACCTTTAGGATTGTGGGTTGCTTATAGAAAAGGTAAACCTCTAGGTTAAAGGGCTAGCTCCCTAGATTTATCTCTTAAGCTCACACACTACACTAGACTAGTCACTTGGTGGGTGAAAAATTAATAAATTAATAGAAAGTAACTTATAATAATGAGGTTATACATCAAAATATTAGTCCAAAAACACACTTTCTTATACAATAAGATATAAAGCTAGTAAAATTGACCTCAACTCTATGACCTTCTAGAATAATTATTTCTCATTGAGGTAGATTTCTATGCATAACCAAATGTGGATTAAAATAATTTTTGATACTAGACATTACTATCCCCTCTCACACTTTAGGTACACCTTAACAAATAATACACTCCATGAGACCTGTTATAAGAAATACCACTCACATAATTCATAAAGGGCATAATGAAAGCAAGGAGAAATAACATTCATCAATTTTCATTCAAATACACCACTTGAGATACTTCATAAAGATTTTAAATGAATAAATAAACTTATTAAATTTATTCAAAGGAGAAAACAAGGTGCCAAATTAGTAGGGTTTTACCATACTAGGTGTGTACTAGATAAAATTACCAAAATGGCTTACATTTATAAAGCAAAAGAGAAGAGAGAGAAGAAGTGGAAAGGTCAAAAATCCAAGTGTCAAGATACAAGATATAGTTTCAACATGAGATAATGAGGTGTAAAATAGACCATGAAGGTCATATTGGACAAGTTTCCATCACAAACACATCATTCTGCCTCAAGGTGGTGTAAAGACTCTTCATCTCCTTATTTAAAATTATCCTTTGGTGATGAGTTCACTTGATTGATTTAAAATACAATAGGGGTATTTGACACATTTTAAATATCATAAGGATGTATAAACAATATTATAATAACTCTCATATGCCCCTTAATTGATAACTTCTCCTACAACACTTGTAATTCACTATCTACTAACCATTCATTATCTTTTCTAAGCTTGTCCTCACATTTTTCATTTGAGTCACTTGCAGTTACTCAAGATATTTGTTTCATAGGTGTTATGACACCTATTGAAGATATTTTTATCCTCTGGACTATCATATATATCTTCATGAAACTTAAAACATGCTTCTCACTTCCCATCTTGGATAGTCACCTTGCCTTCTCACTATGTCACTTAGATTGCCTATGATGAATGTGCTAGAAGAGAGGATTATATTATTTATTGTGATTATTTTTTCAGTATGGATAGTGGGAATGAGTCTCTATAGACCTCCTTTTATGTTTCTCATTCATTAGTTCCCTCTGCACTTATGAAACAAACTCAAATTCTACAAGAAACTCAAAATTAGGCCTATCCATATAAGAGATAGTATAGAATAATTAGTTGGTGAGGATCATATATGAGTCTCAAACCAATTAAACACACACACACACACACACACACACACACACACACACACACACACACACACACACACACACACACACACACACACACACACACACACACACACACACACACACACACACACACACATATTCATTTTACCATTTATTTATTCATGTCCATTATCTCTTTCCAATCAGGAATGAAATAGGGTTTTGAGAGGGTTTTAAGTGTCTTGGATTATTAAGGTTTGTTCATAAAATCCTAATATCTAACTCCAAAAAAAAAAAAAATTAATAAATATAGGGACCCCATTAAACTATTAATAACTCCTTTTTTCACCATTAAGTCCCTCTATATGTATTTGAGTGAATGAAAGTGACCTTCGAGCTCTTTCTTGCATTCTAAGAAGGCCTAATATGGTTTTAAGTCAAAAATGACCAATTTCAATTACTACATCTAAAATAGTGATCCCAATACATATTATATATTTCCATTAATTATCTTTCATGTCTTATAAAATTCATGTAGTTATCTAGAATAAGATAAAGGTCATGATGGTTTTAGGCCTAGTCTAGGCCTAATAGGCCTAACTATACCTAGCTATGTGTTTGACCCTCTATAGATTTATAATGACTATAGGGCATCCTATATGATTTTTAAATATTAATTACAAACCTATAAAATTTCTTACCATTTACCTAATACTATATCATTCATCTACTTACCCTTTATGTACCCAACCTTTAGTTTTGTAGCTCATAGGGTGTTTTCTATATAAGAAAGAATAGAGAGTATTTATCCTATATATGTGAATTAAAGGATAATATGAGGAGATATATTAGTTAATGATAGTGACCTGTAATAATTTTCAAGGCTTATTCATCCTCTAATATTCTTCAACACCTCAAACACTCAAGATTGGTTACTAGTTTCTATAGACTATACATAGGGTTTAGGTAAATTGAGTGTGAAGTTTTAAAATGTAGCTCTTTATTTTGTTTATTTTTTTATGAAGATCACCTATAATTTTGAATTATCAATTAAGGTGTACTTAATATTTTTATTCAACACATACCTCTACCAACCTTCTAAATCTGCATCTCACATGAGCTAAAACTAGATTGTCTGATTATACCAACCTATAGGTGCAATTAGGGAATGGTTGGAAGGATTGTTGTAGGTGATCATTCTATATGAGAATTTTAATTTCATTATTATTTTTCCTTGTATGGTCATTATGATCATATCATTCCATACATATGTTTATCAACTAACTAGCATCCTTCCTTGATTAGGCTAGTCTGTAGTGTGTAAGTTTAAACTATAGGTGTATATTTTTAAGGAATGTGGAATCCATATAGGTGCAAATTTATATTTAAAAATTGTGTTTTCACACCTTTTTATTCTATTTCTGTCATTGATACATCACAAATTTTTATTAACTCACTTATATCTTATAACCAAGTTCTCACTCACCTAATGTTAATGAACTATAGGTATGTGTTACATGTTATAGGTTTAAATGTATTGTAGTTTTACTAAACATCTTTAATGGCAACTTAATAAGTTCAGACCATAAAATCATTATTATTATTGACTTACTAATCACCTTATTATGTCAAGACATTTATCCTAGGTCTAAGTTGTTATTATGAAGTAACTAAATCAAATTAGTCCTCAAGAAACTTCACCAACATAGCTTAAATTGTAAGGAAGTATCCCTTACTCCAATAAATTAAGGTAAATGTTTAATTTATGAAAATTTTACAAATCTACCCTATGTAATTTGCTTTAAATGGTTTAAGATCAACCTTATGACCTTGTATGACTTGAGAAACATCATTTAAGTCATGAAAGTGAATACAACCATATCTCTTTGGGTTTGGATGATTTTATCTACTCTGTACATGACTATAGGTACTATAGATGACTATGTATTGAAGCTCTAATTAGTATTTCTCATTATCCAAGAAATTCACCTTAATCAACTCTAATTTTAATTAATTCTAAGCTTCCATGGAGAAACTAACTTCCATGGTTTTGGAGCTTAAACATAGGTACCATATATGGATTGAAACCATTGATAGAGAACAAACCCTACAATTAATGAAACCATGTCCTATAGACCATAATGTTTGTACTTCCAACACAAGGAGAATGATGATTCATACCTTACATGATTCACACATGAAAATTTGGATGAAAACCAACATGAAGAAGATGATCTTGCTCTGAAATAACACACACAACACTTAGAAACATCAGGTTAATGTAATAGATGAGAAAAACTTGTAAGCGATGGGAATGTGAAAGCAGTTTGGAGGTAGTAGTGGTATTGAATATGATTCATGAAGCACAATCCACCAATCTAAAATTTATGACCATGGATTTTTAGTACATTAGGATTGGTAAAATCCACCAAAATCATTCACCTAACTTTATTTGTCTTGTCTGTACCAATAGAAAATTGATGGGCTTCTTTGACTTGCACAAGAGAGTGATGGAATAGGGGAATTAGTTTTTGCCAATTTTGGGACTATCAAAGTAATTTGAATGTGGATATTACTTATGGGGAGTTTAAGAGACATTATTGATGCTTCCAAATATGCTAAACTTGTCTTATAGTCTGTACAACTTCAAAAACTCCCACTTTTTAACTAATTTTATTGCTTCTAACATTTGAACCAATAATTTTTAGTTACAAAAATACTTTTTTGACCAAATTTGACATATTATACATTAAATAACACCTTTAAACACTTTTAATTTTAATTAAACCATAAAATTTCATTTAATGACCCAAAATATAGCCTAGGATGACATAAGGACAATTTATCAAGTATGATCAAGATGAAAAATAGTTTGTGACCTTACTAATGACCACGATGAACATTTTAGGACCTAGGGGGACCTATGAAATCTTGAAATGACATGGTGGGTTGACTTATTTGACCATGGGGTCAAATTGGTCAATAATTACATTAAGATCAATGTTATGTCTTCTCATGGTAATTTATAAGAGATTATTGTCATATGATCACCTATTCTACCTAGTTACACTCACTACTATGATACTTAGTCGTCCTAACATCTTTCACTACTATTTTAACCTCATTTTACCTCTTTTAACAAGGTTTATATCTTTTCCTAAGTAAATTTACCATGTCAAATTAGTTTTGTTATGTCCCATGTGTTTATAATTGTATTGATCATGATCAATGAAGCTCTTATTTCAATTTTTCCCTTAGTGAATATATCATGCTTAGTGTAGTTTTTTTCCATCTTGTACTAACTCAACATGTCTAATGTAGTACTATTTTATGTTCAAATTATTAAACTAAATTGATCCAAATCAAGCCTATTGGTATATATTAGGTCAATTTTATTATTTGGATTCATATCTATAAGGCTCTTAAACCTCAAAGTCATAATAAACACACACTGTTATAGTTTTATCATGCATGAAAACAAACCTTTAATATAAGAACAAGAATCAAATATATGAGCTTATTCTTATGGAGGTCTAGTATTTTCTAAATTTATTTCATGTTCAATATAAGTAATCTAAAAAAAAAATGACCATTAGTATTTAGAGTCCCAAATTAAGGTCACTTAAGTCTTCTTATTGTCCATTTAGTCTTCACATAAAACATCTTTCATAAAGTTCCAATTTATCCAAGGGGATGACTAATGCACAATAATTCAAACTAAGGTAATAACCCCTATATATAACTCTTTCTTCTATTTAGTTTACATGCTTATACTAGAGTAGTATATTTTTTAACTTTTCATATATTCTTAGATTATATAATTATTCTCAGTATATGTTATATTTATAGGTAATTATGTTTTATTTTATGTACTTATTATTTAAAACCTTTACTTTATATACCTCTTAGTGACCACATAATGCAATTAATTTTTTTCTAGTTTAGATTATTGGCATATTGGATCTAAGTTATCCTTGTTTGTTAGTTCCTTGCATGTGGTTTCATTATTATATCCTTGATACTACATTTACCAACAAGTATTTATATCAACATTTTATTATCTTTTTAAAGTGAGTTATTATATGTAGTTTGTCCTAATATGGTGTTATTTATTTCTTTTATTAGAGGATATTTATATTTTTTACCCTATTTTCCCAACATACGCAGTGTTTCATTATATTAATTCTTATTATTCTTTTGTGCATTTAAAAATACTCTCTTTGATGGAATTTTTAACATTTATATGTTCCATGTCTTCATCTAATGTTTCTCCTCCACTTGTGGGATTATATTTCTATTATTTGACTCTACTAAACCACCACATCCAATAAAAGGCATATCAATTTCCTCACTACTTTTACTACTTCAAAAGTATTCATAAAATAGTTAGGGGAAATTATAGTATTTATCATTTTTCACATTTTTTATACACTCTTCCATGATTTCATATTTATTCTTGTTCACATTTATTTATACATTCTTACATGATTTCATCTTCCTACATGATGGCTTTGTATATCAATTGTAGTGGATTAGAGAGCTAGAATTAGAAGAGGAAACATTAAAGACATGGAAAAAAATAGTCCTTAATAGAGTTACATTCATTTGTCTACATTTATGTCACAATAATTATTTAAAAATCACATGAAAAATTAGTTGCAATGTTTCAAATGACATGAACCTAAAGACTTAGTAAAATAAATCTTATGCTCTGAGTCTAAATTTCCTCAAAAAAATCTTAATTTTTAATTTAGAGGTGAGTATTTAGTCTAACTTGGGAGCTTTTATTTGAAATTATTTCACTCAATATTAATATAGTTTTATTTTTCACTTATCACCTATCTAGGTAACTATTACTTATGAATATCCCACTAGCATATGAAAATACTCTTGATTATGTGTACCAAGGAGAAAAATTGTTCTCCTTCCTTAAGTAGTAAGTTATATGGGTCACTAATATACATATATGTTGATATAGGACTAGGATCATAAATAATAAAATGATAGTCATTTTAGCATGAATAAAAAATAATATTTAAATAAATAATAATTGGAAATAACTTACAAATAACCAAAGAATAACTATATAGTATGCAAGATATGCATGGGGAAAAACAAGTAGGTAAAAAAATCCATAATAAATTCATCATCCACCACTATAATTAAAATTAAAAAAATAAAATATTTTTTACCATAATAAACATTATTTTAGTACCTTCATCTTCCCCTTATCTCAAAAATGGCTTCACTCCACACAAACACAACCGCATAATGAATGATTGATCATCATAATCATCATCATCATCATCATCATCATCATCATCATCATCATCATCATCATCATCATCATCATCATCATCATCATAATCATCATCATCATCATCATCATCATCATTTCCTTATTTAAGGATTAAAACTAAAAATAAAGATGGTTCAGCCATTCCATTCTAATTTGGTTTGGGGTCGTGACTCCTCACCTATAAATATTTTATAGTTATATAAGTAATTAAATATTAATTATATATTATATAGTAAATTTATAATTATATATTTATTACTTAATAAAAATTATAAGTTAAGTTATAGTTTCCCTTATGATTAAAACATCCTAGCTGTATTATTTTATTTATTATAATACATATTATAATATGATACTTATAAATATTTAAGGTCCACTATTGTAAATTTATGGATTCCCATAAATATTATTCTCTAAGATTACCCCTAAATATTTAATTTAGATCCATGCCATCCCTTTATTTTTGTATAAAAAAAAGAAGGCCCACTACTACAATATTATTTCACTAACATGCCTATGGGAAAGTCTATTCAATTATAAAATACAATGTTTCCTTTGGATAGTGAAAAAAGTAACTTATATTTTATGATCCTTTTATAATATAATAAATATAAAATAAAATAAAATACTTCCCCCGTGTTCTTATTATAATATCATATATAATGATTCTAGCATTGCCTTTTTTAACAATGATAAGAATTACACAGAAGAAAATACATCAAGTTGCCCATTAGGAGGTGTAATTTTCATGCCAATTTCACCTCAATTGAAATTTATTAAGGTATATCATTATTATAAATTTTAAAAACTTGGAAATGCAAATAGGTTTTGTGAAGATATCTACCACTTAATCATCTATTTGGTAGAATGAAGAATAATCTCACCACTAAGGACCTTTTCTCTAATGAATTGTGTATGAATTCAATTTTATTTGTTTATTAATGGTGAAATGAATGTATATAATTATAAATATAACTATAGGTGTCACATAATAGTATGATACTCTTAATAGTCCCAATTGAGGCCCATCGAACATCCATCTAAGGCATTTTGATTCTTTTATAGTTTTAATTACACTTATGTACTCATCCTCTATAGTTAAGACATGAATTTTTATTAATTTATTACTACTCCAAGTGATATCCCTTACATCAAATTTAAATATAGAACCATAAGCACATTATCTATTTATATAATCACCAACATAGTCAGTATCACAAGAACCAATAAATTTAACTTTTTTGGTGTAAGAATAATAAATATCATAATAAAATGTGCCTTTAATATACATAAATATTATTTTATACATTTTAAAATTATTTTTATATTTATACTTATAATTATATCTAGAAGATAAATAAGACTTGCTCCTTTATTTTCCCTCCATAATCAATAAAAATGTAATTGAAGGAGGTAGGATTAAGTTTATTCATTTTCACTATGGGGATAAAAAATGAAGTGAGACTACTAGATATTATCTACTAGGAAACAATTTATTTTTTTGTTTCCACATTTATAATCATATTTTTAAGTTTAAATATTTTTATGGCATGTGTGTTATCATTTTGGAGTTGTACCCCTTTGAGAAGTGGTTTCAAGACTTCTCCCTCCAACTAATACAATTTTATCACTGTAAGGTTATGGGTGACCTATGGTTGGAGTGACCCTCTAGATAGGGTTGGATCCCCTTGATGAATCACCTAAATAAAACTATTCTTTTGCTACAACAAGGAAAAGGGAGAAATAACAAAGCTTAAAATGAAAATAAGACCTAAAAGGAGGTGATGCACTAGGATGTTGGTCTCCTCAAATTGATTATACTTTCACAATGAAACCTCAAAAATATTTATATGCTTACACAACTCCCAAATTTACATTCTTGCATAAGTATTTAAAATTAATGCTAGGGATAAAGGGTAAATTATGAGGAATAACACTTATTTACAATTGGTTGTTTACCAATAGCTAATTGTAGACAACCTATGACCTAAAAAATGAAGCCTACCTTACATAGAGGTGATACATTTGGACAATAAACCAAGATGAATAACTTTCAATCATGATATTATATCAACAACTCCATGAAATCATAGAGAATAAAAACATATAAGAAGGTAACTCATTATCTTTTATTGATTCGAATAAAAATTACAAGTGTTGCATGGGAAAAGTCTTGTCATACCCAATAGATGGATATAATGAGAGGAATGCTAATCCCTTTTTATAAGAAAATTATGCAAGAGAATACTACTAAGCTATATAAATGAAACTATTAAAACATTTTATATTTATTCATGAAAGAAATATAAATGAAAATTAATCCATAATACCCTTTTTAATGCCTTGATACATTCCATGATGAAGATATCCTAAATAAAGTGGTGTAGGAGTGGAGGAGAGTGCTTTGACTTTTCTAAATATATCTCTTCATTTTGGCTTGATGGATGTTAATTGTGTATTAAATCTTGAAACTCCTATCTCTAATTCTAACTCACCTTATTAAACTTCCTTGTGCATATAAAAGTTAGCTCCATGATTGACTTGATCTAACCACTATTTAGAATCATGAGAGTTACCTCTTCCAAGTTAGTTTACAACATCTTTAGGCCTAAATCATGGTTGACAATTATGAGGGATAATATAATGATGAGACAAATGCTAATAGGACCACCTTATCAACATATTAACTCCCCCTTATGGTTTTGAATAATCTAAAATTTGTACCATGGTCATGTTTTACCATTTTTACTAGCATAATTAAGCTAAAATTTATTTTATATCTCTCTAAATGGCCTTCAATAAGGGTAAAAATATGATGCTTCTTTGAGAAAATTGAATTTATACCTTAAAGATCTATCATCTCTATAATAACTTATTAGGGTCTTGATCTTTCATGATTCCCAATGCCTAAGGTATACTCCAATGAAACTTAATTCCTTGTCTAGGATTTAATAACCCCTTGTTAATTTTGATTATCATCATAGCCTTTATAGGTTACATTATTCATCCTTAACATAATATCTTCTTGAAACTTCCAAATGGCTTACTTCTTAATATGCTTTTTAGTCTTAACCACCATAAAATCTTGTCAAAAACTTATAGGTTATAAATTTGGTGTTATAATCCTCATAATTTGTTATTCCTTTCATGTGATCTTGATTTTTTTCTTCTTTGAGAAACCACTCCTCATAACTCATGAAGTTTTTGAGATCACTCACTAACTTGTAATTAGATTCTTTATTTAATTTTAAGGTAGTCAAGACTATCTCATGTATCATCAAGGGGTATGAAAGCATTTATTTTTTTCATCATTATCATTCCTTAACTATGAGAATGATTCATCATGTTAAATTTTCTATAATTTTTCTCATAAACTTGTAATCATCAATTTGGATGCTCTTAAGTCTTTTATCCTTTGTAACATGCTTGATTAATAGACCTTGAAGTTCAAGGCATCTATAAACCTATGGGTTGAGTCTTAATGACTCATATTTTATCTTTTAATCATATCAATCCTTACATGGTATCTCTATTAGGTGTCTTTCCACTTATGGTTTAGTTTTAAACCTGTAATCCTTCTCCTCAAGATCAAGACTTAAGACAATGTTTGAGTCTTATACCCATTTTCTCCCTTCATCATGCATATTTTTTTTATGATAGACCTTGATGAAGGTGTATAGGATCATTAAGGCTTACTTATTATCTTTAACATAACATAAAACATATCAATAACCTTAGTCTAATATGATATTGACTTATATATCTAATTGAGGAGCATCTAAGATGACCTAGACAAGCTTACCAATTGACTTACAAACGTGTACCTTCATTTTTTTCTTGCATAGAGCATGAAAACTTGTTTTGGTTTTTGAGGGGTGTGAAGGACCATCCTTATGTGTTTTATTCCTTCTATCCTCTTGAAATATGATAAATATCTAAACAAATAGACCTAGGGTTTAATGAGGGTTTAAGCCTACAAGCTCATTTTTTTGGCCACTTCACATGATTTATAGCTTCATGTAGCATTAACTCATTGAATTTAGGTATTAAAAAATCATATTGACCATATTTAATAACCATATGAGGATATAAATTTGTTAGGTTGAGATTTAGTCATTAACCCCTTTAATTCTTCATATTGACAATCTCTCTTTCACATTCTTAAGGATCATTCATAGATTTTTTGGTTATTTTCATCTCAAAAAAATTTCAAAAGTTCCTTTGAGACCCTATCCACATTTTTTGATGGCCATTCTAATCCATTCTATTTCACATCTAAGTTGGCATATGATTTAAGTTTTCTACTCTTCACTTGTAACTAGATCAATGCTCCTTTGAGGTTCATACCTCTAAGTTCAAATGGTTTATCCAACCTAATACTCACTCCATAATGGTCTATCATCACTCATGGACCTTCTTAATCATGACAACTTCCCATAGACATATTATAAGGTAAATAACTATTATTTTCACACTTATGTTGAGCAATCCAGACTCTTGATTGGGTTTAGACTACATGACTATTCCCCACCCCTCAATAGGGTTTGGTTGAATATTCTACACACCTCTAATATGTTATTAATAGGAACATAGAAAAATTTTAAAAATAGGATACAACATAAGCATTGCACCTTAGTCTTGCTATAAATACCTTAAACTATGTTAAATTACCTTAAAAAATGTTGACCATTCTAAACACATGATTAAAGGAAATAAAACCCTATAATACCTCATGAAACACTCTTTTTACCTTTATATATCCTGAAAAGTTCCACTTTTTTTCTTCTACCTTTATAGCCTTTGGAGATTATTGATCTTAATCTCAAATGTCTTCAATATTCATATTTTACATAGTACCTGGAACTTCATTCTTCACCAATTTTGATTCTCTCTCTTGTAAGACCATGCTAACAAAAACCCCACTTCTACATATTGATCTTTGATCATATTAATTAAAGTATTATAATACTTATATTGACACAATCTAGGTAGAAGTGATGATTCTTTCAAGGCCATTTAAGAATTAGGCCTTCTCTTAGAAGGTTAGGAATCATGACCCAATCTTGGAAATTTTGACAAACCTATAACTTAATTTAAAATTTCTATGAGACTCTATGTGATACCCTATAATAAAGTTCTAGGACCATACTTGTACTTCTTTCAACCTCTTAAATCATGTTTCAAACTAGAAGGTGTTTTAAAGACATTAAGATGCAAGATAACTCTCATGAATTATGTCCCTTTTATATAAGTCCAAAAAGGACCTAAATTTCTTCTATTTTGACTTGGAGATTATCAATAATCTCCATATTTTCACTATGTATATGTTTATATGTTCTTTAGGCAAGGATATTCATGGAATCTTGAATAACCTCTCACCTATAGGTCTACCTTGACCTTTAACAATCATAATGGTTCCAAAATTAGGCCAAGAGACTATGCAAATTCAAGGGATATGCATGAAACCTTACCTATGACACTCTATATTGAGAGGAGGATGATTATAACTTTTTTAAATGTGTTGATTCCTGTAGACATGCATATTCCCTCTTGTGTGTAGTTTGTAGGGTTTTCTAGCCAAACTTGACACCCACTTTATCTTTCTCATGAGGAAAAAATCACCACCACTATGATTTATCTTCTAATATCCTATATGAGGGGTGAGATATATAGGTTACAAGGCTTTATCATGGCCCTTATTGAGATATATGTCCTTAAAACCATTTTGAGAATCAATTTTTTGTTATAGGCCTACATGTCACTTTACCCCCATGAGCTTTACAACACTATTTGATCTTTTGAAAAAATGTTTGTAAGGATTTAAGGAGGAATAAAAACTCATTAATTATATTTAAGATACAATATAGTCCCTTTGATGTTCATTCAAATTTTACATCATCTCAAAATCCCTTGACTTAAGAATCTAGTATAGGTTTTAAATATTTATAAAGAATCATGGTCATGGTATTCTATATCATAACCATTATATGTCTTTATGGATATGATCATGTCTTATTTCATACCTCTAATTTATCTTGTCCTATATTTAATACCATTTTAACCCTATCTTTGTGTACATGAGAATTAATCCCTTTTGTAAGAAACTTATAACTCCTCTACAGGCCTTCAAATGACTTTCATATTCAGTATCCTCTATAATTTTCCACCTTTTTTAAAGCTTGGAGTACTACTATATTTCTTAAAAATACTCATTATGAGACCAAATCCTATTCATGTAGCATGGGAATAAATAATTAATGTACTTAGGCTTTGATTTAAGGCTCCGTTCTTAAGAAAAAATCATGACATCATTACAAATTATCATCACTATTTGCATGCCTGTACATTAGTATTCAAGAGTGTGACTCTCTAAAACCCTAATAATTTAGGATCTCATATGTATCTAATGTATCTTCCACTTATTTTAAAAGGTTTTAGGAGTTTTAAATATAACATTGAATCATTCAAGACTCTTTTCTAGGTGAATAACACCTCTTATCATTTTGAAACTATCTTCCTATGTATGTAGGTATGTGAATAAAATATCAAGGCTAAAGTCCTTCTAAAACCCCTAATTTTGAGATTATATTGGAATTAAATCCTATTTTAATAATAATTGGAGGTTATGTTAATTTTTTGTCTTCTTAAAATAGTTTTACCTTAATGATAACCATTTACAACACATTTCAACTCTCTCCCTTACCTAGTAAACCTGTAGGTCATCATTTGGTCTTGGATCACTTGTGAAACCATTAACTATTTTTCATGGTATAAAACATATTTAATGTATCTCAAGAGGAATTTAATAAACCTTAAAACCTCTATCTCCATTTAACCCACTAGAAAAAGATCGAAAGACCAAACGTTAATCCATGGACTCTTAGGGTTTTAGGGGCTTAAAGTAGACTTCCTTCTTAGAAATGGTTCATAGCTCCCCTTCCCTCATCATATCCCTAAAATAATGTAGGATGTGCTTAATTAAACTCTTCATTTACTCCAATATTTTATTTTATCCAAGCAATAGGATAAAGAAGAGTAGACTACAAATCTTGTCTCCATCATTTACAAGAGGATTTAGGCTTCTTAGTGATTATTTATAGCCCTATCTCCTTATCTCTACCTCTCAACACTTTGAAAAGGTTATTAAATACCCCCTCAAACTCCTACAAGGCCCATACACTAACATGCATCTTATCAACTTTTATAGCATGTCTTGAAAAATGGCCTATTTAGGCCTCTAAAGGAGCTCTTAGTTAGGTTTGGCTTTATTTAAGCTCTTCTAAGCATGGATATTATATTTGAGACATGTAATTCATTGGATATGATTTTAATATACTCTCATGACCTTTCCCTAACTTGAAAGTGTCTATATAATTATGTACCCTTGAATAAAACTCCTCAAAACTATATTTTCTCATAAAAATCTTCATTTTAAGCCTTTTATGTATTTTTACTTGAGATTGATGGTATTTTTCCATGAATGTACCTCCATGTCCATTTAAAACCCTAAAAAAATCTTTCACGACCATAAAACCTACACTCATATTGAAAATGGGATAGTTTTGACTAGTAAATGTAGTTTCCCATGTTGAAGGGGAAATCAAATATGTCAAATACAAAGAGAGGAGGGGAAAATGAGATATTAAATGCACTTTGAATCTCTTTAGTATGGATTATTGGATATCATATGAGTATTTTAGTGTTATAAGGCTCTATGAGGCATTCAAAGGGGTCTCTTTTCCTAAAAGTGACTTGAATCATTGAATTAACATGCTATTATGACATTTTAGACCTTCACCTACAATTCGAAGATCTTATTGAATGTATTTATGATATGATTATGCCTTGTAAAGACTCCTTATTATCTAAATTTCTTCATGAACTGCACCTTCTAAGATAACCTTATTCTTTTTTATGTAAATACATGATTGTACTCCTGATTAAGAAATGTATCACCTCAGTTTGAATGCCTTTATACATGTAATGAGACCTAATAAGATGAAACAAGACTCAAACAAGTCTTAAGGACCCAAACTATGCATTAAGGGATCACTTAGAGACTTGACACCAACCATGACTCATGATATAGACTAGAAGACTCTTTTAAGGTAGTTAATAATAAAAGGACTTGAGCATACCTAGTTTAGAAAACTATTTTACTTTCATGAGATGAGTGGAAGGAAGGACACTAGACTAATTTTGTAAAAAAATACTCTCCCAAAACAAGTAGATGTTCTAATTACCCAAGTGTCTAGATATCCAATAATTTGTTTACCTCTCAATGATATTGGCATGTCTAAACATTGAGACCAGCTACCTTAATGCATCCTTTGGGAGTATGAGTATTTAAATCAACAACAAACTAACTTGGAAGCACTAACAGGATTGAAACTTGCCATATATCACTGAAAAGATTCATAAATTCCTTAAATACACATAAGGAAATAAAAGATAATGATAACTTATGTGAAATCACTTATGAAAATAAAAAATAACCAAACCATAGTCAAATAAAATGTGCATAAGCATTTAGAGGGAAAATACGACACCGAACTATTATGTACAAGGGTTTTCAAAGGGACTTACTCAATCTAGGTCAAATTAAAACCCTTTGAAATCTCTTATACCCTTGTAATTAGGTTCTCATGTGATTCATAGGGTGAGTAAAATATGATTTTGGTAGGCTGACCATCTAACATGTTAGTCCTCATGAATATCTCCTTGGCCATGACTACCAGTCTATTCTCTACCTTTTAGATTTTTAATATTTTTTGTTTACTTTCTAAAGGGCCAAATGGATCAAACATACCCTCCATATTGATATAATATTATATTAACTCATCATTACTTGGTTTCTCAACCTTATTATTATATATATTCTATCATTGACTAATCTTTTGAAAAAAAATTAGCCTCTTCTAAGAAAAATTGAGAAATTGTGTAATCTTTACCAAGACTAGGTCTTACCTCTAACTTGGTAAACTAATGTTAATCTTCTAAGGTGTCCCTAGGCCTATCATGGTGAGATATTAGTGTTACCAGGTCATTGGCATCATTAGGATGTTCCTCAATCTCCATTATCAAATTAGATGCTTCTAACTCTTTAATAACATTAAAGTACTACTACTATGTCTACTTTAAGTCCTCTTTTGATTCCAAGATGTTAAATGGGATAGTTTCCTTTGACATATCAAAATGATCTTCATTTATTATAATCTCAATCTTTTCTCTATTTTTTACTTTAAGAGTAGTCAATTTGATAATATCTTCAAACTACTAAATGATGTCAAATTACTTATGCCATATCTCATCATCAAGCTCCCCTTGATGATCCTCAATATTGGGTATAATGGTATATTTTTATTTCATATAATAAATGTTTGAACTTGATCCTTCCACATGGTCATACAAATCAACTCCATAACATTCATTTTCCCACTCATCAAAAAAATACTCTGGGATCCTTTCTAATGGTGTATCAACATTATAATTAGCAATATCTACTTATTGAACAACTATAAGGTTTGCTATGTATGAAGCATATTCAAATATACAAATGAAATTCAAACCTGAATCTTTCCCACAACTATGTGAGTCAAATTCATAACAACCCTTGGTCTAACCATCAAAATAATAGTCGAGATATTCTTTTGTTTATGAAGTAAACCCATGATGAATATCATCTTCTTCACATAAGATATAGGTACACAAATATGTCTCATCTATGATTTTATAAGGATCAAATTCATGGTGTTTTATACCCCATTCATCAAGAATAAAGTCAGGAAAACCTTCAAGGAGTGTAATTGGTTCATGATATATCACATCTTCCTCTTAGTTAATAATGTTGAAATTTACACTAGAAACATTTGGTTTATAAGGTTCCACGTGATTATTTGAAATAGACTTAGATTGGATGGTAGCCTTAGTCCCATAACTGGTCCTAAACAACATATGAGGCCAATCTAATGATAAATAATCTCTAATTTTAGTAGTAAAGTCCATACATAGGCACAAGGTAAAATAAGGTGGGAGATATATGATGAATATATCTTGAGGGATTGAAAATTTGGGGCAAGAATGAAAAGTGAGGCTCAATCCCTTGATTACTCCAATTGTCTTGATGCATGTACCTTCCAACTAAACTAATCCCCTAGAAAAAGGCAGATACTCTAATCCTAGCTTATGAACAATATATTTGGGAATTACAGAGCTACTTACACCACTATTTATCATGTAATTATGGACCAAATTATCACATATGATCAAGGAGACATAAATTTGGGGGTTTACCACTTGTACCTAATTTTTCTTCCTTAGGTTAAACTGTGTTGGTTAGGACAAACCTTGTCTATTTGGATGATTCACCTATTAGGTTGAGATTAGATAAGGTTGATTACAATAAATATTTCTTTCTAGGGATAAATAAGCTTTCCCATAATGAAAATTTAACATTATTATTCTTCATATTATCAAGGACATTGAGAGAAGTGTTTCCAACCTTTGATTGATTTTTAGTAGCAACAGTGGCCTCTTCAACTTTCTTAGTTTAGAAATACTCATTAGGTTTAACCTATTTTCTTATGGTATATATATGATAATTTTATTAGGATTTTAAGACTAAAATAATCCTTTTAGTCCTTTGGTAAGATTGAAAATGTGATGTAAGACCCCTAAAATCTGATTAATCTATCTTAACAACCCTTTTTTTGCTCTTGTATTAGTTTTTATGAAGGTATAAGTCATGTTTTTACCCTCAGTATAATTTACTCCATACTATTCCTCCTCTTGCCAATTTAAGAATGTAGAATAAGTTTGAACATGACTTTTATAAGTGTATCATTGAGGTGGTACTTTAGCTTATGTGTCTTGAGGAGGTTCTAGACTTTGCGCAATCAATGCCTAGTTAAGGACACCATTATGATAGGTTATTTGATTATGTTATTGGCTACAAGGAAATCACCACTCATAATCTTGGAAAAAATTATTATGAATAGGAAAAATTTCCTTTGAAGTGATAGGAGCAAGGGGATTATAGTTTTTATAAGGTCTGCCATGGGTAATAGTGCCTAGTGCTTGAGAGTTTCCATAGAAGGGCTGCCTAATGGGCTAAAAGGACTGATTATATGGCTAATAAGGTATATTTTTTTTCTCATATTTCCTCTTCAAGGTAACTAACTCATTCCAAAAATTCTAAGGAAAAATATTCATCTCATGAATTCACTGGGAGGAGCTAATGCTTGGCTATTAGTCTAAATATAGGCATGGGAATAGGGGCAAAGTTGGTTGAGAAGGTTGTGTAGGCTACAATTCAATAAATATGGGCATATAATGTCCTAGTGTTATTTTTCATCCTAGATAAGACTATTATCATCCTTGATGAATACTTCATAGACACATGAAAGTTTCCTATCACCCATGGATTATATCATAACCAATATGTCACTATTAAATGCTCTTAGATATTATAGAAAAGCATACTCAAGTGTGGGCCTTACCAACTATGGGATCCTATATCATGTCCTCTAAAATTTGAAGTTGAAATTAGACATATACTCATGTGGTTCCCTCTTGATGGTTTTTAATTGATCAATGAGGGACAAATGATCTGATTTATCTTTAAACTACTTACACAATGCCTCTCCAAGCTCATCCCATGTGCTGATGGAATTTAGCCTCAAAACTTTATACCATTACAATGCCTTGTCTTTGAAGGAGGTAGTTAACAATTTGATGGCCACATTTTCTTGGATAATTTGATTCACTAAAAAATATTTTATATATTCAATGGGGATAGTTGTGCCCTCTCAAGTGAAAAAGGGAACACTTTTAAGGGTAGTTATAGGTATGTCATCATGTTGTGTAAGGTTTAATGGACTTCCCCTATTAAAAGTGATAAAATATTGGTTCTTAGGGACAACCAGGTGAAAGGTCTAAAATGATAATGGGTCATGTTGAGGGGAATTAGAAGTAGGATAAGGTATATGATATGGATGAGTCCTAGGATATCTCTTCTTTTTTATTGAATCAAAGGTCAAATAAAAAAATCAACTTATTTAATTTTATAGGATGACCTAGTAGGTACTTTTGGAATGAACTCTAGGTGCTAATCTAAGACCAGAATCTTCTCAATGTCTCTTAGAGTCACCAAATGCTAGATATGGATGTATGACACTAAAATTTTACAATAACAACACTTAATCCTTATAAAATCTCCTCAAACTTCTGAGTATCAAGTCCTACCAGGTGTGCTAGAAACTATTATCAAGTTAGAATGCACCCTTTGTATTAGAATGCACACTAATACAATTGGATCACTCTAAGGTTATGGGTGACCAATTCTTGGAGTGAACCTTAAGAGAGGGATAGCTCCCCCTAATGAACCATGTAACTATAATTATCCTACTACTACAACAAGAAAAAAAGAGAGATAACAAAGTTTAAAATTAACATAAGACCTAAAAGGAGGTGACACACTAGGACGTTTTTCTCCTCCACTTGATTTGAATTATACAATGAAACCTCAAAAAGACTGATATACTTACATAACTCTTAAATTTACACTCTAGCATAAGTATTTCATAGGAAGGCCATGACTAAAGCATAAACTAGGAGGAATAACACCTATTTAGAACTTGTTACCTACCAAGAGATGATTGTACATAACCTCTAACCTTCAAAATGAAGCCTATTGCATAAAGGTGAGAAAGTTACACAATAACTATGGAATAATAACTTTCAATCACAATATTACATCAATAACTCCATAAAATCACAAATAATACAAGTAGGGAAGAATGTAAATCATTATATTCTATTTATTCAAAAGAAAATTACAAGTGTTACATGTGTAGAGTCTTGTCATACCCAATGGAGACATACAATCAAAGGAATTCTCAACCCTTTTTATAAGAAAATGATGCAAGAGATCACTACTAAGCTACATTAATACAACTACTACAACATGTTCTACCTATTAATGAAATAAATATAACTATAAATTAAGCCATATTCATTTTATAATGCCCTCATACCTACCATGATGAAGATATACTAAATAATATGGTGTATGAGTAGAGGAGAGGGCCTTGAATTTTATAAATTTATCTCTTCATGATGGCTTGATAGAGAATAAGTGTGTCTTCTTATTATAATCATCATTAGATTTCCTTTACTATAATAAGGATTAATCATGTTAAAGTGAATGTAATTTTATTCATAAAGCTATAATCATTAGTTTATATTATCTTGAGTCTTATGTCCTTTGTAATAGGCTTGCTTAATATACCTTGAAGTTCAAGGCATCTATAAACCTATGGGTTGAGTCTTAATGACTCATATTTTATCTTTTAATCATATCAATCTTGCATGGGAACTCTGTTAGGTGTCTTTCCACTTGTGGTTTATTTTTATACCTATAATGCTTCTTATCAAGCCCAAGACTTAAGACCATGTTTGAGTCTTATACCCCTTTTATCTCTTCATCATGCATTATTATTTTGTGGTAAACCTTTATTAAAGTGTATAAAATCATCAAGGCTTGATTATTATTTTGAACATGGTATAAAACCTCTCAAAAACTCACTCTAGTATGGTACCGACATATATGTCTCATTGAGGACCATCTAGGTTGACTTGGACAAGCTTACAAATTGAATTTTATACCTACACCTTCATTTTATTCTTACACAAAGCTTGATCACTTGATTGAGTGATTTCATAAGTGTTTTATGGGTGTTAAGTACCATCCTTATGTGTTTGAGGCCTTTTATCCTCTTATAATGTGATAAAGAGCTCAACAAATAAACCCTAGGGTTTAGTGAGGGTTTTATCCTATAAGCTCATTTTTTGGCCACCTCACATGATGTTTAGCTTCATGTGTATTTAATGGGAATTGTAGCAGATCTATAAATCAATCCCAACTCAGATAAGATAAATCCTACTTACACTTTTGATTGTAGATCCATTATATATTTGGAGTCATAACCAACATGGATCTACTAGACCTAGCCAAGGGGTCTCTTACCACAATAATATCACTAGGGAGGGTTCCAAAACCTCCAATCAAGAAAAACTATGCAATAACCCTAATTAGGTCCTATATTTTTATATTTACTAAACTAATAACAAGTAAATCAAAATATAATTTAGTGTTCACCAAAGCTTGTCACATAAATTGGGGCTAAAATTAAACATGCATAGAAGACATGTACTCACATTAATGTATATGGAATCCTAATGTATGAGAAAGTAGTAAAAATTCATATCTATCTACTCTTACAAGTGAGGAATAAATTTATGAATACTTACCTTTGAAGGTAAACCCATTGATCCTCAATCGCTCCCTTGGCCAAGGTTCTTCGAAAGAGGTTATTGTGGTATGTAAGGGTGATAAAGATAAATTAGCTCTAAGATAAACAACCTATCAATGCATCCAAAAGAATTATCCACAAGATGATATCCATATCTCCAAATAAATTATGAAACCCTAATCTTTCTCCTTAAGTAGAATGGTGTATAAGTATGTTCATAATATATATCTCTTCTCCTTCTCTTTTTTAATAAATGATAAAATGAATGTGTTTATATAGGTGGATCTAACCCTAATCCTTTATAAAATTTTAGGCCAATAAGGTTAACCTAGTCAACTAGTATTTTTATTGATAAAAACAAATTATTTCATGGTCTAGGTTGGCTAGTTGCTGACCTAGACCCTAGTAAGTTTTATTAATTAGAGTACATTATTGATGTGGCTGACAATGTAGCCATAAACTATCAAAAAGGGTTTTAGGCTAGGGAAGGTATAAAAAAGGTGGAATATGATTATAGGAGGGTGAAAATTAGGAGTCTAAGCTTAGTAAAATGTTTTTAGGAGATGGGTGTGTAGATATCAAGTGTTAATAAGGGACAACAGTCCTATGAACTACCAATGGTCTGCCCACCCATTTCCTAGTGCACCCCTTAAGCCATGCACTCAGAGAGATTGAGACTCAAGGGGTTCCTAACATATATAGAACATTATTAATTGATAAATTTTTTATTATTATGTGTATACATATACCCCACTCAAATCTCATCACGTATCATTTAGGTATAACATGGGATGGTGTTTTAGGAAAAGAACATGATGACACACAATGTTGAAGTTGAATAAAATATAGTAAGGAGAAAATAAGATAAATGAAAGGATAAAATTAAAAAGCACATACCTTTACTTACCTTAGTGTTTTAGATAAATAAGGATATGCAAGAAATGTGAAGGTGTCCAATGTGGGGAACATTAGGAAAACTTGTAGAGATTAGTGAAAAAGAGAGAAAATTTGAAATTTTTGCAACATAAACATATAATAGCTGAAAATATTATCTATGATGTTAGGATTATAAAAAAATTTATAGTTTGGAAAAAGAGCTATTATAGATAAATATATGATCAAAATAATAAATCTAATGGTAAACATTTGAAATGTAAATAATTTTGAATAGTAAATATAAATAGGGTGAAAATGATTTAGTTGGTACTATTTTGAGAAAATAGATCTCTAATAAACCTAATGAGAGACCAAAGAAATAGGATGGTGAGGAGATGACAATTGAGATGGGGAGGATGCATAGTGGCCAGAGCAAGTATGACATAGGTAAGAACTATAAATTTAAAAGTTTTGAATATTTTTATTTGAAATTGAGTGAATTATAGAAAATTAGCTAGTAGAAAACATCTAGGCATCATAATGAATCCTAGGAAATTTTTAGGGATAGTAAGGGTAAAATGGGGTATTGGATAGGAAATATTTATATTAATAAATGCTCAAGGAATTTATGGTAATCGGTAGGGAACCTCTCATATATCTATGGTGACTGATACTATGCTTGACTCACATTGATAGGGAGTAAAGTGATGGATGAGGTGATCAGGGGATGGTTAGATGGAGATACTATGCTTGATTGATCATTATATGGGGAGATGGTTTTTGGTGACACTAAGAATAGTAACAAATGTTATAATTTTGATTTTTGAGATGGAATACTAGTTTTATGTGATTATAGGTAGATAGCTATATTTTGAGATGTATATGTGATCTAATATCTATCTAGTTTTGGTTTTGTAGATCCTAGGATAGAAAAGGTTAGATGGGGATCCCATGTCATGATTACACACCATGAAATTTTGCATGGGGTGTTGGCACTATATGACCCCACCACATTGGATGATCTTATGATACCATCTACCCCACCTTAGGCATGTTGGTTTAAACTAGTGGGGGAGGCCATGAGGTATCTATAAACATGTGGGGATGGATTATATCCACCAATAGGGGTGGGATTAGGAGAGGTATAGGCTTGGTAGGCTTTGTCTTAGGAGAGATATGCACACATAACTACCACAATCTAGCTTGAATAGGTATAAACCCAAATGGCCAACCTATAGGGATAGGTATCAGAATTTAGATCCCAGACTACCTCATTATAATATATTGTGTAGAGGGGACAATCTAATGTGTCTATGGGTATCATGGTTAGGACATGGGATAGGCATGATGGAGCCCATATGAAGAGCTATAACTATGCATTTTTTTATTGATGTATTATATAAAACACATGATATATATAGATATTTTATTTTTATAGTTGGATTTGATCTCAAGAGTTATATTTGGTTGTGGTTGTTGATACATGGGTATATTTATTTATATCGCATGTATTTTTATTTTTATGTATATGTTATGGGAAATATATGTGGAGTGTTTTCTTTTCTAGCATTATGTGATACACATGCATGGTTAAAAATAAACATATAAAAAGGACTTGGAAAAGTATAATTAATCACACAAAAATGTACTGCACACTATATCACAATGGGAAATATGTAATAAAAAAATATGGCTAATTATAATAAATTAAAAGTGGTAAACAAGAGAAAAAAATGTTTTTAAACTATTAGAAATATTGGAACCAAGTTAAAATAAGTAAAATCACACTATATCACATTGGGAAGTATGAAAACAATATAATAAAATGGAAAGCACTTGAAAGACAAATAGTATAAAAACAAAACAATTAATTCAATCAATCATACTAAATCACATTGGGAAGTATAAAAGAGAAATAAAATTGGAAATATGAACTTAAATTGATCACACTAATTCAAGATGGGAAGTATGAAAAACTTTTTAAAAAATAGTTGTTTTCTTATGTGCAATAGTAAAATAAAAATATAAAAGTGAAAGATCAATTAATTAATCATAAAACATATTATATCAAGATGGTAATCATGTTAACTACATGTAGCTCATGATCATTCATTACTTATCTCAAATTTAACACATGTAATTTCATTATGACTTGGGTGTTGAAATTTTTTATGAGGAAGGCCTAGTCTTATCCATGGTCTTACATTACAACTCACAAATGGAACACCAATGAGGTGGAAACAATGGAAAAAATATTTTAAAAGGTATGTTTGTAATGTTAATGTGGTAATTTGGTAATTGATGTAGAAGTTCTGGTCGTATCCAAGGTCTTACACTACAACTCATAATTGGGATCCCTAGGGGGAGTGATCAATGAACCAAACAATATTTCTTAAGGGGAAATATTAGGATTGTAGGAAATGAAATAAGGAATGTAAATATCACAATGTAGGAATCAATGATAAGACCTTAGGAAATAAGAGGCACACTAAGGACATAGAAAGACACTAAGTGACTAGTGACCATCAATATACAAAGGATACATGTTTGTTATAGGCACAAAGTTATATACGAAAATAATTGAGGTACTAATATCAAATTATGTTGGTTGTTTTTAATGAGAAAATTAAAATGGACCTACCTTCCCACAATATGTTCCCCATTCCTCAGGACGTCTTACAGAGCCATCCATCTACTATGAAGATTGGGTAGTTGTGTGAGAAAGTAGGTAGAACTAAGAGATTTTTTTATTCTCTTTCTTAATTCTACTAACCTACTTCACCCCAATTGACCCTTACTCTATCATGAGGATAATTATGGAGTTTGATATTCAATTAGACAAAGGATATGTGATTAGAATCATGTCTTGTAGTGTTATGTGACTTATGAATTTTTATGGCTTTTAAGATTCCTCATCCATACAAACTTGGAATGACCAATCATGAGAAACAAATTAAAACACATAAATGGGCTTTAGGCTTTGGTTAAAGGAAGCTAAGTATCAAAAGACATGATTGACTAAAACACTTAGGATTACCTATGAACCAACATTTTATCTCAAGTTTAAACCATATGTATGCTTAGTTTATGAAAGGAAATAAGGGGAATAAAGGTAAGTAAAATATCCAGTAAAAGGATATTATAATGAGATGAGTTATTTCCTAATATATCACATGGTAAACAAGGAATTACTAAGGGGATCAAGGTTTGTATAACTAAGTCACAATAATGATTATCCATGTTATAGAGATAAGGTAGCAAACAATCATGAGAAAAGAAATAAATGAACATATAGATAAAAGGCATGCAATCAAGAAAAATAATCCATAATAGAACATAAGGAATAAAATGGCACCATACATAACATGTAGTGTGAAACATAACTAATCATGTATTTGAGATAATTTCAAATGATATAAGATAGATAAATCTAAATTTGGAGCACACATCCAATCTAAAATGATGAAAAAATAAAAGAATATCATGTTCTATTCATAAATATAGGTATATTTGTCCACACACATTATCCATAACATATAATATGTCTCTATGAAGCTTAACTCTAATTGTAGTGAGGTCTCATTGATCTTCAGAGAAAGCTAAGAAAATACTTCTTGTCAAATATCTTTTATAGAAAAATCTAGGAACACTTGAAGGATTATGATTATGAGGACTATCATGCATGGGATACTTAGGAGAAGGAATATGAGTGGACTATTTAGGAGATTAAGGGGTCACCGATAGAGAATAGGCTATAAGTGAAGGAAAATTAATAGGTGGAGTCATATGTGGAGAAGGGGCCACAAGGGAAGAAAGGGGAGCCTTCTTGCAAGGGGAACCTATGGGAGGAAGGGTAGTAGGTATAGGAATGGTTATGAGGTGATATTTAAGATGTTTATATAGGATTCATTAATGATTAGTGTGATGGGTATTACATTGGTGCCACAAATAATATACTTCTCCATTTTTGGGAATATATTATATTAATACATTAGGGAGAGGTATAGGCCTTGTCTATGGGATGAAGAAGAGTGGGATGCAAGGTGTCAATCTATTGTCAAATATTATGAAAATGCATTGAGGAATGATTATTTATGTTTTAAAATTATTATATGTTCTTATTAATAGACTTTACAAATTTAATAATAGAGGGAGTGGAAATGAAAGCCAAGGAAGGTTGGTGTAGTGAATAATCTCTAGTCCAATGACCATCAACTTTGTGAATATCATAGTATGGTTGATCAACCCATTTGGTGGGAAAAGGAGCAATCTATGATAAAGGGAGAAAATAATAAACAAAGGGAGGTGGGACTAGTGGAGATATTGGAAAAGGATTTATTTAAGCATCAATGGTATCAAAAATAAGAAGAGACTCAACTAGAGAGGGAGTGGGAATATGATCCAAACTAGGCTTAGTTGAGGGAGGGGAAAGATGCATAGAAAGTTAAAGGATAGTGGCAAACATCTTATGGGAAAGCCATCTATATGGGTCTTGGTATATAGAAAAATGATAGGTAATAATCATAGCATGTTCCATAAGCATGCTCTAACAAGGTTATTACAAAACTAGAGGTTTGCACACCATCTATATTGTGTAATCAATAAAAAAAATTCTAAAATTAGGAATTATATAAGATTGAATTAAATAAGATATATGGAAATAATAAATAAATAAATAATGATAGTAAATGATTTCAACATCTTGGTCTTAAATAATACCTCCTAAAAATGGGTCATCTAAGGTATAACCATCATCATATTTAGGGGTATGAAGATTAATAAATCATGATAGTAAATTATTTCAGCATCTTGAGCCTAAACAAGACCTAAAAATGGGTAATATAAGGTATAACCATCATCATAGTTAGGAGTATCCATCAAATTGATAGGGACCAATCATAACATAATCTGATGAGGATCTTAAAAAACTAGAGGTGTTCACACCATATCTACCTATGATAAATAAGAAAAAATTTAAAATTAGAAATTATATAAGATGTAATGAAATAAGATGTGTGGAAAGACTAAAGAAATAAAGAATGATAGTAAGAAATTTCATCATCTTAGGCCTGAATAAAACCTCCTAAAAATGGGTCATCTAAGGTATAACCATCATCATAGAGAGGGAGTGGGAATAGGATATATACTAGGCTTAGCTAAGGGAGGGGAAATATGTATATAAGGTTTAATGATAGTGGCAAGAATCTTAGGGGTAACCCAACTATAAGGGTCCTAATACCTAGCAAAGTGATAGGGACTAGTCATAGCATGTTTCCATAAGCATGCTCCTATGAGGTTCTTAAAAAAATGGAGGTGTGCACACCATCTCTACCATATGATAAACAATAAAAATTATAAAATTAGGAATTATATAATATGGAATGAATTAAGATATATAAAAAGACTAAATCAATAAAGAATGATAGTAAATGATTTCAGCATCTCAGGCCTGAATAAGACCTCCTAAAAATGGGTCATCTAAGGTATAACCATCATCATAGTTAGGGTTATGAAGATTAATTACACATGTATGGATGACCTTTTCATTGAATGTGGTGTGATGGAGTGTTGAGTCTTAGTTAATACTATGGATATATCACCATTAGGTGGCTAATAGGAATGTGACTTCATAGAAGGTGGAAGTTGAGAAATGAGATGAGGAGAGAGATAAAAGGTTTTTATTTTGAGATTGAAATTTTTAAGCTCATCATCATTTGAATCTAAGAGGTTAGGTGGTATATTGATAATGAGTTTGGGGTGACCATGGTAACCTCAAATAGAGTTTATAGGAAAGTTAAACCATTGAAATTTATGTAATGGAACATTTAGAAAGGATTCAAGGGTTGGAATTTTGAATACACCATACTCTTGGAATTGATCAAAATTCCAAGGGTTAGTGTCACCTTAAATCAAATATATTGTCCCATTATAAGGGAAATTAACACATTAGCAAGTGGAAGAGGCAACTTCCCTTATATGATGATTATATGGCTTTCTAATCAAGATGTTATAAGATAGAGGAAAAATTGAGTATCATAACCTTCACTCAAACTATAAAAAGTGTAACAATGATAGGGAGCCACACACAAATGGAGGAATTTACCTTTAGTTATATCTTTAACACGTGTGTGAAATTAAGATTACATTTAGAGTATCCAAGGGTTTTAATAAAATTAAGAGAGGCAACACAATTACTTAAACCCTTGTCAATCAAGGCATGCTTGACTTGGATATCACCAATTTGAACACTAATAAAGAGGGAAGGATCATCTACATAAAGAAAAATATCATCGAGAATCGTAGAAGCAATGGGGAATTTAAAGGAAAGAGAAGTGTCCATTATTTCATCAATGTGTATAGACATCTATTCACACTATTTTAAAATTTTATCTTCTATTCCAAATAAGATGGCTTCACATCCTACTAAGGGAGGATGAGGGATCTTCATTTAAAATATGAGTTTCATAATATGATTATGATGATGAAGATTAGTCTTCATAATTTCAAGAAATGGGATTTGAGATGGGAGATTAGTAATTTTTGTAATATGATCCCATTCATCATAACCCATAAGGGAACTATTGGAAAGAGGTAAATAGTGTTGGAGGAGTTCCTTGGAAGGAAGATCAGAAGAGCATGTAATTTTGTTTTGATAATATGTGGTAGGTTTAATTGGGGGACAAGTTTTATGATTATCTTGAGAGGATGGGGTAGTTGATATAGGTTTGGTTTGAGATAAATTTGACGAAGTGGTAGTAGAAGGTTGATTATCATTGGCAATGGGTAAAGAGGTTGGAGGAATTGTATAAATGGTATGAGAAGTGTTATCCAATGGAGGTTTTGTAATTATTTCATCAAAACAAATAATCTCTTCTTTCCCCAAATCTATTAAGTGAGTTGGGGAAGAATATTGGATAACATGAAAAGTGTGAGATGATTGGTGGGTGTGGTTGGGATGAGAATCAATGAAGGCAACTAACCCTTCACATAGTAGTCATGTTGACCACATTATATTCTAGATTTGGGTCTATAAGACTATCACTATTATTGGTATAATGAGTAGTCTTATCATTATTGTCTTCATGATTTGGAAGAGGGTCTTTATAGATAGATAGATGAGCATTATACTAGTTCAAATCTTGAGTTTTAGTTTGTGTATCATGAGATTTTAAGGCAATTTCATAGGCTTGTTGATATTTATGAATGATAGAATCATGTTAAAAATTGGGACCAAGAAGGAAATCCATATCTAATTTACGTAATTGCCTACAAGTCTCATGATAATGACCCCAAATAGAATGAAACCAATAAAATTTATTTGGATCATACCATGATTTGATGAGATGGTGGGATCAAGATCTCATGGAAGAGGTCTTGGTATATGTTTTTTTAACTCTACTAAGGATAAAGGTTTATGAACATTGTTGATATTTATTGAATATAAATGAGGATTAGGGATATGTTTAGGAGTGGAAGCTTGTTTTGAATCTTGGTTAGGAAAAATAGCATGAATTTTATGAATTTTATCAAAATAATAAGTGATACCATCATTAGTGAATGATGATTTTTATTTTTTATGCCCTTATGAGTGCCGATATAAGCTTGGGATGGCTCAAATTCATGCATGATAAACATTGGTGCTTGGCTTGATTAATGGATTTTTCCAAATTTCATGGAGAAAGAGTTTAGACCTAATATTTAAACTTAAGATAAAGAGAGTTGGTGAATATATGAAAGAGGTTATCATCTACCATATTGTTTTTAAACTTGTTAGACAAGGTCTTCCACCATTTAATCAAGGCTTATGAATTTTACATCTCAAGTTACTTATAATTAATAAAATGAGCCAAGGTATTTTCAGGGAGGTCATTAGTTTAAAACTCTTATACCATAACATTAACTAAATATTCCAAACTAGTGATGGAATGATCTTCAATTTGGTTCTACCAATATAAATCATCTCCAAAGAGATTTTTTGATAAGATCTTGGTAGCATCAAAAGTGTTTAAATTGACCCAATCTTTGTATATATTTCCAAATGTTTTTAAGTGTAGGTTAGGATTAATTAACCCATTATAAATAATGGTAGGGGTGATGCCTCCTATATCTATGTTATAAATTTGAGGTGTAATAGGTTTGTTTTAAAGGTGTTATATTGTATTTTTGGCCTGGGTAACACCATTATGAGTGGTATCATGTGTATTATTAGTAGTTTGAGAGGAATTTTTAGTAAATGAGATACTAGTAACATGATTTTTTTGGGTGGAAAAAGATGTACTCGTAGAGGGATGAGAAGAAGAAGCACTAGAGGCATGATTACCATGGGTATAAAATGGAATACTAGTGGAATAATTGAGAATAATGGGCCTTAGAAAAGGCCCACTAGATGTTGAACCTACCATGTTAGTAGAGATACTAAGCATGGAGGTGATAGAAATCAAAGAAGAAGAGGTCATAGTATAAAAAGGGGTCAAAATAGAAGGAAGAGGTTGAGAGGAAAAAAAATTATTAACCCCAAATCCATATGAGAATTTGGGAGAAAGTGAATGGGATTCCTCTATTTGACCACTTATCATAAGGTGATAAATAGTAGAAGGGTATTTTCCTTGATGTTGAATAAATTTAATAATGAAGAAAAGCATTTCTAGATTATAATCTAATTCAAGCTAATATTCAGGATAAAAGAGGGTTGAAAACTAAATATGTATTAGGAGGGGTCCCATAGTTTTTAGTTCAAGTGGACCTATGCATATTACTTTTATCTAGAGTAGGAGCCATAAGTTATTTATGGGAAAAGCTATTGGGGTTTGTAAGGATCGTCATATCTATTGAGTTTAACTCAATGTTGTCCTCAAACATGAAGCTCATGTGAGAGAGAAAGGTTAAGGAGGAGTAAGATGATGTAAGACAAAGTGAGCAAAAAGGATATAGAGTCATACAGGTCAACTATGTTATGTAATTTAATAGGTAGAGAAGAGTACAGAGTCATACATGTCAACTCTATATTGTAGATAGGGGATAAAATAAGTTGATAATAATATAGAGTTGTGAAGGTCAACTATGTTCTGTAACCTAACTATCAGAGAAGGATATAGAGTCATACATATTGAATCTATATTAAAGACTGGGATATAAACTAGGTTGAGAAGGATACATAGTTATATAGGTTTACTATGTACTACTAATAGGGAAAATATAGTCTATAAGAAACTGCATCGACTAGAATGATAGTGTGATAAAATAAGGGAAAAAATGTAATATAAGTGAAGATATAATGAAAACAAAAACACAAACAATTGTATTAATTTGAGTGATCCATTTGGGGCCACAACACAAAACCTTGCACTAATGCTAGTTAATGTAAGTTTTTTCAATACAACATGCAATGATCAAAGAGAAAATAACCAATTTAAAATTAAATGCTAACTAAGTGGTCATCTTGAGTGTTATTATATTATTAGAAAGTATTGATTTAAGTGTGATAAGAGAGTTGGCTGAAATATGGAACTAGAAAACAATCTATGGATGGTTTAAGGACATTTGGACTGAAAGAGATCTATGTTAGAAATGGTATTGGCTTGGTATTGGGGCCTACCCCCTTAATTCACAATCCTAAAATGATAAGGGTGTCATATTTTTTACCAATAAATACCATTAACCATGTATTTATACTTGTCTTAAAAACCAAGTTGGCTCCCCCCTTGGCAATGAAATCCAAGTAGGTAGTCCTTAGGAAGATAAGTGTTTAAATGTGTTTTGAATGTTATGTGATTTGGTAGTGTGTGAAAAAGAGTAAAATAGTGTAAATAAATGATAATTTGAAAAACCACCTATTTAGACTATGTGAATTACTTTAAGCATGAAAACAATTGAAAAAGGAAATGTGAATTAATTACTAGTGAATACTTATTAATTCTTTGATTTGAAATAGTACAAAATTAGTTCAGGAGACATTATATAAAAATAGTATAGAATATATTTTAATAGGTCATTACTATTTTTTAGAATCAAGGTATTTAATAATAGAGTTTAACTAGTCAACTATGTCTCCTAGACAAAAGATAGACTACAAAACAAAGTCAACCAAATCAACCTAGTTAGTAGTAGGTTTGCAGTTTTAAAGATTGATAACTTATGCAAAATAGAATTGAAAATAGTACTAAAAATTATAAATAATGGAAACAAAGGAACCTTGGTGGGATTGAATATGGTTAAGATTTCAAAAATTTATGTTAGAGTTCCTTAATTGTTTCTTTCATATTTTATAAACTTAGTCAACTAGTTTGATCTAGTTATTCAAAACCCTATGTGTTGAAGAAGAATAAGATGACAAAGTTTAATTATTTGATATTTTTTGTTGACTTATATGATGGTAGATGGAATAAGATGACAAAGTTGATATGTTCAAATTTGAATGCTTATTTGGAACTAAATAAGAGTATTGTGTCGACGTGTTTGATCTAATAACCTGTATCTGATGAAGACCTTCACAAATAGAATAGAGTCATTTTTATATGACTATGTGTTAAACTTGTGTAGAAAAAATTATAACTATACTGACTGGTTAGATACATTATTTCAAATATATAAAAGTATAATAAGATGATAAAAATAATAGTGTGAAAGAAAACCTGCAAGGGTTAGATTCATGTCGAGTTCACCAAAATGTATGTAATGGGAATTTTAGCAGATCTATAAATTAATCTTAGATCAAAGAAGATAAATCCTACTTACACTTTTGATTGTGGATACATTATATATTCATGTTCATGACCAAGATGGATCTGCTAAACCTAGCCAAGGGATCTCTTACCATAGTAATATCACTAGGGAGGGTTCCAAAGCCTCGAGTCGAGCAAAAATATGCAATAACCATAACTAGGTCCTATGTCTTCATATTCAATAAACTAATAAAAATAAAATAAAAATATAATTTAGTGGTCATGAAAGGTTTTGGCACAAAGTGGGTGTAATAAACATGAAAAATTAAACATGCATAGAAGACATATACTCACATCAATGTATACAAAATCCTAATGCATGAAAGAGAAGTACAAATGCATATCTATCTACTCTTATAAAGGAAGAAAAAAGTTAGGAATACTTACCTTTGAAGATGAACCCACCAAGCCTTAATCTCTCCCTTGGCCAAGGTGATATGTAAGAGGTTATTGTGGTATGTAAGGGTGACAAGGATAAATCAGCTCTAGGCTACACAATATATCAATGCATCCAAAAGACTTATCCATAATACAAGATCTATATCTCCAAATAAAGTATGAATCCCTAAGCTTGATCTTCAAGTATAATTGTGGATAAGAAGATGTACAATATATATCTCTTCTTCTTTTCTTTTATTATAAATGATGAAATGTATGTGTTTATGTAGGTAGATCCAACTGTAATACTTTCCAAAATTTTAGGTCAACAAGGTCAATCGAGTTAACCTAGTATCATTATTAAAAAATCAAATTAGGTCATGGTTTAAGTTATCCATGGGATGACCCAGATCCTAATAAGTTTTATCAATTACATTACAAGGTTGATGGGGCTGATAATGTAACATAAATTGTCAAAAAGGGTTTTAGGCTAGGGAAGGGCTAATGAAGGTGGAAAATGATTAGAAGAGGGTGAAAAATAATATTACAAGATTAAGGGAATGTTTTTGATATATGGGTGTGTAGATATAAAGAGTTAAAAAGATACATTAATCCTAAAAATCTCTAACAGTCTACCCACCCCTTTCTTATTGTACCCCTTAAGGTGTGCACTCAAAAATATTGAGACTTAATGGGTTCCTACAAGATAGAAAGCATCATTGATTGATAAAGTTTTAAAATATTATGCGTATACATTATTAACCATTAAATCACTATATTTAGGTCCTAAAAAATCCTCTTGAGTATCTCCAAGAACCATATGAGTAAATACATCTTCTAAGTTGAGATTTTTTCACTAACCCCTTCAATTCTTCATATCGACTATCTCTCTTTCACCTTATTAATTAATTCATAGATGTGGGGGGTTGTTTTAACTTTAGAAATTTTTTAAAAGGCCCTCTAATATCCATCCACATGTTATTATGGTCATTCTGATCCATGCTCATGCACATCTAAGTTAACATGCATTTGAAGTTTGCCACTCTTCACTTGTAACTAACTCGATGCTCCTTTGAGGTTCATGCCTCCAACTTCAAATGGTTTTTCCAACTTGTTACTCACTTCAAAAAGGTATCTCATGGATCATGGACATTATTTATCATGAAAAATTCCCATGGACATATTACAAGGTAAAGTTACATGAGTGTTCCCCATTCCTAAATAAGGATTGGTTAAATGTCCTACACACCTCCTATATTTTGTTAATAGGTAATTTTTATAATTAAATATTGGGACAATAGGATAAAACATAATCATTATTCCTTATTCTTTCTATAAATATCTTAAACTATCCTAAATTACATTATACAATGCTAAGTACCATTCTAAACACATGATTAAAATATCTTGAACCTTGTAGGACCTCATGAAATAATCTTTTCACATTTATAGATCATGAAAAATTACAATTGTTGTTTGCTACCTTACTAGCCTTTGGATATTCTTGACATTAATCTCAAATATCTTCAACATTAGAATTCTGCATAGAACCTATAACTTCATTCTTCACCAATTTTGCTTCTCTCTCTTATAAGACCATGCAAAAAAAAAACCCACTTCTTCATCTTAATATTCACTCATATTAATTCAAGTCTTACAAGGCTTATATTTGCATAATCTAGTTAGGAGTGATGATTCTTTCAAGGCCATTTAAGAATTAGGCCTGCTCCTAAAAGGTTAGGAATCATGACCCAATAGTGGAAAACTTGACAAACTTAAAATTTCATTTGAAATTGCCATGAGACTCTGTATGAGATCATACCATTAAGTTATAGGACCATAATTATACTTATTGAATCCTCCTAGATCATGTTTCAAGCTATAAGGTGTTTTAAATACATTGAGATGCAAGATAACTCTCTTAAATTCTATCCCTTTTTTACAAGTCTAAACGTAACCTAAATCTCTTCTCTTTTTACTTAGAACTTATCAAGAATATCCATATTGTCATAGTATAGCTGATAGGTATACATGTATATGTTATTTAGGCCTTCATTTTCATGGAATATTGAATAACCTCTCACATATAGGTCTACCTTTCCCCAAAATAGTCATAACAGTTCCAAAATTAGGTTAAGAGGCTCTGAAACTTTAAAGGATATGCATAAAACCTTTCCTATGATAGTTTGTCTTGAGAGGAGGATTTTTAAAAATTATTTAAACTCATATTGATGTCTACAAACTTGCATATTACCTCTTGTGTGTATTACTTAGGGTTTTATAGATAAGCTTGACACCCACTTTAACTTTCTCATGAGGTAGCATTTACCACCATTGTGATTTAACTTATAAGATATTATATTAGGGGTGAGAGAGAGGTGGATATATTTGATCATGGTATCCTGCTGAGAAATTTAACCATTTAAACATTTTGAGAATCCATTTCTGGCTACAAGCCTATTTATCAATTTACCCCCATGAGATTTATAACTCTATTTGATATTTTAAAAACATGATTAGAAGGATTTAAGACTCGTTGGTTAGATTTACACTAAAATAAAATCCCTTTGATGTTCATTAAACTTTTGCATCATCAAAAAAGCCCATAACTTAGGAATCTGGTATAGTTTTTAAATATTTATGAAGGCTCTTGGTCATGGAGTTATGTATCATAACACTATATTTATTTACAAATATGATAATTTATTCTTTCATACCTCTAATTTATCTTGTCATATATTTAATACCCTTAAAACCCTACCTTTGTGTACATGAGACTTGATCCCATTCTTGAGAATCCTACAACTCCTCTATAGGCATTCAAATGATTTCCATCTTTAATATACTCTATAAATTTCCACCTTTTTTAATGCTTGTAACACTGCAATCTTAATTTAAACTACTCATTATGATACCAAATCTTATTCATGTAGAATTTGAATTACTATGGAAGGTAACTATGCTTCAATTCAAGGCTCCATTCTCAAGAAAATATATTGACATTATTTCAAATTGTCGTCACTATTTTCATGCCTATGTATTAATATTCAAGATTACAACTCACTAAAACCTTTCTACTTGGGGATCTCATATATATTTGATACATATTACACTTGTTTAAAAATGTTTGAGTAGTTATATGGAAAACATTGAGGCATTCATGACTCTTTTCTAGGTGAAGAACACCTTAGAGCATTTTGAAAATATCCTCCTATGTATGAAGGTATGTGAGTGATATTTCAAGCTAAAACCCTTCCAAAAACCCTTTAATTTTGATATTTTATGGGCTTATAATCCTATTTAATAATATTTTTATGTGATATGATTTCTTGGGCTTCTTAAAATATATTTACCTTGATGATAACCATTTATAACACATTAAAACTCTCTCCCTTAACTAGCAGACCTATAGGACATCATTTTTTTTGGATAAATTATGAAACCCTTGACTATTTATCATGGTTTTAAATTTATTTAAGGTCTCTAAAGAGGAACTAAAAACACATTAAAAACCCTATATCTCCATGTAATCCACTGAACAAGATTGAAATGACCAAAGGTTGATCTATGGGCTCCTAGGGTTTTATGGGTTTTAGAGAAGTATTCCTTCTTAAAAATGGTTCATATCTCCCCTATCCAAATTATATATCTAAAAACCTATATTAAGTTCTTAAGGACCCTCTTAATTTTATTAGATACTTTACTTTAGCCATGAAATAGGAGAAATAATATAAGACTAAAAACCATGTCTCCATTGAGTTATTTACCAGGGAATTTAGGTTTCTTAGTGTTTTTTTATAGCCTTTATCCTCATCTCTAATTATAAACACCTAGAAAAGGTTATTAAAGATGCCATCCAGATCCTCTAATGGTTGTACACTGCCATGCATATTCTTAGTTATTTAGCACATCTTGAAAAGTGGCCTTTATAGGTCTTTGAAGGAGCTCTAGGTTAGTTTTGACTTTGTTTGAGCTCTTATAAGCATGTATATTCTATTTGATACCTATAATAGGTTGGATATTATTTTATTATCCTATTATGGCATTTCCCTCAACTTAAAATGTTTGTACAATTTTGTACCATGGAAGAAAAATCCTCAAAATTTTACTTTTCTCATAAAAATCTTCATTGTGAAGCCTTTTTATACCTTTTATCTTGAGATTTGTGTTATTTTCCCATGAATGGACCTCCATTTCCCTTTAAAACCATATAAAAATCTTTGAAATCCATAAAACCTACATACTCATATTGAAAATGGGATGATTTTGGCTAGTAAATGTAGTTTTTCATGTTGAAGGGGAAATGAAAGATGGTAAATGCAAAGAGAGTAGTGTAAAATGAGATATTAAACACATTTTTACTCTATTTATTATATATAAGTGGATATAATTGGGGTATTTTAGTGTTATGGGGCTCTATGAGACATTAAAAGGGGTATTTTTTTACCATAAGTGATTTGAATAATTCAAATAACATGATATTATGACCTTTTCCACTTTCACATGCACTTTGGAGATCTATTTGAATGTGTTTATTATTTAGTTATGCCTTTTAAATACTTTTTATTCATTAACTACACCTTTTAGGATAACCTTGTGCTTGTTTATGTAATGACATGATTGTATTCCTTATCAAGGAATGTACCACCTCAGCTTGATTGCCTATAAACATGTATTAAGACTTAATAATATGAAACAAAACTAAAAAAAGGCTTAAGGATCCTAAATATTCATTTATGGATCACCTAGAGACTTGACACCAACCACGACTCATGACATAGACTATAAGACTCTTTTAAAGCAACTAGAAGCATAAGGAATCGAGCATACATGGTTTAGAAAACTATTTGACCTTCATGAGATGATTGAAAGGAAGGACACCAGAATAATTTTTAAAAAAAATCTTTCCTAAAACAAGTAGATGTTCTAGGTACCTATGTGGCTAGAATACTTGACAACCCTTTTGATAATATGTATGGTAAACTTCATGGCTTCAATGCATAGTTTGTATATGATTATGGAATGCATCATAGACCTTACCATTTCCATGACTATTTGATTTTTATATTTTATTATTATTTTATATTGATAATAATAGAGAGTTTTTATTTCCCTTTCAATTATTCAAGAGGCATAAAATTTGTCAAATTATTTATTAAAATATTTTTTACCATTAACCATCCTCAAATTCACAATTTTTAATTATTTTATACTATTGACTTAAATTATTTGAATTTTAATATAACATCACTTTCATTACTTACATAATATGCCCAAATAATCTTATTTTTTTCATTAATAAAATAAAATTTAGTGCATGTGGGAAACCACTAAGGTTAATTAGAGTGGTCACATTATGTTATTATGAACAAGTTCCAAGGGAGAATGGGTATTAGTATCAAGGTTTTTTTGAAAGGTAATGTGTGTTTCTTACCAAGCATGAAACCTATACATGTTTTAAATTTATATATCATTTTTGGTAATCCAACCATAAGGTCATGTCGAACCATGTCATTGATACTCCAAATGTTCAATAGAATGAGTCTCTCATGTAAACTTTATGTCATATTTGACTTGGGTAGAGAGACAATATTAATTATTTAAACCATTTAAGATATAAAAAACATTGTCTTGAATGGATTTTATGATAATAATATTTTATATTTATTATATACTTTGCATTTTTTACACGCCTTAAGTGATGTATAGCTAGGCACGCTAATTGGGGTCTGAGGCATTTCCATAGCTAAGGGATTTGTGGGACCAATGGCCCCTAAATCATAGGTTCAAAGGTAGTATACGTTGATTTTTTTTTGTTTTTTTCAGGGGGGAGATTAATTTTTTAGTGATCCCATAAGCATTTTTACATATAGTAATAATGTGTATGGTGTTATGACCCATAGTTTTGCGATGAACCATTATGGGTTATGTTCTTGGCCCATGTTTTTTTCACCCATGGTATTATTATATATATTAGGTAATTTCCTATATAAATGCCTATTTTTTTTTTATCAAATATGGGTAATTAGGAGAATGTTAGACCCTAATTAGAAAAACTATCATGAAAATTTATAATGCTATAAATATGTAGTAAATGACATAAATTGATTTGGAAATTACTAAATATATAAATATAAAAAATATAAATGTAAATATAAAATTAGATGGAAAAATGAAATTCACATTATTTCTAGATTTGAAAATGCTAGAGAGATTGTGTTAAATAGTGCAGATCTAGAACAAGATTTGGTATGGCTTCTAGACAAGAACATTGTAATTGGAAAATAAAGTTGTGTGCTTTTATCTCTAAGTAGCATGAGTTTCATAAGGTGACAAAGATCTAAAATTTATGGGTTGGGTTAATATTTTGGTATGTGTTCTATGGACCATTTGGGATATTTTTATCCAATAAAAAAACCATTTTGTAAATTATTTTCACTTTAAAACCTAGCTTAATGACTTAATAAGAATATTCTGATGATGAGTTGAGAGTACAAAGTAGTAAATAGTGATTAATGGTAGATAGCCTTTAGGGTTTCCCCTAACACATTTTTGATATATCATAATCTATGAAGGATTTAAAAAGTTTTATCTTTGATTAACTTTTTTTGATTTAGTTCAACAATCCACCCTTTGTATAGATATGCATTTCCTATATTAAGTGGTTTCCACCATCATCTCTGTATCTTTGGATGTAGGGAAATATAGTGTGATCCTGAGTGATAATGGCATTGAATAAAGAGATTAAATTCATTACAAAGGTATTTCATGAGATATTGGTTCTAATCTCAACATCCCTTTACCTAATGTTATACTTGATCTACCTAAATTTGATAAATCTTGAAACTATTTTTAAAATTTCACTCTAGTTCCTTATTTTATGGGTAGAGTCCCCCTTGAGAGCATTTTGAAGCAATGGGTTCATAACCATTGGCAAGTCCATGGTGTGAAACTATGAGTCTATAATCCTACCAAGGGTTTTCTCTTGTTTTGATTCATGAACTAAACACATTATAAAGCCATTATCAATCATGGACATTGGTTAATTAGAAACATGTATATTGTGTTATCTTGTAGGACTCAACACTTCTAGGTCTCTAAGCATGTCAAAATTAAAATTATAATATGGGTCTAATTCCCTAGCTTGCCTCTCCCCTTATGGGATTTTATTAGATAGCTCATAAATCCCCTCAGATGTTTCATATGCTATAAACAACTAAAATTTCATACAAAACATCCATAGAAAATGTTTTATGTGGAAGTGGATCTAGATAAGGACCTCAAAGAGTAAATTGAGGTTTAAATGAGAAATAATTTATTTACCTAGTGTGTGATCTGCATTAATAATTTTAACACCTATTTTAGGTGAAAATCCTTAGATCATATGATCTAGGAGTGTCCTTTGATGGTCCTTATTAATCTTTCTTGTTAGGATAAATTTAAATAAACCATTTTGTAAATTATTTTCACTTCAAAATCTAGCTCAATGACATAAAAAGATTATTATGATGATGAGTTGAGAGTATAAAGTATTAAATAATGCTTAATGGTAGATAGACTTTAGCATTTCACCTAACACATTTTTTATCTATCATACATCTAGGAAGGATTTTAAAAAATTTATCACACATTTATTTTTTTGATTTGGTTCAACAATCTACCCTTTGCATAGTTAGGGATTCCCTATATTAAGTGGTTACTACCACCATCTCTACATCTTTGGATGTAGGGAAAGATAGTGTGATCCTGAGTGAGAATGACATTTAATCAAGAGATTAAATTAATTACAAAGTTATTTCATGAGATATTGGTTCTAACCCCAACACCCCTTTACCTAATGTTGTACTTGATCTACCTAATTTTTATAAATCTTGAAATATTTTTAAAATTTCACTGTAGTTCCTTATTTTATGAGTAGAATCCCCCTTGAGGGAATTTTGAAGCAATGGGTTCATAACCATTGGAAATTCCATGGTGTGAAAATATGATTTTATAATCCTACCAAGGGTTTTCTCTTATTTTGATTCACCAACTCAACACATTGTAAAGCCATTATCAATCATGTACCTTGGTTTATTAGCAACATGTATGTTGTGTTCTCTTATAGGACTCAACACTTTTAGGTCTTTGAGCATGTCAAAATTAAAATTAAAATATGGGTCAAATTTCATAACTTGCCTCTCCCCTTATGGGATTTTATTGGATAGCTCATAAAATGCCTCAAATGTTTCATATGCCATGAACAACCAAAATTCTATACAGAGCTTCCCTAGAAAATGTTTTATGTGGAAGTGGATCTAGATAAGGACCTCAAAGAATAAATTGATATTTAAATGAGAAATAATTTATTTACCTAAAATGTGATCTACATTAATAATTTTAACACCTATTTTAGGTGAAAATCCTTAGATCATATGATCTAGGAGTGTCTTTTGATGGTCCTCATTCATCTTTCTTCTTAGGATAAAAGTGAGCCTTCAACCATAACCCATAATAGGAACTCTGATGGGAGGACCAATGTCACCAATAATAATAATAATTTTTCCCATGGTATTGGTAACCTAACTTATTTTGTGTATCACCCATCAAGTGATCCTATTACCTTGGCTCTAACTATCAAAGCTATCACTATTATTCCTATTAAGGCCCCATCATTGATTATGTGTTTACCTTAAGTTTTGGCTTATTTTATTACTTTTATACCTTATGTTCCTCATGCTCCATAATCACAATTGTCTCCTAGGGTGACATCCTTAAATTTTGAATTTAATCTCACCACTTTTAATTGTAAATAAGTCCTACAACATTTCCAAATCCTATCTCCCTCATAAGATGAGGATTTAATGTCACACAAGTGGAAACCTTTCATGTTTGGAGTATATATGAAGCACAAACCTTATCTTAACTAGTTTTGTTCTCTTAAATACTTTACATATGGAAGCAACATGAACCTTGATGTTTCCCATGATAGTTCTTTCTTAGAATGTTTGAGGCTTCATTGATCTATCATATGTTGGAAATATTGTCATTGATGTCAAAGGTTTAGCATTATTGGTGATAAAGGCCCCATTGAATTTAATGTTGTTTGTAATAAATATTTCTTAGCTAATATGAGTTAATATTTATTTAATATTAACAAATATATTTTTGGTTACATATGAGACAAAAGAAGGGCCCATGGAGAAGTCAAAGAGCCACAGGATAAAGACAAAAGAAGGATGGGATGCATTTTCCCATGAAGAGTCATCTTGGGGAATTCCAAGAGTCACCAAGTGAAGAAAAAAGAGGAAGGGTGCAATTTCTCATGAAGGGACACTTTAAGGAATAGGAAAAGTCACCAAGATGAGGACAAAAGAGGGAAGGACATTTTTAATCATGAAGGGTCACCACATGACTTTTCAAAGGCTTTAATATGAAGGGTCATACAAGTTTGGCACCATTTTCCATGAGGATTGAAGGGTCACAAAGGGGGAAGGCCAAAGGTCATTTAGAAAGCTATAAATAAAGGCTTGAGAAGCCATTTGAAAAATATAAGAGATAGAGGTTGATTTGATATTGTAATATCTAGTTTAGAAGAGCAATTGTGAGAGATGAATATGATTTTTATTTGTTATATCTAGCTTAGAAGAGCAAAGGTGAGAGAGAGGAAGGACATGTTGTATTGAACTATCATTTGTTGATATAGAAACATTGAGAGATAGGTGTGTGGTATACATAAAGGGGTTGGTGCTCCTGTGGGTTGGTGCTCACGAATTGTTGTTGGGTTGGTGCTTGACAAAGGGGTTAGTGCTATTATGGGTTGGGGCTCATGAATAGTTGCTGGCTTAGTGCTCAGTAAGGGGGTTTGGTGCTCATGTGGGTTGGTGCTCATGAATAGTAGCTGGGTTGGTGCTTAGCAAAGGGGTATGGTACTCCTGCGAGTTTGTGCTTGAAAATATTTTTTGGATTGGTGCCCATTCATATACTTGAGATTATTCTCTGTGGTTTTTCCCACATTGGGTTTCCACGTTATATCTGGTGTCTCTCTCTATCTTGTGTGGTGTTTATTGTTTGAGTTTTATTGCATATCTTAAATTTTTGATTAAGTGTAATTTGGTTAAAGGAAAGTTTTATAAGATATATGATATAATGATTCACCCCCCTCTCAATATATCTCTTACTTAAGAATTGGTATCAGAGCAAGTTCTATTTTGAAAAGTTTTATAGCTTGAAGATAGATCGGTAAATCACAATGGCTGGATCACAAGAAGGATTTTCTATAAATAAGGCACCTTTGTTTGATGGGATGAATTATGATTTTTGGAGCATGAGAATGAAGGTTTATTTGATGGCCCTTGGATACGACATATGGAAAGTAGTGGTGGAGGAATATGAAGAGCCATAGACATTTGAAATTACTCCAGTAGAAAAGAAGGCAAGTGAATGTAATGCTAAAGCTTTAAATGTTGTTTTATGTGGTTTATGTGAATCTAAATTTGTTAAAGTTATGCAATGTAAATCTACTCATGAAACTTGGGTAAAACTTGAGAATATTTACAAAGGTGATGGAAAGGTTCAATAAGCTAAGCTTCAAAATTTTAGAAGGCAGTTTGAAAGTTTAAAGATGGAAGAAAAAGAAGATATAACAAGTTATCTCTTGCGAGTTGATCAGATAGTAAATCAGATTCAAGGTCTTGGAAAATCGTTGGATGAGTCAATGGTGGTGTAAAAGGTTTTGATATCTATACCAATGAGATATGATGCAAAGGTTTCAGCAATCGAGGAGATGAAGAATTTATCCAAGATAAAGATGGATGAGCTTCATGGTATTCTCACGGCATATGAGATGCAGACAGAACAAGATAAACTCTCAATGAGAGAAGTGGCTTTTAATAAATCAAAGAAGGAGAAAGATAAGATTCAAGAATCAAGTGATAGTTCTAGTGATGATGAATATGACAATGGAGCACTTTTCATTTGCAAGTCAAAAAGAGGAACAGGTAAATATCAAGGAAAATTACCTTTTAAATGTTTTAATTATGGAAAGATTGGACATTTTTCAGCTAGATGCCCAGATGAGGTTAATGATGATGAAGAAGAAAAGCCTACATATAATAAGAATTTTAAAGGCAAATCTAAGAAGGGATTTGAGAAGAAGAGCCTATATTCTAAGGATCCTAGCTCAGGTGAAGATAATGGATTCAACAATTTAGAAGAAGAAGAGATTCTATTCATGGCCATACATGAAGATGATCAAGAAGAAGAAGAGGAGGAAGCTAAAGTGAATATGGAAGGAGAGCTCATTTGTGCCTTAGAAGAGTTAAAAGCTATTTAGAAGAAGAATCAAAGATTAAAGTGCCAGATCAAGAAAAATAAACAAAGTCAAAGGAAATGATTGAAGATCTACAAGCACACTTTGAAGAAGCTAAGAAGAATGAAGAAGACCTCACAACATAGTTGGAAATAACAAGAAAATAATGTCAAAGGTATGTTATTGAAATTACCTCTTTAAAAGAAGATATTAAGAAAGTAGTCAATGATAAAGTAGTCAGTGATTCAAAATTTGAAGATAACACTAACATGCTGAATAAGATATTGGAAAGTCAAAAAGAAAATTTAGATAAGATAGGGATCAAATTTGAAAAGAAAAAGAGCTATGTTGAAGCTCTTACAAAAGAGGAAACAAAAAGGGGAGAAGTGAATATTATAGAGGACATTCCAAACATAGAAGGATGGAGTAAACAAAGCTACAAAAGACAATCAGGTCAGAGATATATAGATAGGTCTTATTTTTATGGCTATTGTTTTTATTGTAATGGATATGGTCACAAGAAATTAGAATGTAGAAAAAGAGATAACAATTTTAGAAATAAGGAGAAGGAAAGTCAAGTAGAGTCAAATAGAATCCATAACTCTTTTGCTCCTCTATCAAGCTTTGATGAAGAGACCATAGTATGCTACAAGTGCAACAACTTCAGACACATAGCTCGGTATTGTAGAAGTGTGTTTGAGTCAGTCAAGAAGGATCAGAGCTTCAAAGCTCCATTCATCAAGAAGAAAGATCAGAGTCTCAAAGCTCCATTCATTAGGGAGAAGGTTCAAACATGTTCATGGCAAAAGAAACAACATGAAGATTCTATGATGGTTCAGATAGCTCTACATGTAAGAGGTAAAGATTGGCCATGGTTAGTTGATAGCAGATGTTCAAGGCATATGATAAGAGATAAAATTAAATTCATATCTCTAAAGAAGATCAATGGTGGTACAGTGAGATTTGGAGATAAAACCACTGCCAAGATAGTCAGAAAAGGTACTTTGAGTTTGGATTATGGTAGAACAAAGATGAAGAATGTTTTATATGTAAAAGGTCTTAAGCATAATCTATTGAGTGTTAGTCAAATATGTGATCAAGGATACACATTAATGTTTCATAAAGAAGGTTGTGAGATTATAAGAAAATACTCAAATAAGTTGATTGTAGATGCTCAAAGGATAGGGAACAATGTATATGTTTTGTCAAATATCTTCTCAAAGGCACAATCAAAGGGTACATTCAAAGATCAACGAGAGGAGTTGGGAGTAATTTCTATTACTTCTTTCCATTGATGTTCAACATCAGTTGAGGGGGAGTTAAGACTTATCTCTAGGTAGGCCCTTTTCCATTTATTTCAAAGGGGGAGAATAATAGGTACAAGTATAGGTGCAAAAAATAAGTACAGGGAATAGGTACAAGTGGCTACAATAAGGGGGAGTTACTGTATATTTTTATATGATAGTATGTGCAAGTGACAAGATGTGGTAGCTTCAACATTGATGTTGCCATCAATGACAAAGGGGGAGATTTTTGTAAATATTGTCATTGATGTCAAAGGTTTAGCATTATTAGGGATAAAGGCCCCATTGCATTTAATGTTGTTTGTAATAAATATATCTTGGCTAATATGAGTTAATATTTATTTAATATTAACAAATATATTTTTGGTTGCATATGAGACAAAAGAAGGGACCATGGATAAGTCAAAGAGCCATGGGATAAAGACAAAAGAAGGATGGGATACATTTTCCCATGAAGAGTCATCTTGGCAAATTCTAAGAGTCACCAAGTGAAGACAAAAGAGGAAGGACATAATTTCTCATGAAGGGACACTTTAAGGAATACGAAAAGTCACCAAGATGAGAACAAAAGAGGGAAGGATGTTTTTTATCATGAAGGGTCACCACATGACTTTAAAAGGCTTGAATATGAAGGGTCATACAAGTTTGGCACCATTTTCCATGAGGATTGAAGGGTCCCAAAGGGGGAAGGCCAAAGGTCATTTGGAAAGCTATAAATAAAGGCTTGAGAAGCCATTTGAAAAATATGAGAGATAGAGGTTGATTTGATATTGTAATATCTATCTTATAAGAGTAATTGTGAGAGATGAATATGATTTGTATTTGTTATATCTAGCTTATAAGATCAAAGGTGAGAGAGAGGAAGGAGATGTTGTATTGAACTATCATTTGTTGATATGGAAACATTGAGAGATAAGTGTGTGGTATACACAAAGGGGTTGGTGCTCACGAATTGTTGTTGGGTTGGTGCTTGGAAAAGGGGTTGGTGCTCTTGTGGGTTGGTGCTCATGAATAGTTGTTGGGTTGGTGCTCGGCAAGGGGGTTTGGTGCTCATGTGGGTTGGTGCTCATGAATAGTAGTTGGGTTGGTGCTTGACAAAGGGGTATGGTGCTCCTACAAGTTTGTGCTTGTGAATATTGTTTGGGTTAGTGCTCATTCATATACTTGAGATTGTTCTCCATGGTTTTTCCCACATTGGCTTTCCACGTTATATCTAGTGTCTCTCTCTATCTTTTGTGGTGTTTATTGTTTGATTTTTATTACATATCTTGAATGTTTGATTAAGTGGAATTTGGTTAAAGGAAAGTTTTATAAGATATATGATATACAAATTCACCCCCCTCTCAGTATATATCATGCTTAACATAATATAATTATGTGGTTAGTAATAATTATGAATTTTTTAATAATATGAAAATTATCTTCATGAAAGAAGTCAGTATCTCTAAATTCCTCCTTTATAAATTTACACACATCATATGGCCTATGTCCCCTTTTGACAATTCCAATCATGATCCTAGTCATGTTGGTGTCATCACTCTGTTAGATCAGAAGCTTTCTCAAAATATTATTTCTTGGGGGTCTAACCCCACTCATCTAGTCATATCAACATTTTTTTATTTTAATAATCACATCATTTGGATAGTTAACCTATACACCTATAATGATGGTGTGAAGCAAACCATGATTTGGTGATGGTTCAAATATTACCTTCCAAATTCCCATTTGTTCCTTTGTGGGGATTTCAACATGGTCTAATCTCATGAAGATGAATAAGGTTATCTTCCCATGTGTTGGTGTTCTAGGAAAGAGAGGCTTGGTATTAGATGCATAATAAAGTAGAGTTTTTTAATATAAACCACCACTATATGAAATATTTAGACTCTCCTTAGTTCACTTGATCCAATTTTAAATAGGGAGAAGATAAATTGATTAAATTCCTTGATCATGTTGTTCTTGTAGAACAATTTTTTTTTCTCATTTTCATGATAGACCAATTTCTGTACTCTCTTACACTTCACTATAATATCATCATTTTATTTTCTTCAATATATAATGGACTACTCCTCATGTGAGGTCATTAATATATATATATATATATATTTCAATAATACTCATCTCAAACATGAAATAATCATTAGGCATATTATCAAAATTTAGAACTTGGCTCACAACCCCACTAGGGATACTAGATAGATTTAGTGGTGGGTTGATGCTCTTTCTTTCACCACCACTTTCCTTCATGTGTATGGTAATCAAGCTATTGTTTTTTAGAAACATATTGATAATGACACAAACTATGAATACCTATTAATTTCATAAGATCTAGAGGCTTCACCTTTGAATACTTACTTTCAAACTCAAGTAGTGATTTAGAGACAAAATCCAAATTTATGAGGCATAAAAGGCCAAATGAGCTCAAATTCAAGATAAAATGAATTTAATAAATATTGGAGATAAAGTCACTAACTAATTATTTTCTCTCCTTTGTTTTAAAAGAGGTTTTTATAGAATAAAATCCATCAAAAAAGGGGATGTCAGGGTTTCTAATATTCTTGACATCTTAAAAGGCCTTTTATAACATTATCATGGTGTTTTTTGTCTCATCCCACCTCTATAAAGCATGAATAAATCCTAACCTAATATATTCAAGTTATCCTTTGTAAACTTTCTAAAGTTTGATAGGTTGCTTGCGATAGGCCTCTCACCTTGAATGATCTCAACCTTATAAGATATTATGGGTCTTGATCCTCACAAGGTTTACTTATAAGATATGGTGTATAACTCCTTAGGGACTCTCATCAATTAGGGTAATTATTATAGCTCAAACATGCACCTTATGAGAAGGTTATTTAATCCATCTCTCTCTAAGCTATGTAATTAGATTGACCCTAGGTTTTGGGTTACTTACAAATGAGTCAAACCTCTAGATTTTGGGCTAGCTCCAAAAATTACAACACCTAAACTAATAAAATACACTATGTGCTTGACATATAAAAGGGAGAAATAAACACTAAAACTAACAACCTAACTTGAAGGTGATGCACCAAATGTGAAGTCCTCTGCTGAAGATGCATTATGAAACATTAAAATACAATCTGATTATACTACTCCAAAATAGTCCTAATCACATTAGTATTTAAATATGAAGGTTTTAGAGGTTACAAGGGTACTATGATGATCAAATAAGATGTGTTATTAAAAACACTAATAGTTTATCAGTTCTCTAGCTTAGTAAACTAAATAAAATGCTTCATATGATCTATGAGAGACATAATTTGCATAAGGAAAGGATATGAAGGACAAATGCAAAGAATATAATACTATCAATAAGAACTCATCAATACAACATATACAAATTCACTATTTGGAAGAAGGATACAAAACATCCATCTTGAATTCATTTTAATAAGAATGTAAAAGACTCATTTTTGGTAGGGCTTCACCATAACCAATGTGAGGATAGATTACAAGACCAAAAATCACTATTTTTATAGAGAATTATCAAGAGAGAGAGATATATATAGGCATAAGAGAGAATAATTAATATTCATTAGTCATCATGAATTTATTTATTCTCTTCAGAACTAGAAGACAATCATAAAATCCTACTTTGAAACATGTTTCAACCTGATCCCTAAGTAACTCTATGAGGTTTGTTAAGATGAGAGGAGAAATCACTCATTTTGGCATCTTTGAAGTTCTAAAGATATACCAATTAAACACAAAGTAATTGCATAAGTTGAATATTCTCCTAAATTTCATGAGCATATTAACACCTTCTTTACTCCCTAACATCTCAGCTTGACACCTCTATATTTTTGGTATGCCAAAGGCACCTTATTGGCTAAGGATTTAGTAAATTATTTGAAACTACCCTGGAGACTTTTAACACATTATTCTAGTTTGAAATGTGAAAATCATGATTTAAATAGTTATCAAAACATTCCTTGAACTAACATATCCTTTAAACACCTTCATTTCATGTTCTTATTTGCATATCATGAAGTCTTTTTTTAATGATCAAATAGGCCAACTAGAAAACTAGGCCTAATGTTAACACTTGTTTATATGGTTGTATGAATTTAAGATCACTCCTTTCATGGATGAGAGATGTGTATTAGACCCATTTGTGCTCTATTTTATCATGGAGGCCTTAAGATAATCCTGACTTGTAGTTACTTTTTCATCTAGATGGCCATTATACTCTATTTTAGCCTTTTAAGATTATCATTCTTGCACAAACCTATGAAATTAGTTCTATGAATAACTAAGAGTAATTTGAGGTTTGATAGGTTGAAAAAACATCTTCACACACCCTCCACTATGGTTATTATTCATTCATCCATCTCTTCACCTTTAGATCTTTATGAAAACATGAAAAAATGAAGTATTTACCCCATCTATATAGATGATAGTACAAAAATATTAAATGATGAGAACCCTATAGGGGTTTTTATCATGATCCAAGTATTGCATGGGAAAATTCAATCCATTTGGATATATTTTCTTCAAGATTTTATATATTGGGTCCTTGTTAAGGTTTAAGAGGGTTTTTAGAGGTTTATATTCTTAACAATGGTTCATAAAGGTTAGGCCCCTCGACTCTCCCAAAGTGTTAATCACTCCATAAAACTATTTCATAAAGTTTTGAGCTCCTAAAGGTGCTCTTCAGGTGGCAAATGTGCATTTTGTGCACTCTACCAACATTTCTAGGAAAAAATGGCCATTTCTAATCTCCCTTCTACAAATCAATACCTCCTTCACCTATTTAAACCTCTTAAGAAGGATATAATATCTATCTTAGGTTTCTATTCAAGCCCTTTTGTTTTTAACCTTAGTCTCCAAGTTTTGATGACTTAAGGAGGGTATCAGGCTTATAGGCCTAATGATTGTATTATCTATATTCTACCCTTAAAGAGAGTGATCTAATCACTAAGACACTTTTTAGTTTATGTAACATACTCTATGAACCACTTAGGTCACTCATGTTATCTTACCTAAGCCATTTCTTCACTCTATGTCACTTTACATAATCAACTCATAAAACTTTAGGGTATAATTGTAGGTTATCGTTGGCATTTAAAGACCCCTATAGGCAGTGATATTGCTATGAAAGACTATGGTTAATGTTTTTTCATGTTCCCTGAGGTGATTAGGGATTTTAAATATCAATATTGAGTTAACCCTACCTATAGATCCCTGACATATCTCATACTCCATTCAAGACAAGTTGTAGGTAGTGACTGCAGGTTTTTAGAACTTCCTTTGGATATTTTATTGTGAAAGTTTTTAGTGAACTCAATAAGGACTTTAAATATTAAAAACACCATTTTAACCTTTAATATATTTTAACCTATCAATCTCTTCCAAGTGTTGAGGTGTTACCCATGAGTTATATATGCAAAAATAGCTTTTAAGCCCATTTAGGCCTTCTTGGTTTTCATTATGAGATATCATTATGAAAGTTTAAGATCATTATTCGAAGAAGTTAAGGTAACTTTTCATTTACTGATAACTTTCATTACATACTTAGTAGACCTCTCACATTTTATGCATTGAATATGGTTCATCACCTAGACTGAGTAGGCTTGTAGGTGATGAAGACTACATATACAATGGTTAGACCTAGGTTATCTTCGTTATCTCAATACGCAGGTGTTGGATTGATCTTGTTTCAACTTAGGACTCATATGTTTAGAGTTCCACTTAGCTTTCTCTTAGATTTCAAACTCTAAAAATCCATTCATTCTTAATCCATATTGATTGAGGCTTGGTTATAGTTGGTGTTCTTTTGATATTTCTGAGCATTTGACTATGGTTTTGACTTAGCTTATGGTGCCATTTAGAAATGTAGGTGATGAAACCAGTTTCAAACTCAAAAAATCACTTAGTTTTTCATTCAAACCATTGACACCTTCACTTTTTAGAGTGTCTTTACTTGTTGTAGACCCTACTTATAAGTCTAGTTCTATCTACCTTCTTGACTCCATATACCATTTCTACCTTAATAACCTTACACTATCTCTTTAAATGGTCTAGATATCCTAAGGGGTTATCACTTATTCATCCAATGTTCTTTGACATGCATAGGATTATGCATATAATGGTTCACATGAGTTTAAGGATCATCATTTTCCCACACCTTCTTTAGTGACCTTTAAAGTAGAAATTAAAATTTTAATGTATGTCAAATAACTCAAGGCATACCTTCATGTTATCAAACACTCCTAACATAGATTTGGACACATGAATGTCCACTTATAGGCCTACAGTATTGTGTGATTAAAAAACTCCATTAGCCCTTGATTCAAAGTGAAATTGGATCATTAATATCACTCTCTATGACTCTTGATAGTTAAATGATGTGTTCTTCATGTTACTATGGATTTCTCAATAACACTCAGATCAAACATTGACACTCAAACGTGGAAAAGGTTACTCAAATACCATACATGATTTTTAAGAGCAAAACACTTAGAGAATTTAGGCATGATTGAATTACAAAGGGAATAACATTTAACTTTATGAATTTGATAGATATTCCATTAATTACTAATCACTTGGGAACATCTTAGATTGATCACCATGAAGACAAAATAGAACACTTGTAGTAGGAGTGATTGAACACCTTATACTTGCCACATTTTTCCTCCTTATTGAAGACACTTCATGGAGATGAGATAAATGATGATAGAAAAATTAAAATAATATTATTTACCTCTAAAAACACCCCCAATATCATTCATCTCCATCGAATTTTGAAGTGGAGAAATAAATGTAAAATTAGACCCTACCTAGATGGATGAGGCATAGTGACGTGTTACCACTCTTAGCGATTGTTAACAAATAAAGGGTTGTGAATATGAAAATTAATTAAATTTATTTCAATATTACTATGGTCCCTAAAAATTTCCTATTTTTTTATCTCTCTCTCTCTCTCTCCATTCACTTCAAATTTGCCTTTCTAATCTTATGAAGGCAATGATGGAAGAGATAAAATGATTGAATTATTTTTATGACCTAAAACTTAGTTTGAATCTTGAAAATGATATTAGGGATCCAAAAAGACACTCTAAAACTATTTCCAATTTACAAATGATCCTCCAAGTTCATACAAGTGCCCAAAAGGTCTTGTAAAGTGGTATATTTCCCACTTGGGATGTTGAACCTGAAATTTGGTTAGTGTTTGACTATTCCTAAACATTTTTGATATTAGGTACATTTAGGGACCTTCTTTAAACATTTTAAATTGAAGGAATGAATTAAAATTTCATAAAACAAGCTAGAAAGGTGGTAAAATGACCTTTTAGCACATAAGGACAAAATTAAATGCTAAAATATGATAATATAACCTTAAAAAATCATGAATAATATTTTTTAATGACTCTAAACCATTTCACAAATTTTAACACCTTTGACAACAAAATAACCTTTAAATGACCCCTAATACTAGACAAGTCATATAAGACTAAACCTTAGGCAATGATAAACTAATACAAAGATGACCACATGAAGACCTTTCAAGATCATGACAAGAAATTTATAATTACACATACAAGTTTGAATATCCCTATGAAAGTTTCAATCTATAGGGGATTGATCGATTTTGACTTTAGATTCAAAATTGGTAAATAAATTGGCTACTCATAGGGGAAACATGCCTATAAAGTTGATAGATTAATCACCTTATCCATTATCAGTAGGAAATGGTGTCACTCTAAAAGTAGAAATTGATGATTATCATGAAATAAAATTAATTTACCAACACCAAACAAAACACCACACCAAACATGTTCTATAAGACACTTAGAGAAAGGAAAGACACAAAGTAAACACATATAAATGAAACACTTAGGGAAATATAAACCTACTCTAATATGTACAAATATATGGAACTGACCTCAATAGCATGGATTTAAGTGTATCCCATTGATTGGGATACTCAATTATTCTCCATTTAGTCATAGCAATTAAAAGGCATTGTGCTCCTAATTTAGTTTTGTTAGTTAAAAAACTTTGTTCTCATTACAAACAACTATGATATAAGGTCCACTCTAAAATGAATCAAACTTTATATCCTTACTAGGGTTATCTCCATTATCATCCCACTTCAATATAATATCCCCTTCTTGGTATGTTTTGGAGATATCTCTCTTGTCAAAGTTTCTCTTCACTTAAGCTTGGTGGTATTCCATGTTGTGCATAGCATGATTCTTTGCTTCCTCCAAGGCCATTAGTTATGCCCATATTATCTCCATAGGATCATTATACATATTATTAAGTTAATTAATCAACTAAATATATGGTAACTCAATTGAAATAGGTAACTTAGCTTCTCTCCCATAGATAAGCATGTAAGGAGAGTTAACAATAACAACCTTAGGAGTGATCCTATCAATCCATAGGGTTATCTTCAGTTTGGTATGCAAAATCCTTTGATTATATTCTATATTTATCTTTATAATTCTTATTAATTTATTATTAATAGACTAAAATAACCCATTACCTTATGGATAGTAATTAGATTAAGTACTCAAGTAGATGTTATATTGTAGAGCCCATTCCATTGTCTTTACTCCACTAAAGGCCATTGTATTATAAGAAATTATGGTTGCAGGTACTCCAAACCTTGTTACTATGATATTATAAAATTAAATAACTTAATTTTAATTATAATCCTTGAGTTAATACCTCTACCCACCTTGTGAAATAGTTTTTTAGCTATAAGAACCCATTTGCGACCAACACTAGATGGAGGGTTGATCATTCCAATGAAATCAAGCCCCCACTACATGAATGGTTGTTCAAATTAGATTGGGTGAAGAGGAAGGGTTAAAATTATTTTTTTACCTAAAAATAATCCACACTTTTTAAATTTTATAACCCAATAATATGCATCCTTGAATAGGTTGGGCCAATAGTAACTATCCCCCCTTATTTTTGCATCTATGGTTCTAGGTGCAAAATGACTTCATGTTGGCCCATCATGGAATTGTTCTAAGATTTTATCAATCTTATATGTCTCTACACATTTGAGTATCACCCCATTAATTTATTTCCTTAAAATAACTCTGTCTACAATAACATAAGGTATTATTTTCAATCTGAAGTATCTCATTTTTTATTGATCTAAACCCTTAAAACACTCACCTATTTAAAGGAATATCACGATTTCTTGTGTCCAACTTGTAGGAGATTAAGTAGTATATGTACTAAGACCTTATTTTAATTCCAAAACCATATCTTCCTAATAATTTATATCTGATTCTATGTGTTCAAATATCCCTCTTCCTCTTACTAGATTGGCGGCCTTAATTTCAACATTATTCTCCATCACTTTAGTTATCCACCCATCCCTTTTATCATTAAAGTATTTATTCTAGAATTATCTTATGTTTATATGGGTTACCATCACATGAATTTTTTTATTTTAAAACATATGTATAAATTTATTAAGACTTCTTATCATAGCCAACACTTGCTTTTCAACATATGTATACCTTTCATCATAGTCTTCTAGTCCTTGACTAAAAAATGCTATAGGTTGTTCAATTACTTCATAATTTTGTTGCATAAAAATATAATATATGGTGTTTTTATTATTAAAATAATACAAAAATAAATAATTAGATAAATCTAGGTTGATTATTGTGGGTGCTTGAGCAATAACTTGATTGATGGCCTCAAAACTAGCTTTTCCTTCCTTGGTCCATTAAAATTTTTTATTCTTATTTAAAATAGATATTATGGGCTTAAAAAGAGTATAAAATATAGGTATGAACCTTATAATAAATTTAATATTTCCAAGTAAACTTTTTAAATCCTTTGTATGCTTAGGTAGCTAAGCTAGAATGGCCTAAACTCTATCAATATCAATAGCTAGTCCATGTTTAGAAACAATGTGTTCAAGTAACTTACCTTTATGAACATCAAAGACAAACTTATTTGATTTGAAAGAAACTATGTATTGCATACATATTTCAAATAATAACCTTATATGCTTCAAGTGGTCACTAGAATTCTTGGAGAAAAAATTTATGTCATCAAGATATATCAATACCATCTCATTGATCAAGCCTTGGAAATCCATATCCATGGATATTTGGAATGAATAACATAAATTATAAATACAAAATGGAATTATATTGTAGTAATATATCCCTAATTTCATAGTTAATGTTGTCTTATATTGGTTTCCTTCTTTGACCAACACTTGGTTATACCCTAAATAGCCATTGAAGAGTGAAAAACATTGATAACTTACTACTACTTGAAGTATTTTCTCCATGGAATGTAGAGGCTAGTGGTATTTAAATGAGACTCTATTCAAGTCTCTAAATTCCACACATAACCTAATTTCACCACTTTTATTTCTCATAATAATAAGATTAGCAACCCATGAAGAGTGTTTAATATGAAAGATGATCTTTGACTCAATCAACCTAGTAAGTTCCTTTCTCATGAGCACCTACATCTTATGATTGATTGGATTTTCCTTTACCTTATAGGATTAAATTTGGAATAAATCTATATATTATGTTGATCCATAAGGTATCAAACCCCTTGAGGTCACCATACTCCAAGGAAAAGATATCCTCAAATTCCCTACATATTTAAATGAATGTTTCCTTTTATTATTGTGTACATACCTTCCCAAGATTGAGTAATTTGTATTTGAAGATAGCTACCCTCTCATGTTGTTCTTTAGTGGTGAATATTCTTACTTTATCTCTCCTCATTTGATCACTTTAATTGAAAATACTCTAAAGAGTAATCAATCCTTTAGGGAACTTGTTAGACCTTAGTTGTACAATTTTTCCCCTATATTAATGCTAAAACTTAGTCTAGTTTTTGGAAGAGAACTTAGATTCATGTTTTAATAAACATTCTATTTTTTTATCACTTTAAAACACCTGTCAATTCAAATCATTATCTAGTATGGAATGCCTTACAACTACCATTATGTGTGACTACAATTTTAGGTTCTTGACATCATTGGGAATATCAAATTATGTTACAATTGTTTCCACCCTATTAACATGTTGATTATCTTCCCTTGGGACTGATTTTATGTCAAAATCTTTAAAATATTCAATAAGGTCCCACACCCTATGATTATAATAATTTCATAAAGTTTTCTTATATGTACTCATACCTATTACTTGATGTACAACAAGTTAACTATTTACAATGGCTTGAACTTGTTTGATTCCTCTCTTCCTTGCCCATTGAATCCCATGAATGAGAGATTTATACTCTGCTAAATTAAAATAAAAACTAAATTGAAACCTAATAGTTGAGTAGTAAATTTAATTTTATGGAGAAACAATCATAATTGTAGCACCTACTCTATTTTTTCTTCTTGATCCATAAAAAAATAAATTCAAAAAACCATAATCATCATCATTGGGATTAGAAAGAGAAGGTATGGTTTTACCTTCTTCATGTAGACAATATAATCCAATACCAACCTCTTCAATCCATTTATATGGATCAAACTCATGATTTTCTTCTCCCCAGTCATCAAGGAGGAGATCTAAAATGTATTCAAGAGGAACAATTAGTTCTTGATCCATAGGCCAATCTTCCTCATCAATAATGGAACAATTGACATTAGTCACATTTTGATTGTATGGATCAATATGAAACCTTGAGATAGGTTTTCATCTTATAGTCACTTTGGTGCCATATCTTATCCTAAAGGCCATGTAAGAACAATCTAATGATAAGTAGACACCTATCTTTGCCATGAAGTCCCTTGATAAGAAAAGGACAAAGTAGGGTGATAGATAAACCATAACTACATCTTAAGTAATAGAAATATTAGGAAAATCATGAAGAGTTAGATTATAGACCTTAACAATACCAACTATCTTAGTGTTTAATCCATCTAGTTGCAAAGCACCTTTTGCATAATATTCATACTTGAGGCCTAGTTTGTCTATAATTTGCTTTGGCATGACTGAGTTACTATTCCAATTATATATCATGTAATTATGAACCAAAAAATCACCAATAATGATTGAAACCTAGAATGGAATAGGCTTGTTCACCTTACCTTTTTATTGATCACTAATGTAAGATGTGTTTGCATATACAACAACACCTTTCCTTCCTTCCCCTGATGATAGATTGAGCTTAAATAGTTCTTCTTGTAATTTATCTCTTTACCCTATAATTTAAAAAGTGTCCCACATAGGTATACTTACATGAAAATTTTTCATTTGGTCCACTATGTTAAGAGAATAAGCATCAATCTTTGGTTGTCCTCTAGTAGTCATAGTATCACCTTTGACCTATTATTTTGATGTAAAAAAGTACCCTTTTCATACTAATTTGTATGAGGTTATTAAGATTTGAGAGGTACATTATATTACCTTACCACTTGATTCATGGATGGAAATTAATTTTAAACTTTTCCACTATCTTTTGACTCTTCAACAACCCTTATTTTAGACCTAGTGTCGGATGCAACTAAGCTATCCACCCCTTTACTTGATTTTACCACTTGATTTACTACACAATAGTCCTCTTATTGAAATTTAACAAGGGTAGCACTTCATTGAACTTGCTCTCTAATAGACATAACATGATTAGAGACCTCATCTTGAGTCATGAAAAGAAAGGCTCTTTCTTATGCCACATAATTTTGACTCAATGTCCCATCTTGATTGGTGGAGTGTTCATGAATTTGGTTCCATTAAAGAATCCATTGCTACTCTTTCACTATATTATTTTGAGTAGGAACTAATTTTCTTATTATAAAAACATTCATTAGTTTAGCTTTTGTGCTTGGTCATGAACTTAGTATTGAAGCCAAGTCAATTCTATGCTTGGTATAGCAAGGTGAAAGCATAATGGGTATAACACACTACTATGTTGGCATCAATTTCACACAAGGAAGAAGCCTTGTACATTCACCCAAATCACAATAATGAAGGGACTAGGCCTATGTTAGGCTAGTTAAAACATGTCACAACTTTAGTTTCAAAGGAACTTAGTCATTGACAAGATGGTTTCATGTAGCCTATCGGTGCTAGGCTATTCTAGGGAAGCCCAATAGGCATGAGCCTTATCAAGGGCACAAATCCTATGTGTAGGTTCATATCTACTAAATATAGTTCTTAATGTCAAAATCTAAGGGGATGGTATGTAAGGATCATTTAGGTGGTTAGTTGAGTCATGGGAATGGCTTGCATTCAAGTGCACCTTCTTCTAATTAGCACTCTAGGTGTGGGTATTTAGGCCTCAGTGCATGATGGTTCTAATACTTCATCTATTTTATAGGTAGGTTAAAGTCACTAGATTGTATAGGGATGCTATTAACAACTAGGGATGAATCATAATACCACAATACATTTAAATGAAATAAACTATATAATTTCTCACATAAAATTAAGTCATAAACATATCACAACACAAACTATAATGCAAGAATCAACACCAAGTGCTCATATTTTAATCTAACTAATGCCCATTGGTTCATAAGTGAGATTGGGCTATACATTCAAAGTGCCTAACTTAGTTCATAAAAAATACAAATACTTAAATGTGTCTCTTGATTTTAGTAGATATATGCTATAAAAATCACCTCCTTGTTCTTCAGATACAATCCTTATTTTTTAGGTAAATGGGAATCATCTTAGTAGGTCAGATGGCCATGTGCCAAGTGATGAGATGTCATAGGGGTTTTTTATTCTATTGGCTCCAATATGCTACCTATGTTGTACAAGTGCACACCATATGCTGAGCTATCACTAGGGGTTGTTATCCCACCTACTCCACTATTTTTGTACCCATGTTTCTCAAGCCACCATATATAAGTTCTTGTAAGGATGTCCTTTGAAGGTTGACATGACGCAACTACCTACTAATTAGCATGGGATCCTAAAGAATCTTTTATTTAGTGATAAAAGGTAAAAAGGGGAGAAATCAAACAAAAATATTACCTGACACCAAGATAAGTTGAGAAAGCATGGTCCACATAGTTGGTAGAAAAGGGGGCCCAACATTACCCCATATAAAATTACTAGTCTACCCTAGACTAGTCTTCCAGTTCCTTTGGTGCATAAAACTTAGGTGCACCCTACTCTAAATATAATTTAAAGTTATCAAATCCATGTATAGTGAGATTTAATTATTTAGTGTCATAATCTACTTCAGTTGATGTAGCCTCGAGGGAAAGCACATCTATGCTTTCTAGTTCTTTCCTGAAGGCCTCAAGCCATTCTCTCACTTATCTTATGCCACCATCTAATATATCCCCTTAATAACTAGCCTTTATTTGGAAGGCACGGAAGAAAGCCTCTAGGTCTTGCTATTGAGTATTTAGTTGGGTACTCAAAGTGTTGACCTTCACTATCACTTGTATGTGCTCAGCTCTTCTCACTAAGAAGGAGTGTTAGAATAAAGCATATTTTTCCTCCTTTGCCTTTTTAAGGCATGCATTGATGACCACTGCTTGGATGGTGAAATTGAACAATATGGTATCTATTTCCTCATTTCCCTCTTCTAACTTGGTGAAGAGGTCTTCCACCATGTCTAACTTTTTGTTCATCTCTCTTCGTAAGGTTTCATAGGGATCTTCTTTCTCCTTAAGCACTGGCCTCATCCTAAGAAGGATCTACTCTACAAGTGCATAGACTTTGTCAACCTCTTTCATTCATGAGTTATTTACAAAATATAAAAGGGATAGTTATACCTCTTATATGCAATTGACTATCTATTTAAGTTTGGGCCTTATTACTACTATTTATTTAGTCTCTTGTGATATCTTATTCCATCTATTGGCATGAACATCATTGAAAATTTTCTTATGTGTCATTTCAAAGGCCATTTTGAGGATGGTGTTTTTTAACTTGATGGGGTTTATGTCTTGATTATTTATTAGTTGTTAATCATGCCCCTCTTCTAACTTATTAGTGCACTAGAGTGCTTTCTTTAGAACCTCAAACTACGGCTCTCCATGTATCAATCTATCAACCACAAGACTTGATGGTGCATTAGGGATGTGTTAGCCTTTCAAGGCATATATTCCATCATATAAAAATCATCATCCTCTTTGAATCCCTATTGTAATTTCTATTTATAGCTTGGCTCACATTCCTCCTCCTTGACCAACTTCATTTCTTCCTCATTGGTGTTGGTGCTTCCTTTAGTGCCTCCTTTTTCTCCTTCTTCTTCTCCTTATTTATCTTTTGTGTTAGACTCATTGTCATGTTTTTCCTATCATGGGGGTGATTTCATGGACTTTTCCCCCTTGTTCATCTCCTCTTCTTTCTATGGTTTTTTGGCACAAACCTTTTCAGCACCCATCTTCCTCTCTTCTTACCCTAATGAGGTATCTTATTCCTTCTCTATTTATTTTCCCAAGGTGCCAACATCACCCTTTTTATCTTTAGGCACCTTTTAAAACTGGGGTGTGCCTAATTCATAGCTTATTTTATTGTTATGGTGGAGGCACTAGGCACCTTTTATAGTATCCTCTCCTCTCCAGGTTCTATGCTAGTAGTAGCCTTCTTCTTTTTTCTTTCCTTCACCATCTTAGCCCTTTCTACCCCAGCCAACTTTTCCTCTTTTTCCTTTCTTCTAGCCTTCTCTTCCTTGGCATTCCTCTCTACCTCTTATTTCTTTTCCTTTTCCTTTTTAGCCTTCCTCAATGCATCTATGCCTTACATTTATTTTCTCTTGCCTCTATTTCTTTAACCGTTAACTAATCATTCTTAGCTTGGGACATTCCCTTGGACCTCATGGCTTCTCATCTTCAGTGCAACTTTAGTGTTACATCGATATGCTCTTGGTCTAAGCCCATGTCCTTCCACTTTCACTTTAATTATTATTCTATTGGTGTTCCTGAATGTGTTACTTATTTAGGCTCTTCTCCTATTTTTCCTTCCTTCCCTCTACTTTCTTTGCCTTCATCTCTCAAACCTTGCATTCCTCCTCTTCCCTCCTTTTTCCTTGGCCTCAACCATCTTGACTATTTCCTTAAACATTCCTATCTCGATCATTTCTTCCCTTTTTTCTTTGAAATCTTATGCCCTTTGCATCTTAGCTTCACTAAAGCTAATTTTTTTCCATGTTCACCTCCTCTTTTCCATCTCAATCTAGGGGGCATAGAAAAGGTGTCCATTCACTGGATGAAGAGTCATCTTTCTCAGGCATGATGTGTACACCCTTCCCCATTTATTCATCTTATAACTCCTCTTCCTCTAATTCCTCAGATAGGATTATCCTTTGCACCACAAGGGGATCCTTCCCCTTGTTTTTTTTCCCTACACTAGGGGAATCCTTTGGCATGAATCACACACACTTATATACAAAGGTTGAAAGAGAGGCTTCTTCTTATGATGTGATCTTCATCCTAATTCAATCTTCTATTTCCTCCTAAGCCTCCACCATCTTCTTATTTGGAGACTTCTTCTACTTCACTGGCACTGGCATCCCTTCATCCCTAATCTAGACTAGGGTGTCTTCCCTCTACTCAACACTCTTCTCAGCCCTAAAATCCTTATTTCATGGATTCATCTTGTATTATAATCTATGTATTTAATATAGTATGGTGACTTCTTGGATGGGATCAATGTCTGGGTAATCTGATGCATCTTCTTCTTTAATGGACTTCCTATCTACATGAGGGAATTAACACCTCAACCTATGCCTCTATACATCTATTTCCTTTACTATAATGTCCATCTATTATGCATTAGGGATTCAATGTAGCATGTCCCTAAATTACACTACTAATAATTCAAAGGTCAGATTCAACCATCCTAACCTATTCCCATCCCATAGTGCTAAGTGCACTACATAATAATGTTACATTAAGGCAAAAGATGTCATCTCAAACACACTCTAGGGGAGCCCTTGAAGAATGCACCACTCCAATCCAAAAAAAATTATGTATTTTTCACACCAGTGCATCATGCACATCTTGTCATTGGGTATAAAGGAGGTGGGGAAAGTGTGGTCTTTGTACTTTTACATCAAGGATTCATGGTATTCTAGGAAGATCCAAATATTATCATCATTCTCATATAGGATCCCAATTTCCTTCATGGAAATCAATATGAGGATGGATCCCCACCTAAAAGTGTTCTTGGAACCATGGCATTCCATCACATTTTTCACTAAATCCTTTATGATGAACTTTTCAATGTTGAATTATATACCCTATGCCATGTGATAGGCAATATAGAAGTACACCTTTGATATGTTGGTCCATCATCTTCCTAGGCATAATTTGTAACTTAATAGGTGTATTACCACCCTCATGTTAGGGTCATGACACTTATTTATGAGGAACATGAAACCCTCCTTGAATAACTTTATGAGATTTATGATGCACTCCACCTATTCATCATCATCCATCATTTTATAAATGTCCTATCTGGCATGTGGGAGCTCAGTTATATTCTTGATCAATTGCACTAAAATTTTCATGCACCTACCTACAAAGTACATGCACTCCTCATAGATGCACAAGATTAGTAACTAGACAAGTTCCTCTAACTTAACAAAATAGGGTAACTCATAGAGTTGAGTCATCTTGAAAGCTTTCAACTTGTCTCAAATTGAGACATCGAACAAGGCATCACCTTATACTATCTTGTACCCTATGTCCACCATCAAATCTTGTGTCAAGTCTTACAAGTGACTTGAAATCTAGTGGTTATACTCTTGAGTTGATGAATATTCACAAAAGAGTACCAGCTTTCCCCCACCTCAACCTCTATGGGAAATTCCATAAACTAGTATGACATATTTATTAGCACCTCAGAGTCTACCTCTATGATGCTAATGACTTCAACTAGTTATGCCTTGGTTTTGGTGGTCATCATATCTTCCATAATATTCACCCATTTGGGTTCTTTATATGCCTATGCAAAGATTTATACATTTTACTTCTTCACCATCTTGAATCTACTTGTGTTGAACCCTGGTAAGTCTAACTTTCCAAAGCCTTGAATGGTGGTCATCACTTCTATAGTTGTGAGACCTATGATTGTACCTTTAGTTTTTGAGATTTATTAGCCATTAATGTTAGCTTGGGTGATAGCTTCTCATTACAAATTGATTTTTGAAAAAATATTTCTCCCCAATCCTTCAAATTATCCTCACTATGAATGCAAACTTTCTCAATATGCCATTGTTTACTCTTGGTGTTTCTAGGTGTTTGAGTTCTCACTTGGTGTAGGGTTTTCACCTTTAGCTCTCTGGTTCTTGCTTAGGTTTACTCTAAGTTTAAATTAGTTTAAACTTTATAACCTAAGAAAGTATGTCACCTACTATTTTATACCCTTCTTTCCTAGCTACCATCATTAATGTAGGCTTTATGGCATAAGCACCTCTATTTATTGGAAGACACAAAAATATGAAAAATACCTAAGAATATTTCATCCTTGATGAAATAATTATGTATCTTTGTGTTCCCAACATTGCCTTATTGAATAATCCTAATGGTTTTTTTATAAAATTGATGTGTGGTTCAAATAGTCACTTCCCACTCATTTTTGGGTAGATTTTAGTTGCCTATATGGCTTTAGTTGGTTACCACAAAAATTCCCAAGGAGTATTTTGATGGATGACATGCATAACTTGCATGCACCTATTTCCATTAGGTATTTGATGATTTAGGGGCCCATACACCTTATTTATAATTTTCTTGGGTGCTTAAAGTACTTATAAAAATAGATCAACACCAATGTTCCTTCAGTCAACTCCTTGTGTTTGATATGCTTGTCATGCCAATGCTTTTGGTGAACCTTCTTAATATACTAACTCCATCTTACTTGGCCACACTTTTCATCCAAGTGATCTAAGTCTTCTAACCTTGTGTTTAAACATTCTTGGTCATCTAAGTGACCAATCCATGTAATTCATAAGGAGGGCACCATGAATTCCATGGGCATAACTACTTCAAAACCAAACACCAATTGAAATGGTGTAGCCTTGTTCAGCATTTGTATGTCATGCAATATGCCAATAATATCATTAAAACCTGATCATCCTATTCCTTATGACCAATGTCACATATATTTTTTATGCACATACCTAGGATCTTATTGAATTCTTCAGTTTTGCCATTGGCCTATGGATGATAAGGGGTTATCTTGTGGTGTACCACTATATATTTAGTCAAAATAATATGCACTATCTCACTGATAAAATGAGTGCCCCTGTCGCTAGTCAATATTAATGGGCACCCATACCATCTTATTATGTTCTCCTACATGAATCATGTTGATATTTTAGTTTTGAAGTCCTTTTTTGGTGTGGCTTCATCCCACTTGGTTAAATAGTTAGTGGCCACTAGAATATATCTTACACCTATACATTGTGCTATAGGATTTATTGGCCCAAAAAAGTCAATGGCCCATTTTTATAATGGTTTTTGGGTAAGAATGGGGATGAGAGGAATCTCATCCTAGTGATTAGGTTTTATAGTGCACTTGCATATGGCACATGTCTTGACATACTCTTTTACATCTTGGAATAGACTTGGCCACCACAAGCTTAACTACAATACCTTGAACACCTTTGTGTCTCCAATGCAATGGCACTATATGATTCCCTAGTGAATTTCCTATAGGATGGAGTCCATTTCATGTTTCAAAACACACTAGTGTAGGACTTCATCTCTAGTTAGTTTGTATAACTCCCCTTCAATGAGCTAGAAGGGGGAAATATGAACTATAAGTTGCTTCATTTCCTTACTTAATAAGGTATGGGGCATTAATATAGACATTAAGAAAGTGAAAATATCCATTAAATATTTATGGATGTGATATACTCTATATAGTTTCATGTCTAACATGTCATCCTCAATTGGCATCATCATATTGCTAGAATTGATGCAAGACAAATGGTTTGGCCCCATGTTCTACTTTTTAGGTTTAACAACAATGGAGAACTAGAATTCTTGGAATATAAAAATCTATCAACATATGCACCTATGTGAAATAGTCTTTTTCAAGAGGTACTTGAATGCCTCGTTATCAGTGAAGAAGATGAATGGGGTTCTCAGTAGGTATTGCCTAAATTTTTATAAGGCATAGACCATTGCTAGTACCTTGTGCTCAATGGTAGTGTAATTATGTTCTACCTACATTAATTTACTACTTTAAAATGAGATGGGATGGTATATATTTCCCTCACTTGGTTTCACCAATATGGTGCTAATAACAAAGCTTGAATCATCGACATAGCTATGGAAAGGTGCAATCCAATCTAGAAATTGTAAAATTAGTATGCTAGCCAACTTTAGCTTCAATTTTTTAAAATAATTTTCTTATGCTTCACCCTAATATAATGGGTCATCTTTTTTTAAGAGATCTTCTAGTGGGCTTACAATATTTGCATATATTCGTATAAACTTCTTGTAGTAGCCACAATGGCCTAAAAAGGCACAAACATCTTTCTGTATTGAAGGAGTCTAAAGCTAAATTATGATGGCTATATTTGAAGGATCAACAATCAAACCATCTTTATAGATGATGTGCCCAAGTAGTATTCCAAAGGGGGTTATGAAGATGCACTTATTCAAGTTTAATGATATAGAGAGCTGCCTATACCTCTCAAACATGAGGCACAGATTGTCATAGTGGTCCTTTATAAGGCCATACATAGTCTAGTCATCAAGATAAACTTGGAGGAACTTATGGATAAAGTCCTTAAAATCAGTTATCACCACTTTGGATAATATTACTAGTACATTCTAAATTTCAAAGGGCATCACATTATAAGTGAATAAACTCATTCAATCACAAAGGTCATTTTGAGCTTATCCTCCCTCTTGATTTGTACCTAATGGTAACCTAAGAAACCATCAGTGAAAGTATGAATTTCACAACCTATAACTCCATTTGTAACCTCATCAATGACTAAGGTTAGGAATGGGTCATTGACACATGTGGTGTTTAAGATCTTATATTTTATAGAAATCTACATGTGCCCATCCTTTTTGATGTTGGTGACCATTAGGCTCACCCATTCAAATTCTTGTATAGGCTAGATGACACTAACATCCATCATACCATCAATCTCCATTTTCACCTTGGCATGGAGATTAGGATTCATTCAATACAGGTGCTTCATGATTGGCCTCACACCATATAATAGCTTGATGCTCATTTTTCCAAGGGAAGGTTGGGTGTCCATCATGTCCTAGTAGCTTCATGGGAACAAGTCCTAAAATTCATTCAAGAGGTCTATGATTTGTGCCATCTTCACCTTAGACTAAAAAGCACCTATAGTGGAAATATTTAGCTTGCCTTCTACACTGATATATAATTTAGTGGTCTTGAGTGGCATGTGATAGGGATCATTTTTATCTTGATTAGATTCTTTAACTTGCCTTGTCCCCTCAGTTGTTTTAATTTTAAGATGTATCAGATATTCATCATTTAAGGCACTATTGTCCATAAGGTGTATAAGTTTTTATCTTCCTATTAGAGCCTTCCAATTATGCTCTTTCTAGGTCTCATCATCTTCCTCACTAGAGTCATGATTGAGTGCCTACTCTTCAAAGAATGTTGGGAGTGCTAGTCCTTTCTCCCCAAATAATTCACTAAGGTGCTCTTCTAGGATGGTAATGTCTTCAAACACTACCTTAAAAATGACATGTAGTGGCTCTAATAGTTCTAAGTTCTGCAAAGAAAAGGAAAAAGTGCACACAAACCTATCCTTGAGTATCTCCTAGTTTCCCATCTCACAAGATGATTCATTTAAAATATATCACAATCACACCCATGTTTTCAAAGTCTTGTACAAGGCATGCACCCACAGGGTTTTTGGTATTTTCTTGCTACAAATAATCTAGGTTTATTCACATAACCACACATGTGTAATTAGGTTAGAATCACCTGAGTAAGTGGGTATGTCTAAATCCTCATTACTCTTTCCAAACCTAGTACATATTTTTGCATTTACATCTTTTCATGTTCACAAGTTAGGTATTTACTTTACCCATCAATGAACAATAGTGCACTTCAAGGTATGCACTAGTGACCTATTTTATCTATTTCCTTGGGGATGTAATATTTAATTTCATGGACATACCTCTTTATAAGTTGGCTCCCTTCATACTTTAGGATCATGTTAAGCTTCCCTTTACTTAGTTGGAACACCATTTTTTTGCCTTTATGGCATGAGGAACCCATCTTTTATAATTATGCTCAATCCTAACTAGTCCCATTTTAGATGGCCTTGGATTGACTATGTGCACCAAGAAGTACCTTCATCCAATGAATTTATAAGCCTCTTTTACCCATTTTTAGGCTATGTCAGTTATATCATAGGTTTATTATCCATCCTCCCATTCAATAATGCCTTGGTCACTAGGGCTAAACTTTTTGGCACCCTACACCATGATGTTGTAAATGTGGTTGATCTCATCCTTGAGATCAATGTTTTCCACATATGGGGGCCCTTGATCACTTGATAGAGGGATCACCACCCTCTCTTTTTCATTTTCAAAAGTCATGTGGAACTTATTAATGTGCATGTCTATGTTATTAGTGTAGCACCATGGCCTACCCAAGAGTGATAGATAGTTGTCCTATTCTGCCAATTTAATTACCTCAAAGTCAAATCAAAACACAATGCCCATGATATCTATAATGGTACCCTTTAAGATCCTGATAGATTACATTTAAGTTTTATTAGCCTGACCAGTATGTGAAGTGAGGGCCTCAAGGGTTGCCATCCCATCTTCTCCCATGTGGTTTTGGTTATAATTTTAACCTCAGTGCTTATGTCTACAAGTAATTCACAAACAAACCATCCATTTATGGTGGCATATATTAATAACTCTTGGTCATACTCTATGTTCAGAGTATGCCTTACTTCACATGCCTTCTCCATATGTGGTACAACAACTTCAATCACCTAAGGTACAACCTCTTCTTATATTTTTTCCCTATGTGCTTCAACAATAAATATTTTAATAAGGGCAACATCCCTTTAGTTTGTAGGAGGTGTAAAATCTTGATCAACTCATGTACTTTGGCATCCTAGTTGTCTTATCTTCTACATAAAGTGGTGGCATGTGCCTCTAGATCTCTGGCCAACTAGAGTTCACCTTGAAAATTTTATATCATGTTCATGGATTGATATAGGATATCCTTCTATCACATAGGGTCAAGATAGGGTGAATATTTTGGCTCAAGTCATGTTATGTACTCAGTGTGGCTTGATTCACCATACTCTAAGCATAGGTCTTGGATCAATGTAGTGGTAGAATAAGTGGTGAACCCACTCTAGGTTGTGGCCTATACTTTAGGCATCTTATTATAAGTTTTTTGTGGCTTGTAAACCCAACTTTATTCTTTATATTTTCACCTAAACATTATGGCACCCTTGTCTATGCTAAGCTAACCTTGAGTTAGCTCTTTGTACAAGTCTAGGCATTCCTCAACTACATGTGGTCATTGATAATACCCATACATTAGGTGCATAGGGTAGTCACACTGATAATGTTTAGTTGACCCACACTTGTAACATGATCTTGGTGGGAATATTCCTCCACCATGTCCTCTTCCTTACCTTCATGAACCTCAATAGTTTTTATAACCCATATTGTGATATTTATAGCCTTCATTTCCTTGACCTACTTGACTATTGATTAATTGTTTTGCCTACCTCATGCATATTTCTATGTTTTGGTATATCTCATCGATGACTTGATAGTTTTCTATTGAATGGATATAGGCATCACACATTTTCACTAAATGGTAGTGTTAACTTAATTAGTGCATTGTAGTAGAGGATAGTTCTGAGAGTCATGTGGCCCATGACAAACTTCATAGTTGAGAATTAGGGTGAAAACATTTATTCACATGAAATTATTCTTTTTATGCCCCTCTTTCTCATAGTTGGTACACTGTAACCCACTATGAGTGTCATGTCTTGAACCAATAGTTAGCTTCTATAGTTGGGAGGCCATTGATGTGATCTATGCCTCTATGAATCGGTTGATCCTAGTATCAACTCTACCTACTACCTCAACCTAGAGTGTAGCTTTAAATGCTTCATACGGGTCTGTGAAATTCCTCATGGATAACACTCATTTAAAGGGTACTAATAAGCCTCCAACAAACCATTATGCATGTTATGAGGGGTGGATGTCATATGGAAGCTTATAAAGAAAAGTTTTAAACCCTGAATCATACAAGTGCACACTCTCAAATAACCCCTAGCTGATTTCTTTGAGTGTTATGATGCTCTATTACTCAAACTCATGGATATCAAATTCTTCTAAGAAGGCTTCCTTTAACATATCATAGTCAACCATAGCCTAGTTTAGATTAAATTTCTGATACCATGTATGGGCATGATCCAAAAAGGTGGTTAAAAATTGAGTTTCTTTTCACTCAAATTGAGTGATGTCCCAATCATGCCATTATAGCTCACACTTAAGCACATGCTCTATGACATTATCTACAGCATGATACTCAAGTAAGTGCATCACCATCTTGTAGTAGACCTACTCAAGGGGTGGTGTTAGGTTTTGATGCACTCGTCCCCCTTAAATTTGTTTTGGAGGTGGACCTCTAGCACCTTCAATTGTATCATGGATCATTGACCCTATGGTGATAGATTGTGTTGTTAAATTTATCAGCATAATATTTCTCACTATGGCACCATGCCACTTCTTGTAAGTTGTGTCCCAGTCAGTGTAGTTGACATCCTCTATATAGGAATGCTTGCACCTATGTTCAAGGTTATTAGGTTGGTGTTTGTAATATTTTTGTGTCCTCACTCAATTACTCATAAGGAATCACTTTATTAATCACAAAGTCTTGATTCAAACATTGAATCTTATCAAAGTCAACATCGATAATAGGGTCAATTACTATTATTATATTTTCTAATGGGGAATCCAATACATGATCTTGTGATTTAGGTTAAAATGGGATAGGTGATTTTGGAATGTCCTTAGTTTCCACATCTTGTAATAACCCACTGCATCCTACACTTAACTACTGAGCTTGATCTCTTACTTCTTCCTCTCTCTCCTTATGTGATTATATTTCAAGGGATCCTTCCCCATGCCATTCTTACTCACTATGGATCCTCTCAACACTTCCAAGTTATAGATCCTCCCTCAATCTATGCCTTTAATTATTATATTTTAGCCTCTATATCTCTCAGGTGTCAGGTTTTTCATCCTCTTCCATCTTCCCTCACCTAGACTTCTCCTTCTCACCTTCTATGCTTGATCAATATGTACAAGGATTTTATCCTTCCAATCTTATGGTTTCTATATTTTAATCCACTAGAAGCTTATTTAGTTTATTAGTAAGTCCTTTCATGAATGTGCCCCTTAGTTCAAGAAGAAACTCATACTCTACTTATTCCAGGCATGATAAGGTCAACACTACAAACTCTAAAATGTAGTTGTTCAACATGCCACTCCACCACTTGTCCATAATGTGCATCCAAATTTCATCCAAGATTTTAAGCCTCTTTATGTGTTGTATTTTCCACTAAATGCATTGGTCATAGATTCACCTTTTAGATGTAGTATAGATAACTAACCACCATTACACATGCTTGGGTAGCTCATAAAAGAGCACCTCATAAAAACATCATATAGGTTGGCTTACACCCATTTTACATCTCTTATCATTTGTATGTAGGATGCTTCTACATGAAACTATCTTCCACTTGCTTTAGCTAGTACTCAATGTTCTTAAGTGATATTTAGAGTATCACTCTATTACACCATTATAGCAATGAAATTTAACATGTGTCTTATAAATAGAACTAAAATGTTGTAGAAAATTTTGATAGTTTAGCTTTTATGCTTAGTCATGTGCTTAGTAATTAAGATAAGTCAATTCTATGCTTGGTATAGCTAGGCACAAGCATAATGGGGTGTAGTGCATAACATTTAACACATTAATTTACTATCATTGGTTTCACATAAGGTGTAATCCTTATACACTCATCTACAGTGCAAAAATGAAGGGACTGGGCCCATGTTAGGCTAGTTGAAACATGGTACAACTTTGGGTTCAAAGGGACTTAGTCATTATCATGATGGTTTCATGTAGCCTTTCAACACTAGGCTATTCTAAGGAAGCTCAATAGGTATGAACCTTCTCAAGGGCATAAATCCTATATGTAGGTTTATATCTACTAGATAAAGTTCCTAATGGTGTAAGTTGAGGGGATGGTGAGTAAGGATCATTCAAGTGATTATTTAATTCATGGGAATGGCTTGGATTCACATGCACCTTATTTAGGTTAGCACTCTAGGTGCAAGTATTGGGGCCTTAGTGTATGATGGTTTCAGCACTTAGTCTATTTTATAGGTAGGCCAAAGTCACTAGATGGTATAGGGATGCCATTAACGATTAGGGAGGAACCATAATACCATAATACATCTAAAGGAAAGAAACTATAGAATTGATCACATAAAAGTAAGTCATAAACATACATAAAATTAAGTCATAAACATATCACAACATAAACTATAATGTAGGAATCAACACTCCATTACTTTAATAACATACTTAATTGACTCATAGTTCAATATATAAAGTTTAAGACATGAAAATAGAGAAACTTATTGTATGTTAACCTTACTCATGCCCAACAACTCAAATGTGAGCTTAGGATAAACATTCTAAGTGCCTAACCTAGTTCATATAGAATATAAATACTTAAAGGTGACTCCCAATTTTAGTAGAGATTTGTTACAATAATTGATTCCCTATTATTTAAATAAAAGCCTTATTTTATAGGTAAATTGACATATTCTTTCCAATTCAAATGGGTGCATGCCAAGTGATGATCTATCATAGGAGGTTGTCATTATATTGGCTCACTATGCTACCCAAGTTATACAATTGTACATCATATGTTGAGTTGTCTCTAGGGGTCGTTATCCCACTTTTTCCACTATTCTGACACCCATGCTTCTCAAACCACCATGTGCAAGTTATTTTAGGTATGTCCTTTGAAGGTCAGTGCCATGTAACTACCTACTAGTTGGCATAGGATCCTTGGGTATTATTCTAACTAGTACCAAAAGGTACAAAAAGGGAGAAATCAAACCATAGGATTTCCTCACATAAAGATAAGTCAAAATTACATGGTCCACATTATTAATAGAAAAGGGGGCCCAATATCTCTTAAAGTAGGGGCTCAATTTGGATTAAATCTTGAATATGGTCTAGAAATTGTGATAAGACCTTGTCCTTGAAAATTTCCTTGAAAATGTGGCCTATTTGGTTGATAGGGCTCATGAGCTTGATATTGATCTTGTTAAGTCCTATGAAATTAATTTTTATACCTTTTCATTGCCATGACCTTGTTTGGAAGTGTCTTTAGAAGTCCTTCCACATCATTTTTTTACTAGCCTGACTAGGGACAACCAATTCATGACCAATTATAGTAGGAATTTGGGAAAGAGATGGGGTAAGAGGTTGGATATCAAGAAACAAGGGGATAGGGGGTCTTAGAGTAATTTTTACATCTTGGATCAAGTTTTTCTCAACTAGTATGGTAATGTCAAATGCATTTGGTAAAGTATTCCCACCCATGGATTGGATCATGACTGTAATATCACTATTTAATTCCTTGAGATAATAGAGAAAATCATAGTTTGGAGTGGGTCTAAAAAGTATTAGGATTATATCCCATGTATTTTGAAACTTGTCATTGAAATTTTGCATGAATTCTTAGGGGGATATTTTTATGGTAGTCAATTGTTCAACCAAGGATAAATGATCACTTTTTTCCTCATATCTCTTTCTCAACTTCTCTCCTAAGTCATCCCATGAGTAAATTGAATTATGATCTAAGGTCTTATACCACTCCAAATATTTGACTTTTAAATTTATTACTAATAACTTGACTTCTACATTTTCTTGTGTGATGTTGTGGATTTTACAAAAGTTGTCCATGTCTCTAATATGTTCAACTAGAGTTAGAGAGGTCTCTCCAATAAAATAAGGCACACTATTAAGGGAATTAATGGGTATATCATCATATTTATGAAATTTAAAATGAAAATCACCATTGAGGGAAAAAAGGGTAGATTTCTAGCCATGTTTTAGCCTTAGGAGACCTTGGATAATCTAGAATAAAGAGTCTCCTTCTAGGTGACTTAGTGCATGGGAAAGTATGAATAAACCTATTTGTTTTACATGAATGCAAAGGTAATTAAAGAAACTCAAAGGGAATAAATACCTTTCAATTTTGACCTTGTTATCACCTTTAGCATGAAAGTTATCTCACTAGTAAAAATCTAGGAGTTCAAAATCTTTTAGAGTCACCAAATGTTGTATGAAGAAGGTTTTTACTAATACAATAGTGTCATGACCAACATCTATCTTGTAAAACCTCTTTTATTTTATGTCCCACTGGATGTGCCAAAACTATCATAGCTCAAATATGGACCCTATGAGAGGGTGATTCAATCTCCCTCTCTCTCTAAGCTATGTAATTGGATTGACCCTATGTTCTATGTTACCTAAAAGTGAGTCAAACCTCCTAATTTTGGGCTAGCTACCAAAAGTACAATACCTAAACTAATAATCTAAACTATGTGCTTGACATGGAAAAGGGAGAAATGAACACTAAAAGTAACAACATAACTTGAAGTTGATGCACCAATCTAGTTCTATTATCAACACTAATAGTTTATTAATTTTCTAGCTTAGAAAACTAAGTAAAACACTTAATATGACTTATTAGAGACACAATTTGCATAAGGCAAAGATATAAAGGATAAATGCAGATAATATAATACTATCACTGGGTACTTATCAATACAACATATCATAATTCACTATTTTCAAGAAGGAGATATAATATCAATATTTAATTCATTTCAATAGGAAAATATGAGACTCAATTTTGGCATGGATTTTCCATAACCAATGTGAGGATAGATTACAAGGCCAAAAATCTCTTTTTTAAAGAGAATTATCAAGAGAGAGAGAGAGAGAGGTAAACATAGGGGATAAAAATGATGAGTCATCAGTCATCATGAATTTAATTATTATCTTCAAAACCATAAGGCAATCACAAAAAAATTCTTTGAAAAAATTTTCAACATAATCCCTAAGTAACTCCATGAGATTGGAAAAGATGAGAGGAGAAAGCACTCATTTTGGCATCTTTGAAGTTATAAAAATATGCCACTTCAACACAAATTAGTTACATTAGTGGAAAATATTACTAATTATAATGATAATATTGACACCTTACTAACTTATTGACATCTTGGTTTGACACCTCTATATTCTTTCTATGCCAAAAGGCACCTTCTTGGCTAGGGAGTTAACAAATAATTTGAAACTTCCTTGGAGACTTTTGAAACCTTATTCTAGTTTGAAAGATGAAAATAATGATTTAAATATTTATCAAAACATTCTTGTAACATAAATGTCCTTTATACACCTACCTTCCATGTTCTTGTTTGCATATCATGAAGTCTTCTTTCAATGATCAAATAGGCCAACTAGCAAACTAGGCCTAGTGTTGACACTTATTATTTGTATGGATGTAGTCATTCAAGATAAATAATTTCATGGATGAGATAAATTTCTATGAGAACCATTTTTTTTCTATTTTATCATGGAAGCCTTAGGATAATCCCAACTTGTAGTTACTTGTTCATGTAGATGGCCATTCTACTCCATTTTAGCCTTTTAAGACTGCCCTTTTTACACAAGCCTACATAAGTGGTTTTATGAATAAATGGGAGTAATTTTAGGTTTTTGAGGTTGAAAAACATATTCACACACCCTCAAATATGGTTTTTATTCATTAATCCATCTCTTCACTTTTAGATCTTCACAAAACCTTCAAAAATGAATTATTTACCCCATCCATACATATGATAGTAGGGAAACATTATGTAATGATAACCCTATGGGAGTGATTAGTATGATCCAATTTTTACATGGATAAATTAAATCCATTTGGATACATTTTATTTAAAATTTCCTATATCAGGTCCTTATTAGGGTTTAAGAGCAATTTTTAGAGGTTCAAATTATTAGTAATTATTCATCAAGGTTAAGCCCCTAACCTTTGAACCAATGCCACTAATATCTTGTATACAAGACCCATAAACTCTTCCAAAGTGATCATCACCCCATGAAACTATTTCATATAGTTTTGAGATCCTAAATGTGTTCCTTGACTAGAAAATGTACATTATATACATTCTAACATCAATTCTAGGCCAAAATGGCCATTTCTAAGCGCCCTTTTTCAAACCAATTCCTCTCTCACCTATAAAAACCTCTTAAGAAGGATATAATATCTATATTAGGTTTCCATTAAACCCATTTTAATCTTAACCTTAGTCTCCAAGTGTTGATGCCTTGAGGAGGGTATTAGGCCTATAGACCTAATGAATGTATTCTCTATATTCTACCCTTGAAGATAGTGATTAGACACTTTTGAGTGCATGCAACTCACTATATGAACACCTTAGGTCATTCATGTTAGCTTACGTAATCCATTTTTTCACTCTATGGTACTTTATATAGTCAACTCAAAAAACCTTAGGATGCAGTCGTAGGTTATCATTGGCATTCAGAGACCCTTATAGGTGGTGATTTTGGTATAAAAGATTATGTTTCATTTTTATTCATGTTACATTAGGTTCTTAGGTATTTTAAATATCAATATGGAGTTAACCATAGCCAAATATCCTTGACATATCTCTTACTCCATTCAAGACTAGTTTTAGGTAGTGACTGCATGGTTTTAGAACTTCCTTTGGATGTTTGACTGTGCATGTTTTTAGTGACCTAAACAAGGACTTTTAATGTGTCAAAAACCAATTCAACCTTAAATATATTTTATCCTATTAGTATTTTCTAATTAGGACTATTATGAAAAAAGATATTTTAAGCCCATTTAGGCCTTCTTGGTTTTGATTATGAGATATCATTGTGAAAGTTCAAGATCACTATTCAAAGATGTTAAGGTAACTTTTCCTTTACTAATAACTTTCATTGCATACTTATCATACATCTCACACTTTATGAATTTAATATGGTTCATCACCGAGATTGAGTAGGCCTATAAGTGATGAAGACTATGTATGAAATGGTTAGACCTAGGTTGTTTTTTTATCTCAATAGGCAGGTGTTGGATTGATCTTGTTTCAACTTAGGACTCTTGTGTTTAGAGTTCCACTCAACTTTCTCCTAGATTTCAAAATATTAAACTCTAATCACTCTCAATCCCTACTCATTTAAGTTTGGATGTAGGTAGTGTTATCTTGATATTCATAAGCATTTGACTATGGTTTTGACTTAGCATATGGTGCCATTTGGAACTGAAGATGATGAAACTAGTTGAAAACTTAAGCATTCACTTAGTCTGTCATTCAAACCATTGACACCTTCAATTTTTGGAGTGTATTTACTCATTGTAAACCATTCATATAGGTCTAATTTAAACTTATTTCTTGAATTCATATACCATTTATGCCTTGATAACCTTGCATTATCTCTTCAAAGGGTCTACATATTCCAAGGTGATATCATTTTTTCATCAAATGTTCTTTGAAGTGCATAGGACTATGTATACAATGGTTCACATGAGTTGAAGGATCCTCATTGAATGACACCCTCTTTAGTGACCTTCAAAGGAGATAGTTTTATCTAAATGGATGTCAAAAAATTTAGGTCCAACCTTCATGTCATAAAACACTCTTAACAGAGACTTGGAGTCATGAATATCCACTTGTAAGACTGTAGGCTTGTATGGCTAAAACACTTAATTAACCATTGATTAAAGGTGAAATAATATCATTAATATCACTCTCTATGACTCTCAATAATTAAATGGTGTCTTATTCATGTTACTATAAATTTCTCAATAACACTCAGAGCAAACATTAACACTTAAACCTAGAAAAGGTTGCTCAACTACCGTACAGGCTTTTCAAGAGAAAAACACTTAAAGACTATAGACAAGATTTCATTCCAATGGGAATCACATTGAACTCTATGAATTTTAGAGATATTCCATTAATGATGAAGCACCTTAGAACATGTGAGAGTGACCACCATGAAGACAAAATAGAACACTTGTAGTAGGAGTGATTGAACACCTTGTACTTTAGATGTTTTCCATCTTCATTAAGGATGCTTCATATAGATGAGGTAAATTATGATACCACCATTAAAATAATATTCTTTACCTCTAGAAAAACCCACAAAACCATTCTTATCCATCAAATTTTGACGTGGAGAAATAGATGTAAAATCATACCCTACTTGGATGGATAAGGCATAGTGACCTACTATCACTCTTAGAGATTGTTCATAAATAAGGTTACATGAATATACAAACTAATTCCACTAATTTCAATATTAATATTACCCCTAACAATTTACAAAGTTTCATATCCTAACTCTCTCTCTTGGATTTACCATTCACTTTAAATTTGCCTTTTTAAGCTTGTGAAGGTAGTGATGGAGGAGAGAGAATGATTGAAGTATCTATACAACCTATTTTTTTTTATAAATCCTAAAAATTATCTAAGGGAGCACAAGAGACGCCTAAAACTATTTATAACTTAAAAAATATCCTCCAAGGTTGTACAAATACCTAAAAGGACTTGTAAAATGGCATATTTCCCATTTTGGATGTTGAACCTACAAGATTGTCAGTGTATAACTATTATTGAACATCCTCTGACATAAATTATATTTGGAGACCTTATTTAAACGTTTTAAATTGAAGGAATGACATATAATTTCATAAAACAAGCCAAAATCTGGTAAAATGACCTTTCAACACATAAGGACAAAATGAAATGATAACATATGATAATATGACCTTAGAAACTCATGAATATTCATTTTTAATGCCTCTAAACCATATCAAAATTTTTACCACATTTGAAAAAAAAGACCTATAAATGATCCCTGGGACTAGACAAGTCATATAAGATTAAAACTTGGGCAATGCTAAACTAATACAAATATGACCATATGATGACCTTTCAAGACCATGATGAGACATTTATAATGACACATACAAGTTTGAATATCCCTATTAAATTTTCAATATATATGGGGTTGACTAATTTTTAATTAGTTTTCAAAATTGGTCAATAGTAATATCAATTTTATTCCCAAGGCTAGTGATCCTAAGGTTATTACTAATTGTAGACCTATCTCCCTTTTGAATTTTTCTTAAAAAATAATTTCTAAAGCTATATCCCTCATAATTAAAAATCTTATTCCTTTTATTATTATAAGTGAACAAAAAAAAATTATCCAACACACACACACACACACACACACACACACACACACACACACACACACACACACACACACACACACACACACACACACACACACACACACACACACACACACACACACACAGGATAATGTTATTACTATTTAGGATGGCATGGATGGGATCCAATGTCTATTTAAAATGTCCTAGATATCAATATTGATTTTGAAAAGTCTTATGATCACATATAATGGCCTTTTATTACTACCATTCTCCAATATCTTGGACCTGGCACTTGATTTTTGAATGTTTCAAATATGCTTTTCTAAGATGTTTGGTAATGTATTACTATCAATGGGGCTCAATAAAATTGGTTTGAACTAAATAGATCTATCAAAAATGATTGTCTTTTATCTCCTTCTCTATATGTCTTGGTGGATAAAGGAATTATATATCTTTTAGCTAATTTTACTTCTAGGGTTTTGATGAAGGGCATATCTCTCCCTAATTTTTAACATCATTTAATTAATGGTCACTTAATTTATGATTATTTCCTCACTCTTTAAGAATAAGAATCCTCACTCAAAAATATTATGGAATGCCTTAACATTTTTTAATGGCCTCTAGATCCTCCATACAATGGAATAAAATGCATTATTACTGATAATATCTCTTACCCAATCCTTCTTGGTTGGAGGTATATCAATGGTAGTGGTTCCTCCCTATAGGTTAATTTAAGTTTATAGGCATTTCATTTTCCTTTTGAGCCTTTCCTATTTATTTTTAGTCTTATGTTGTTCAGAGGGTTGAGAAAAAGATCTCATTTTTTATCACTAAGCTTTTGTTGTTAGTAAGAAAGTTTTAGATTTTCTCAAAGGTGTTGGATGATACTAATTTTTACTACACTTCATGTTGGGCTCACTTAAATTCTACATATTTCAAGTTGTAAAAACTCCTTGGAGATTTCATATGGACCAATTTTGAAGGCCATAAGGGATTTCATAGAGTATCATGGGATATATGTTTTCAACCTAAAGAGGTTGGTGGCTTGGGTCTCATTTATATTAATATTGAAGGTATTGATCTTATCATTAATTGGATCATCATAGGGATAGAAGGTTATTAATCATAGAATATTTTAAAATATATATATATATTTATAAGGGGCACTCTTATGGTATAAAGATATAGTAAGGCCTTGGTTTTTATAGTCTTCTCATAACCCCTATTTGTGTTAATATTATAGGCACTTTTTTATTTAGATTATTTTTAAAGTTTGGTAATGACTCAAAAATCATCTCATTTTTGTGGGGAAGGGATTTAGGAATGACCTATCTATTTATTCTCACTCCTTGTGGTAGTCTCCAATGTTGAATTTTCCAAATGTTTCTTTTGCCTTAGTCTAATGGATCAAGAGTTTGAAGTTGTTTAAAAAAGGTATTAAAAGTGATTTGGTTTTATTATAAAAATATACCAACTCTTGGATTCCTTGGAATCTAGTTCATAATATATTTAACCTTAACAAGGAAGATGTTGAGTCTATTAGATAAATTTGGAGTTTCATACTTGAAGAGTACCTTCATGTTATTGGAATCACTTCCCTTACTCCATGGTGAAAGGATTAGAATTAGCCTACTACCATGCCCTTTTGTATGTAGTATCCTCATTTTTGTATAGTATTTTGGCTCCTCAACACATTCAGGATGACATTCTTAATCATTGATGGAATATTTGTTCTAGCAAAATAGTCTAGGACATAATATTTTCCACAATATGGGATGCATTTATTGAACCCCCAAAATATCACTTCTTC